>CM053583.1:288522613-288550113 GCA_028627135.1 Pseudochirops cupreus | reverse complement strand
GAAGGTTGTGCTACAGTGATATACAACTAAGCAGGACACCAGTTTTTATGGATAAGCACTGTTTTAAAGCAAACCATCTTTTTTTTTATTGGGGAAGGGGAAAGGAGTGAGGATCTCTACCTGTGATTCCATTAGTATAGAGAACACCTTAATGAGGAAACTCCCTTTACTGATCCAGATTGGCACTATACCTATCTTACAATTTATATTTTTGGAGAGCTGTAGAGGGCACAGAGCAATTAATAACTTATCCAGGGTCACAGACACAATACCTGAACCCTGGTTTTCCTAACTCTGAGGTCAGCCTTCAATCCACTACACATACTGTCTTTCACAAACTTAACAGAAGAAAATACTATTAAACATCTATTATTGAAAAGACACTGTTAGGCCCTGCGGTGGAAATTCAGATAGATGTAAACCCGGGACCCTATTCTTCGAGACTTTAACATGCAGTATAGTAGGGCAGAAAAGGCATGGGTACAAATTCCTACAATGCAGAGCAGTATATAATTGGCATAAAGCAGGGATTCTTAAACTGGGAGTGGTTTTCAGGAGGGTTTTTGAAATTGAATGGAAAAAAAATTACATTGTTATATTTGCTAACCTCTAAATGAAATTTAGCATTTCTTTCAATTATTTAAAAACACATTGTTCTGAGAAAAGTTCCATAGGTTTTGCCATACTGTCAATGGGGTCCTTGACATACATGCAGAAAATTTCGAAAAACTTTGGTATAAAGAGCAATAAAAAAGCATGATATTTGAATTCATAGGAGGGAGAGGTTATCAGGATCACAGAATTTCTACCTAGAAAGCACCTTAGAGATCATTTCTATTGCTCTCTCACACACCAATCGATCCATGATCTCAATGATGTGAGTCCCTCCTGGAGCAGTAAGATCAAAATTCACTAAAGCCTGCCTGCCTATCCTTTGAGGCCCTTGCCCATATTCTTTCATAAATCTAACACAGGAGGGAACATGGAAGAAGCAGGGGACCTCCCTTGAGCTCTCATGACTTTGGACAGATACCAATGGGGTAAATAGGTTATTTTAAAAATCACTGAGTGGTCCATGGTTTTTGTCATTGTTGTTTTTTAATTGGTTTGGCCTGGTTTTGGTTTTTCGAGAAAATGTCTTTAAACTACTTTTCTTGCATATATTCCTTGTTTGTAATGTGGTTCAGTTCATTCCCATCATGTGGCAATTAATTGTCCTTTTCAGATGACCTTCAGTATCAATTTTTCTAGAATTTTTTTACTCCTTCTTATGCAGATGACAACGAGGTTGGACCATTTTCTCAGTCACCTAGGCAGCAAGGGGAGCTAGTATTCTTCCTCCAAGTCTTCTGACTCAAAATCCAGGGCTCTTTCTGACAGCTACTGGCTAGGGGGTAATCAGAGAAAAGTTCAGGGAGGAGGTTTTGAGAGACAAGGTCTTTAGGGGATGTTTCCTCAAATTTCAAAGGGATTCTTGGCTCTACAAAAAGCTCCCCATAGGGTTTCTTTAAATAGCAAGTGCTCTTGGTGCATTTTGGATAGGATCTGATTTATAGCTCAATATTTCAAGAATGCATGATCACATTGATGTAGGTTCACTCTTTTCCAATGCAAAATCACAACCACTCTGTGCTTTAGTGGAGGATATGAATGATTTAATATAACTGAAAAATGTATCACTTGGTGGCCAAGCTTCTAATAATAAGCTGCTTCTAACCTATTTAGGGCAGTCCTTTGAAAACAGGCTTACAGTCCTTTCTCAGACCTGTACCTGAATCCTTTCCAACTTGACAGGACTTACCAGAGTCAGTGGTTTACCGGCATTCCTCTTGAAAAAACAAGATCACTTACCTCCATGCCACAATGAGGCACTGAAGGAAGGTATACCCAAAATTGATCAATCCACAAATTTTTTGGAAAATATCTATAACATAAAGTGACAAAGTGGGAATCAAGAAGACCTTGGTTCAAATCCTGCTTCTGAGATTTACTAGCTAGGTGATTCTAAGCAAGTCACTTAACTTCTCAGAACTCCAAGTATGGTCTAAGACTAGAATTTAGAGTTGAATTGGAATCTACATTGATTTCCCGAAATATAAAGGACCAAAATCATAAGCCCTTAATAGATCTATTAGACAAAAAGCAATATCTACTTGCATTCCTAAAAAGTTTTTAATATAGTTTAAAATTACATTTTTTAAATAGTTGAATACTCTTTGTACTTTATGCTATTACTATTAAAACATAATAATATTCATTATTTACATTTGTGTGGTGGTTTACGCTTTTAAAGTACAATTGCATGCATCATCTCATTTGATTTCAGAACTCTATAAGATAGGTAAGGCAGGTACTACTCCTTCCATTTGGCAAATGAGGAAAATGAGACATAGAGATATTGTGACTTTGCTAAGGTCACAGAGCTAGTTAGTAAAAGAGTTGGAACAAGAACCTAATTCTTCTGAATCTAAGCGTAGTGTTCTTTCCACCATAAGCTCCATATCTCCTTGTGGCTTCATAATTATGCTATGATTAGTCAATTCATTATTCTAATAATGGCTAGCCCTTACATAGGGTTTTGATGTTTGCACGGCCCTTTACAAATATTTTTTCATCTTATTCTCACACCAGTCTTGGAAGGTCGGTGCTATTATTATCCTCATTTTAGGCAATATTATTATCCCCATCTTAAAGATGAGGAAACTGAGGCAAAGAGACTGTGTCATTTTAAAAGTTCAAAAGACATAATTTCTGGGTAATTTAATCATTGTGTTAACAAGGCCAGCATGTTTATTAATAAAAGGATGGCCATTTGACCATCTCTCTAAGACCAAAGACTCCTCATGGCAGCGAGCTCACAGTTTACATGCCCCTGAGAGAGCTAGTATTATTGAAGATGGCAATCAATTCTGATTGATGAGAAAATGAATATTACAATGAGAGGCTGAGCTATATTACAATAAGGGTCTTGGGGTAGCTGACTTGGATCACCCAAATCTTGGTCAAAGAGACATCAATTTCCATATCACCTGTCTGAAAAAAAGGAGAATCAACATTTTCTCAGACTTGTCTGAGTAATCACAATGAATAGGAATGCACCCTTTAGCCTAAATTTAGGATTTCTTTTACTGTCTTTGATTAGATCTCAGGCACCCTGACTGGGTAAGTATTTTAGAAAGATTTCCCACACTGGTTTATTTCTGGACAAAGAAGTAGAAAAGGGGGAAAACCTTGGTCCTAATACAATAATTTATTAATGTTGGGGTACAGACTCTGGGAACCCCTTTGAACTCTCCTTGAATCTTCCGACTTGAAGAGGTATTTGCCAGAGGCCATAAGCCTTTCATTATCACTAGGCCCAAATCTCTGTTACTCTTAACCTAGACTAACCCTCCATTGTCCAGATACTTCCCACCCTTGATCCTATTAAAATATCCATACTCAAATCTGTTACCCTTAAACTAGACCAGTCCTCCAGTGTCTGTCATCTCCAGGTAGCCTTCAGCTATTTCCCACCCTTAATCCCATTCCTGGAGTCTGACCTCAGTCCCTTCAAGATCCTCCTTAGGCCCCTCCTCAAGATCATCCCCAATCCCCTTCTCTAGACCACCCCTAGATCCCTCCCACAGTCTTTCTGTGTATAAAATCCATCTTGCCTCCCTGAAGGGGCTCAGATCCAATCTAGCTCAGGCTCAATCTGTGTCAGATTGTACAGCCCCACTTGTCAATACTAGCATCACAAATACTCTTTAAGAGTCTACCCAACATGGCAGATTTTTAATAAACTTTGTTTTACTTTGTCTGAGAGAAGACTTGAGTCGAATTCACTTGGCAGGACCGCCAGTGGGGTCTTTAGGGGTCTTGAGCACCCCTAAACCCCAAACCTCAACATTAATACAAGAGAGAAATAATCACTTCTCACAGATGTTAAGTGACTTGCCCCCACATTATAAAGCTAATAAATGTCTAAGGCCAACTTTGAATTTAGACTTTCCTGACTTAAGGTCCAACACTATCCACTGGATCATAGTTGCCTCCAGAAAAGATCAGCAGAATGCTTGGGACTTCATAGAAGGAAAAAGGTAAAAAAGAGCAATGCTTTATGAAGGAAGGAGGTGGCATTTGATCTGAGCCTTCAAGTTTAGGAATTGAATCTAGAAAAAGAGAGGAGAAAGAAGAGAGTGTTCTTTATAAATGGAACAGCTTGAAGAATGATTCAGAGGTAGGAAAGGACAAGTTATGTTGGAATTGTCCAGTCTGGATGGTGCCCAGGGCTGATATAGAGGAATAGTGGTAGATAATTCCCCTCCTCCTTCCATCAGATGTGGTGACATTATCATGTGCATGAACTTCAGCATTTCCTGGATCTATGCTGCCAGGGAAAGATGGACTACATACTCTATGGTGTCACATTTGACCCAATCTTTTAATAGTCCCTTTGTCCCTTGCTGATTTCAGGCTCTCCTAGTATAGGGCATACCCAGTGCTTGAGAACCATGGTATTGTAGGGAGATAAACTTGCAGTTCAGGAAGCAATAATAGCATCTCCATCCAAGGAGAGCAAAACACTGCCTAAGAGCCAACAAGAAAGCTATTTTCAAAATTTCCAAATGGCAAAAAATGAAAAAAAAATGGAAATAAAGTCTCTTCTGTTAATTAAAGGGGTGGGGTAGGAGTAGGAATGGTATGAGATAACGAATTGGTTCTTTGTTGGTGGAAAATTTCCAGGAAAGACAGCCTATTTTCAAAGGCACTTAGAACTAGAATTTATGCATTTGTTTGGAAATGTCATTCAACATATATCTTTTTTCCAAGATAGTGACAAATGCTGTATGTTAACGTCAAAATGCCAACTTTCAGTACAAACCTTAATAATAAAAACAGCATCCAAAGACCAAGAAGAGAATTGCAACTTTGGGTACAAAGAGTTTATGTGGCAATTTTATTTGAAGGTTCAGGATCCACTTTTTATTTCCGATTTCTCCTAATAAAAAATTCACCAGTTTATTCCTTCTCATACCAATCCTTTGGCTAGAAATCTCTAACATTTTTTGTTGTTGTTTTTTAGGGTTTTTAAAAAAGCTTTTGGTTTGAGAAATCCTGAAAGGAATTTTAATGAAGAGAAGACTAAGGAAAAAAGAAAAACAAAACAATTTAAGCCTATTTCTTATTTATTGAAACTGGGGTAGTAGAATTGGGATGCGGGCAAAAAGAGTTGAAGCAAGTGTCAGTTTCTGTACCTATCTCTTGACCACAAATGTTTTCCCACTCCAGCCAAAGTCAACTCTCCTTATAATTATAGGATCATAGATGTAGGGCTGAAAAGACTTCTATCCTTTTTTTTTTTTGGAAGAGATCATTAAGTTCAACCTCCTTATTTTAAAGACAAGAAAAGAACCCTGGGCAAGTCACTTAATCTCTTTAAGTCTGAACAGGAATGGGGAATTGTGAGGGTTAGGAAAAATATGCAGGCTGCAGGCGGTTATGTTTGAGGCACAGGGTGTGTGTGAGGCCCTGGAATTAGCTGGATCACATAGAATTCAGAGCATACTGCACGTCCCTGGTCACTTAGAGGTCAAGAAGTACTGCATTGTTCAAGGTTTTTCATACGTGTGGTTACCAGATGTTCCAGACAGTGGGTCCACACCCTGGGGTCTTCATGCCCTTGTGACTGCATCTCCCCTCTCCCATTATTGTTTCATCTTGTTCCAGAGGCTGCTGGGCTCTGTTGTTTGTCACTTATGGTATGGAGGTCTGGTCTAGATAAGACTCAAACTGGTGAGGCAGATCTGAAGTCTGCCTTAAGATCTGGCTGTAAGGCTTCCTTATGGGAAGGACTCAGTAAACTTTCTCTGCTTGCACCTCTGAGCCGTGACTCTTCTGTTCTTGAAAATGTGCTAGGGCCTTCTTGACTGAGGTAAGTAACCAGCTGCCGCTGCAGTCAAGTTAGAATAAATCTTGACAGGGAAGCTTTCACCTCAAGGCCACAAGTGGCCATCCTCGGGTGCAGCCTTTTGACTGACTCTAAGTTTTATAGAACAAATACTTTTATTAAAGAGATTTGTTCTGTGAAGTTTGGATTAGGTCAAAGGGCTGCACTTGAGGACCTAGAGGGCCACAAAATGGCTTCTAGGCTGCAGGTTCCCCAGCCCTGAGCTAGAGGAAGTTATCCCAAGGAAAGGCTAGCCCTAACCAGGAAGGGCGGGGCTTATAAAAAACCTCAGAGCTATGTGGAAAAGAGGCAATAATACCTTTCCACCTCTACCAGCAACTGCCTAAAACTAGAGACATTTTCCAAATCCCTAACTAAGAGTCTCTGCCATTTCTAAAATAGCAGGTCACTTTCTCAGCAGCAAAGAAGTGAGGTCAGTGAAAATATCCCAGATCTGACCCAGAAGAATAGCTTGGCCTAGCAGGAGGGAGATTCAGCCCTGCAGTGAGACAATCCAGCACAGCCAGGGATACCCTGGTTTAAAACCAAGGCCATCTGTCAGCTTTCTAGGGAAAGTCCCCAAGAAAGAGAAAGGTAGGCACCAAAGCTATAGCTCCAGAGCTATGAGTTAGTCTCATCACATGTTTCCTCTGTGATATCAGACTACTTTATATTCATTCCCACTATCCCCTGTAGACAATGACTATATTGGTGGGAAACTATACCCCAGATTTATGCCTAGAATGTTACACAATGATTATTTGTGTTTCTTTTTTGAGGAGATACTTTTACTGAGAGCTGATTGAGTCAAGTGGCTAATTTAGTTGTGGAAAACAAACTTACAGGGGCCTACAATGTAATGAAATAGATATAAGGATTATCCCTAGAAATCAGAGTGGTAGTAAAATCTACTTCCTCTGGTGATCCTCCACCAGTCAGATGGGAGAAAATGAGAGTCAAAAAGAGAAAATGGGGAAGGGTGGATGCAATATTCCAGTTATAATCACATACATATGTATGTACACATAGGTATATATGTATATGTGTGTGTGATTGGTGGGTATTAATGAATAAGGAAGTTATTAAATATTTTGTGCAATACACTGTTAATTGGTATGTATATAAATAGAAAAGTGTGGTAATCCCTGTTATTGAAGAGTTCCTGTTCTAACAGAAAAAGATAACACATGTAGAAGAGTCCAGCTACAACTCTGATGGAAAGTCCTAGTGGTCCTTAGGATATAGTAACAAAGCAAATGGTAATGCATTTTCTTTATTGTCATTTCAATTGATAAAAACTATCCATTCCTGATGAGCCATCTGACTATGCCAGGGATTCTAGGGATGAGAATTTTCTTTTCTGGGTCTTCAGGACCTGTGACTACTTATAAACAGATGTTGCAGTGTATTCAGAGGCACTTACCAGGTCACAACTCCACAAGGGCTGTTTCCCTGAGTGATGGCTAGGGAGGCATCCTGGAAGCAAGACTGGAGATCTGGAGGCTATCCCTATTTCTGGAGCTCTTGGGTAGGCAGCAAGTAGCAGATGTTTGGTGGTGGTAGGGTTGGCAGGCCCATTCTCCACAAGTGTTGCTCTCCTCAATGATAGCAGAAGGAGGACCAGGTTTGTGCTCTGGGGAGTGGGGAAGAAGGGAGGACATGGAGAGGTGTGGTCCTTCCTGGGCTGTTGAGTTTCTGGCTGGCATATGTCATTCACCATCTCTATGGGTGGCATTTCCTCCAGTTCTGCAAAAGAGGCACACATGGTCTTGGTGAGCTTTTGCAAATAGGAAGGAGTCACCACTGGATGGACATCTTTTTTTTTTTTAATGACAAAATTTCTGAAGGTTTTTCAACTATCTGCATTTCTGTTATTTCTCAAGATACCACTGGACAGTCATTTTTTTTCCTTCTGACTTAGTATGGGCAGGGGGTATGTCATTCACTGACCATATATTCATCCAGAAAATTCAATCCAGCCATTTCAAGCAAATTAAGTTGTTTTTATGTCCCCCAGAATCATAACGGCTGTCAGGGTAAATTGTTGCTGCTTGTCCCAGACCTGGGGATGGCTCATACCTGTGGTGCTTTAAATAGTTTATTGTCTTGTATAGTATTAACCTTTACATTCCAGTAATAGATAGTTATTGCATTAGCATATGGTAGCAAGGATGAAGAAAGCAGAGGGAGCTCAGAATTCAGCCAACAAGTCAACAGGCCCCAGGTGAGAGAAGGCCGCCATCTATGTATGGGTCTTCGATAGCAGTGGGAAGTAGCCAAGAATGCCTACTGTGATGCTATGACAACAGCAGCAGATCTTGAAAATATTAAGCAATTAAAACTTGGATGATGTGGAGGTACAATGCTGCCAAGAACCAGGACATGAGTCCCCAGTCTATACAAGGGCCATGCTGAAGAACACGACTCCTAAACACTAATGAATGAACTGGCCTTCTTCCATGCAATTCATGCTTCAGTGTGCCTGGGGAAGGAAAAGACTACTGGCTTCCTCTGTTTCCACTGAGGACATCTCAGAGGCAGGAGGAGGATGCTGAATCACAGCAGAAGGTCTGAATACTTAACTGAAGGGAAATGAAAATGTCCCTGTGAGGAGCCTTTAAAGGTAAAAATCTATATCATCAACTTTCTTGGGAAAATTCTGGAACTCTCCACAAAATGAAATCATGTCTAAACTGCACAACTGGAGGATTCAACTGACAGACAGATAGATAAATACATCACTTAAGGAAGTGACACAGGAAGACCTGAATTCAAATCCAGCCTCAGATACTTATTAGCGATGTGACCCTTGGTAAGTCACTAAAGCCCACCTTCTCTGCCTCAATTTCCTAAACTATAAAATTGAAATAACAATAATGCCTGCTTCCTAGAGTTGTCATAAAGATCAAAGGAAATAATATTTGCAAAGTGCTTAGCACAATGCCTAGCATATAGTAGGTGCTGAACCAATGCTTATGCTTTCCCTTCCTCCCTCCCTCCTTCCATTCCTTCCTGCCTGCCTTCCTTCTTTGCTGTCTTCCTCTCTCCCTCCCTCTCTGCCTTCCTTCCTTCCTTCCTTCCTGCCTGCCTGCCTTTCTGGTGCTGTGCTAAGTGTTAGGGATAGAAATATAAGGTAGGCAGTCCCTGCCTTCAAGGAGCTGACATTCTACTATCTATGTGAATTTGGCAGGGTGGGTACAATATGTAAGGTACTATGGGCCACTTCCACTATCTAGGAAGATAGATGAAAGCTCACCTATTAGATTCAGAGTTGTGGTGATAATGGTGTATGTGTATGGGCGAGGTAGGGTAGGGGATCAAAGGAGGAGGGGAGGATTGGGTTAGTGATGATGGGGGGAGTGTAGACAACATGGTGAGGAGATTGCCAGGAAGGGGTATGGAGGTCTGGCTTCTAGCAAGATAAAGCAAAATCTCTGCTAGCAAAGCCAGAAGACCAAGAGATTTGTTTGTAAGTATGAACAAATAAGCACATTTACACTACCCTAAATGTTTGCTGCCTAATCAGGATAGTTATTCTGATATGAACTTTGAGAGTTCATTTCAATTGCAATTGGTACAGGGAGTACTGGATTTGGAGGAAGAAGAATTGGGTTCATTCTCAGATCTACACTTACTACCCTATGTGACTTTGTGTTAAATCACTCAGTCCCTGTGGACCTCAGTTTTATCACCCGTAAAATGAAAAAGCTTAACTAGATTGTCTATAATATCCCTTCCAGTTCAATTCTACCTTCCCTTCAAAGTCCAGATTGAATCCTACCTCCCTAGCCCATACTGTTCCGTTCCTCCTATGAAAGATTACATAATCCATACCACTCAATTTCCAGCTATCCTGAGTTTCTCTAATTATTTAGTATATTCATTCTGTCCTCTCAACAAGATTATAAGCTACCTGAAGAAGGGCCATATCTCTAGCCCCATCCCTGTGCACAAGGGCTGAATGTCTGTAGTAAGCAATTATTGATTTAACTATTCTCATAGGGCTTTACTTTATGAATTCTCCTATGTTATACAGAGAAGGAACTTATTCAATATGGCGCACAGAGAGAATCCTCTGAGAACACTGAAATTGTTCAGGTCAGTTTCACAACACTGCTACCTTCCCCAGACAAAACCAATGACAATAAGTTGAAGTGCACCATGTATATACATTAGATCATGTATGTACAATATTCTGCATAGAGCTTTTTGAGAATTTCTAGCTATGGCAACCCATGCCATAATGCAAGAATAAATGCTGCCAGAAATTTTTCTGGTCATTAAGCCCTGACTCTACATTCTGCTTTCTAATCTTATGCTCCAAGATTACTCTATAAGAACACTTCAGTGTTTCTAGATTGGCCATTTCATTATGCCCTGATCACACCTGGTAGGTCTGTATGGTTCTTCCTCTGCAACTTGCTTACATGGTTACCCTGGCTTGATGTGTTCCAGTTTATCAGAAACTTTTCCATCTTTCAAATCACCTAGAGGCATCGAAGAATAATGGACAGCTAAGCCAAAGTCAAGAAAGCCTGAGTTCAGATCTTGCCTTAGACACTAGCTGTGTGATCCTGGGTGAATAAACATGCAGCCTCAGTTTCCTCATCTGGAAAAAAAAAAGAAATAATAGAACTTCACAGGATTTTTATCAGTATCAAGTGAGGTAGTATCCATGAAGTGCTTTGTAAACTTTTAAAGCACTACCTAAAATGTTAACTATTGTTATTGACTGTTTCAAGGCCAATTTCAAATACCACTTCCAAGAAGCTTCTCTGACCCCTCCTGACCACTCTAACCCACAGTGATCTCTCCATTCTGACTTCTGATAGCATACAGTTAATACCATTCATTGTTATATACTGCCTTATAGTAATTATCTTATCGCCTGTACAAAGACCCAAAAACCCAGAAACTGTTGCTGACTGAAGGGAGTTTATACTCACACTTAGGGGATATAATAGCACACTTACTGAAAGCAGGGACCAAATCTCACGCTCTATATATTCCCAGAAGTACCTTGCATAGACTAGACGCTAAGTAAATATTTGTTGTTTAACTAAAAAGAAAAATAATCTGAGCCTCAAGCTGGTTATCCTAAAAATCCCTCTTGTAACTTTTGTTAGCTGATCAATTAATTGTTTGGAAAAATGAAGAGCTCTGCATAAAAGGACCAAAAAAAAGAAAGTCTTCTTTTATGGAAACCTCTTCATTTTACTTGTTATTCTATGTAGAATATTTTACATACATGATCTAATGTACTCAAAAATAAAAAGACCTTAGTGATTAACTAGAACCCAAGAAGATTCAGAAAAATTCTTTGGAACACTATGAATAGGTTGTTGGGGAGGCTGCGAAAGGGAGAGGGAATGGGATGCAAGACTTGTTAGAAGTTCCTTTAGAGTGGTGCTGTCAAACCCAAAATACAAGAGCCATTGATTCGTATATAAGAATCCATACTGCCACATATTAGTTTAGTTTTAAATGCATAACTACATGTATTGAATTTTTTTATTTTATTAATACTTTCCAATTACATTTTTTTTGAGGGGGAAAAGCAAGGCAATTGGGGTTAAGTGACTTGCCAAAGGTCACACAGCTACTGTGCGTCAAGTATCTGAGGCTGGATTTGACCTGAGGTCCTCCTGACTTCCAGGGCCGGTGTTCTATTCACTGTGCCACCTAATTGTCCGCCAATTACATTTTAATCAGTCAATCAGTAAACATTTATTAAGAGCCAACTATGTGCTATGGGCTGTGCTAAGTGCTAGGGATACAAAAAGAGACAAAATACAGCCCCTTCCTTCGAGTTCACAGTCTAATGGGGAAGACAACAAACAGTTATACACAAAGTAAGCTATGTACAGGATAAATAGAAAATAATTAAAGAGAAAAGAATAGACTAAGAGGGGTTAGGAATTAAGAGGGGTTAGGAAAGACTTTCTCTAAAAGATAGGATTTTAGTTGGGATTTAAAGGAAGAGCAGGCAGAACAGAGGAAGGAGAGAATTTGAGGAAGGGGAGACAGCCAGAAAAAATGCCTGGAGCCAAGAGGTGGCATGTCTTGTGCTTAGAACAATCAGGAGACCAATGTCACTAGATCAGAGCATGCGCTGGGGAGTAAGGTTTAGGAAAACTGGAAAGGTAGGAGGGGTCTGGGTTATGAAGGGTTTTGAACATCTTTTGTATTTGATCCTATGGGTGATTTGAAGCCACTGGAGTTTATGGATTAGGGGAGTGACATAGTCAGACTGTGCTTTAGGAAAATCACTTTAGTTGTCAAAAGGAGTATGGATTGGAACAGAGAGATAACTTGAGGCAGGGAGACTCACCAGCAGGCTACTGAAATAATCAAGGCGTGAGGTGATGAGGACCTATATCAGGGTGGTGGCAGTGTCCAAGGAGAGAAGGGGGCACACTCAAGAGATATTGCAAAGGTGAAATCAGCAGGCCTTGGCAACATCTTGGATGCAGGGGTTGAGAGATAGTGAGCAGTCCAGAGGGACTGGAAGGACAGTATTGCCATCTTCAGTAATACTGAAAGTAAGAGGTGGAAGGATTTAGGGGGAAAGATAGTAAGTTCTGTTTTGAACATGCTTAGTTTAAGATGTCTACTGAAAATCCAGTTTGAGATGTCTGAAAGGCATTTGGAGAGGTGAGACTGGAGGTCAATAGAGAGAACTGGGTGGGACAGGTAGACTCGAAAATCATCTGCATAGAGATGGTAATTCAATCCATGGGAGCTCCTGGAGTGTTGTCAGAAGGCTTGTTAGACCTCTGCTCCAGAACATGAGAAGTAGTTTCCTATTTCAGAGTATCCCTCTTGCTAACTAGGTGCTAAACTCAGTTGTTTTTAACTAATGAAGGGAAGTAAATGTTGTCAAATACCCTCTAGTCTCCGCACCCTGGGGCAAAATGCCAATTACCCAAAACTCCAACTAGTGTCAGGGAGAGTCCAAAAACCAGATGAATCAACTCAACAACAAAAGGGTAAGCTTTGAGCAAGGCACAAGGACAAAAGTGTTTGGAAGTGATTTTCACCTATACTGTATACTCGTCTAATTCAGTTTGCAAATTTCTTGAACTCATTAGCTTTTCCCCAAAACTCACTTTTTGCAACTTTACGCCGCACCAGCCTGCTCAGTTCTTCACTATGACACAAAACTCTCCGAAGGCATGAAGGCTTTTCGAGGAAAGGACCAGTCAGTGTGCCTTTTCTGCCCCTGACTCAACACAGACCGCATGTTCCACTGATTTTTGAGGTTCTGCTGATTTTTGAGCCTCCACTGATTTTGGGGGTTCCGCTTCACGACCTTTGACAAGGTCCAACTTTTGGAATGTATCCGCCGAGGCGTGGTGGTTGAGGAGGAGTGAGTGCTCAGTGGGGACAAAAGGAAGGCTAACCTCTACATCCCGCCCACTTTCATAGCCCACGAGCCATGTCTGGGGGTCCATTTCCCTCCGTGAATCCTGCTGTACGTAATCATGTGTCCTATGGGCGCTTATTTCTCTGGGGACTCCTTCATACCCGTCTCGCTACTGGCCACCCCCCCGCTTTGTCCAAGCCTGGGCTGATGGGGTTGGAGACTACAAGTCAGGAGAGAATTACAGGCCTACGGTGTTGGTGCAGCAGGCCACTCACTGAGAATATTGTGAACAAGTCTTGTGGCTTTACCGCCCAGACCACCAGCTCACTGAGAGAGGGACCATGAACGCCTTCTTCTTCTGGACCCACAAAGATGGCATGCAAATGCTAGTGGCCCCTCACTGGATGGAATCATTCTCCCGGGGGTGACTCGGAGGAGCCTGCTGGACGTGGTCTGGACGTGGGAAGAATTCTGAGTGTCCGAGAGAGAGGTGCGCCCGCATGAGCTGCTGCTGGCCCTTCGGGAGGGGTACATGGGGGAGAGCTTTGGCTTGGGCACGGTCTGCTAGGTGTGCTCTGTGCATCTCATCCTGTACCAAGGTAAGCACCTCTACATTCCCACTATGGAGAATGGCCCTGACGTCATCCACCGATTCTAGAAGGAACTGTGTGACATCCAGTACAGAAATGGTTCCCACAAGTGGATACTCCCGGTGTGACTTTGCAGCCAGATCAGCCCCCGCCTACCCTCTGTACCACCCTTTCCCCCACCCAGATGTCATAACATTTAATCCCTTGCCTCTCCCCTTTTTACTCCTCCCCCCCCCCCCCCAAAGATTTCAAGTGCAATATAGTTCTCCAGGCAGGTGGTATGCGATGCCTGGGTCTCCGCGGCCCCCAAGATAAACTACACTCCCAAAGCCATAAGGGCCCCCTGCCAACTTCACAGGGCAACAGCTAGGGGCTTGGATGATATCAGAAGAGGATCCCACACACACGGTCCCATTTCCCAGCCCTTAAACCTGTCTGTCTGCGGTTAATTTTATTTTTTCCCACTGCATTTGCCAAACAAAAAGCCAAAGGATTTTTTTTTAAACCGGCTCAAGCAACCCCCCCCAATGCTAGTGCCCCCTGCTAGAACTCCCCTGTACTTCATTACTTTATTATCTTTATATTTATTGTTCATATACTTATCTATGTCCTTGTGGTCTCAACCATTAGAATGTAAGCGCCTTGGGAATAGGAACTCTTTCATTCTTGTATTTGCTTTCCAAGCATCCAGAACACTGCCAGGGATATGAACATATTGTGGCTGCATAATAAATGTTAGTTGATTGATTGGTTGGTTGTGCCATGGTTAACCATTTATAATAACATCACTTCTTTAAACTGATTTTACCAAAAGGGAAAGTATTTGTTCTACTAAGGATGCTCATCTTCCCACCCATCCCCCAACCATGGACTGAAGGGAAATAAGTGAAAAATGAAGAGTTCTGATATAGGCACTGAGTACATGCACATATACTGTATTTGTTGGCAGGGCTTCATCTGTATAATAAAATGGCTGTAAAAGTCAGATTTAATTAATCTGGTAGATTGCAGTTTACCGGCAGCCTGGAATTATTCACTAGCTTCTGCAGCTGCTGATAAACAGCACCAGCTTCCCAGACTGGAATAGTGTGTCATCCCTTTGCCGTCTTACAAATTACATAAGAATGGTCCAATCAGCATAGACACACAAATCCAGCTCTTTCTCTCCAGTTAACTAAAGGCTTCTGAGGAAGTTAATACAAAGGCTTAGCACCTGGACTATAGAGAACTGAAAAACCAGTGGAGGGAGTTTGGGAATATTGCCTTGGGAGTGCTGGAGAGGGATCCTGAATATTTAAAATATTTAAGATAATCCCTATGTCTTACTTCATGTAGAAAAAAGGAGACACCTTATAATGCAACTTTATGTGTGCTGAAAAATGCCCCCATAAATATCCCCCACATTCCTACTCCCCAGTACCCAACCATTCTTCCTTTGGGTTATAGGGCTCTTTTAAATTCACATACACGTATGTATCTATCTATAATATACATGTGTGTATGTATGTGTGTATATTGGTATATGTACACATACACACATCTATATAAATTGGGGAAGAGTAAAATGATTAATTGGAATACCTTTGTGTTAATGAGGTTGTTAACCAACTTCAGTCTTTTATGAAAGAATAGGGCAGAGGATAGATGAAGGAGTAAAGACAAGGAGGGCTATGTATGGTATGGTGGTGGGAATGTAAGCTCCTTGAGGGCAGAGATTGTCTTTCCTTTTTGTATTTTTAGCCCCAAAGCTTAGCACAGTGCCTGGCACAGAGTAAGCTCTTAATAAATGCTTTTTCATTAATACATTCACACATGAGTGTATTCATTGATTGATTTCATTCATATTCAACACATGTTGGAATTGGAGTCAGAGTAGAATTCTTGGCTTTCTTGCTCATTACCCATCTGCTCCTGGGTCATTAAATCCTTCAAGACCTCAGTTCTTCTTCTGTAAAATAACAGGATTAGACTAGATGATCCCTCTATTTCTATGTGATTTATAAACAGGCTGGAGCTGGTTCCAACTGGCTCCAGAGAGTCCATTGTTAAATTTTTGTCATGAATGTTTACACCTCAAGAATCAATAAATGCCACAAATCAGGACTTGATTTATTGTATTGGTAATTGTCTAAGAATCACTTTAAGAAGTGATAGGGAAAATAATAATAATGCAGATTAAACTTACACACATCTCAGGAAATTTTTATTTTCCAGAGAACCAATTGTTAAGTATTTACAAGCACACTCCTGTCTTTAATATCTTTCCTATCGATCAATCAGGCAATAAGCATTTATTAAACACCTGTTCTGTTCCAGGCATTGTGTTATGCTGCTAGGAATATAAAAATGAAAGTGAAAAATCCCTGTGTGACTACAAAGATCTTATAGTCCATTCTTTTTCACACTGCCTTTCACACAATTCCCTAGTCATAATCATTCCTTCTAGTCCAGAGTTTCTTTTAGGCTCATTACTTATCCCAAGGTAGTCCAGTGACTGAGTTCCTTGTAGTTTGAATATCTCTCATAGAACAGTGTTACACTTGCTCCTGCTTAACTAACAGTTTGTTAAGGTATCTAATCACTTTTGTAAATGCTTCACTTTATTGGGTATCTTATCGAAAGCTACACTCTGTCCTGCTGTCCATTGATTTTGGTGAGATTTTCTTTGTGTTAGCAACAGAGACCTAGAGTGGTCCATGGTCAAAAAAGTTAAGAATTTGTGTCTTAGAGTATGGGTCAGGAAAATGATATAAATGAAAAACTTAAATCCATTTTTGGTCACTCTGAATTGCATCTATTTGAAGGATTGGTAGAGTAGTTTGATGGAAAAAATTAGCATGGGGGAAAAGTTGTAGATTTTAGACAGTCATTAGAATCCTTGAAACCTAGGGCAACTCCATGCTGTTTTTCACAATAGGTACTGACAGAGATTAATCTATGGTTCTCAGTAGGCAAAAGTCCAATTTTTTTTAGAACTCTGATATAATTCCATCAGGCATATGGAAGATGAATGCCTACAGAAGAATATTCCTTGGGCCTCCTCACTAAAGAGTCTGTTTTACTAAAGAGCCACATTCAATAATTTTGTACTAATTGATCCTCAGAAATAATTATGTAACACACACACACACACACACACACACACACATACACACACAGATGTTGTGAGAATAATCCCCTTTTCTCTTACCTCTAATGTCAATGGCTGGATAATATGCCATTCAGCATCAAGACAATCATGTTGGCAGGACAGATACTGACTGAGAGTTCAAATGGCCATTTATAGGCTGAAACAGTGATAGGTGCTAGACACATCCTCCTTTTCGTCTTCAGTGATTCAGTACAAGAAGGTCCCAGCTAGCATTCTGAGGATAGCTTTGTGATCTTGAACAATTCCTCCTCTCACCCATCTGTAAAGTGAGGAGATTGGATCATATGATTTGGAAGTTATACAGGTCACTTCTAAGCTCTAAATCCTCTGTTCTCTTGAACAACAATGAAGTACGTTGTTTCTTTGCAAACATCAGAACAATAATACATAATAAATCCTTAGCCTATGTCTCCACTTCTTAGTAATTATTAGGGTAGGGACAATCTACCAGTGTTTAACTATCCCAAAATAAGGAAATAGAATGGTGTAATTATACTACCCCCATCTAGCCAGAATTTTTATTGACCCACTCTGAGGACACCAAAAATCATACTGTTTCTTAAGGGATTTCATGAAAAGAAATTTCACAACTTCTCTTAGTGGTTTATCCAACTCTTTCGGGTATATTGTCCATGGCTACAATCATAAACCTTCTCTTTTGATCCTGTCACTTGTGAGGAAAGTCATTGATCAATCAACAAGCATTTATCAATTCTCTACTGTTTTCTAGGAACTGTGCTAGCACAAAAAATACAGACAAAAATGAATCAGTCTTCGCCTTCAAAGAGCTTGCATTCTATCAGTCATTCTAGACCTCTCTCTCTGTTTGGACCTTCATGGCTAGATTTGCTCTTGGACCTGTAAGAAATAAAGTATTCTCTTTCTCTCTCTTTCTCTCCCGCCCTCTCTCTCTCTCTCTCTCTTTCTCTCTCTCTTTCTCTCTCTCTCTTTCTTTTTCTCTCTCTCTCTTCTCCCTCCCTCCTTTTTCTGTCCTGTCTCACAACTCATATCTTCCCAACTCACACCCTATAGAAGAGACCCTAGACGTGAAGAAATGCAGGCTTCCCTGGCCCCCTCCAGATGCCAAGGTTGTATGTGTGTTTTCCTCTATTTCTCTCGCCCCAAGTAACTCTAAACAACCCACAGACAAGACAAAACCCAGCAATGAACAAAAGCTGGCTGTGTGTTATCCATCAGTATTATTTAAGTAGGACATGCTGTGCCATTCGCGATACACTCATACTGTAAGTGATAAGCCATAACGTATGGTATTCATTTACTTCTCCATTCCAACAGTAATATAGTGAAGACAATAAATTTTCCTGTTTGTTCTCTGACCCACTGTTCCTGGGTTAAGCAGCATGCTTTGTCTACATTTGTCAGTTGTTACAAGCTTCTAGCTGCTGTGGACTAGGGTATTGATGAACAGTAGAAAACGGAGCCTTGAATAATGTATAAAGCATTAAACATCCAACCATTTCACTGGGAAAAAAAAGGAGGGGGTGGGGGTGGGGAGAAAGAGTGTTATATGTTTTCTCTATTGTAGCTCCTTCATTTACAAAACATATTTGTCAAGTCTTTTGCTAAGAATAATGCTGTGATGCAGTTTCCCATCATTCTTGTTAATGGGACTGTCTTAGTGTTACAGTAAACAACCATAACTCTTGTATTGGAGCCATTGGGAGGCAGGCTTAGTTTTTTCAGCATCCAATTAAGGGTGTCTCAAATTTGCCATCTAGGATCATGAGAGCTGTGACTCAACTGCCAGCCCGACATTGGGGGGAATGGGGAGTTCTGGATAATTATAGAGATGGAAAGGGACCTGCAAAGGCCACATGGAGCCCATTCTCCTTGCCTCCAGCAAGGTATTTGGCTCAACCATTCTGAGTACAGAAGAATCATAACAGTTCTTAAAGGATTTCTTTAAAATAAATTCTAGAACTTCCTATTGTCATCTGATTCTGTCTTTTAGCCATATCATCCAGATTCTTTAATTTAGCTCTCTGCAACTGAGTCCTCAATCCTTTGTTACTAATCCCCCACAATTCCTTTATACAAAACCCTGGGCTCCCAAAAGAGAAAAACAAACAAATTGATCTTCTTGCTATACCCTAAACACATCCTAAACTAGCTTGTCCTGTGCCTCTCTTATTCTGCTGCCCCAACTAGCACAATGTCCATTGTGGGCTGGTCTGCCCATTCTTTCAGGCTCAGTTCACCTCCCATCTCATCCATAAAGCCTCTCCCAACCAGGTCAACCAGGAGTGACAACTCCCTTTGCTGTTATATTCATCACTCATTTGGCACTTGTTACTGCCCTGGACTGTTCATTATTTTTTCATGAGTATAAATCCCATCTCACCAACTAGGGTATATCCCCTAAGGGCAAGAACAGTGTCTCATTCATTAAAACATTTTTAAAATATCTACCACACAGAAGGAGGAGGGGCAGCACGGTGTAATGGATAGTGAGCCGGCCCAGAGTCAGGTAGATCTGGGTTCAACTTCTATCTCTGATATATACAGGCCCACAATAACTTAACCTCTTGGTGATTGATACAACTCACTAAGACTATAAGTTACAGAGCAGGTATCAACCTGCATTGTTAGAAGGAATTTCCCTATCCATCCAGAATTTCCAATGTGAATAAAATCACAGGTCTAGTCTAGCCTTATGTACAAGGCCCTGTGCTAAGCTAGGGGTGCAAAGACTGAAGATAACAGTTCTATATAAAATTTCCTTAAGGAGATACTAGTCTACCACCACCACTAACATATTTGTAGGTAGTCATCAGGTTTGCAAAGAATTTTGCATACAACAACCCCGTGATATATGCTTTGTCCATTGTATAGGTGTAGAAACTCAGAGAGGTCAGCTTTAGAGTTGGAATGGCCACTAATGGCCAACTAATTTAACTTCTCATTTTGCAGAGGAGAAAACTAAGACCCAGATAAGTTAGGTGACTTATTCAGTGTCACAAAGGTAGTAAGTGAGAGGTAAGATTTAAATCCAGATTTTCTGACCCCCTAACCCCAAATCCAGCCATTTTTTTTCTCTGTATCAATCTTCTTTTCTTACTAGGATGAAATGTGGGTATGGCCTGTATTTAGACAAGAATAATGCCAGGCAGCCTGTGATACTGGCAAATGTTAGATCCAGACAAAGTATCCTGGAAAAGTTGGAGAAGGAGAAAATACTTTCAGTATGGTAGATCAGGGAAGGCTTCAGGAATTAGAAGTTATTTAACTTCTTGATGCAAGAGATATATTTCAGTAGGAAGACACGAGAAAAGGTTTATTCTAGTAATGATGGAGGTATCATTGCCTGTGTAATTACAATAAGGCAAGAGAATTTCAATTGGAGAACAACTAGGAGCCCAATTTGGTTGGAATATTAAAAAAAATGTGATGGGGTACAATGTAAACTAAAGCTAGAAGGGGAACTTGGACTTATTATATAGAGCTGTAAATATCCCTATGTCAAGACTAGTTTGATAGATAGATAGATAGATAGATAGATAGATAGATAGACATATTTGTTTATTGGTTGGTTATTGTTATAAACTTCTTTGTGGTTTTTGTCACCAATTTTGTGATATCCTTTTGTTCTCTCCAACTGAGATAGAAAATCACCGTCCTCCAAATACTTGTCCTTTATATCCTACAAAGGAGGCAGTGGAGAGAGTGTTCACTCTCCTCCTCTTCTGTAACTCAAACAATGGAAAGAAAAATGTATGACTTAGTATATGGTCCTAGAAGTTTAACATGAAGTGAGGGAAAAAAAAGGAAGAAAGAAAGAGAAAGGAAAGAAAGGAAGAGAGTAAAAGCACAGGAAAAAGAGGAAAAGAAGAAAGGAAAAAGGGAGGAAGGAAGGAAAAAGACAATCAGAGAGACAGAGAGAAAGAAAAATAGAGATAAAAGAAAAAGAAGGAAAAAAGAAAAAGCCAACGAGCAGGAAAAAAAAACCAGATAAACAAGGGGAAAAGGAAAGAAGGGAAAGAAAGAAAAAGAATGGAAAAAAGAGAGAAATGAGTTAAGAGGTAGGTCCTGCAGGAAATGGAGGTTTAATGTTTGTGTAAATTGAAAGAAGAAATCTACTTGGAAATGAGAAAACGCAAGATTAAAATGGAAAACACAGCCCAAAAGCTATTAATACCTAACAGACCCAAATTGAAAAATAAAAGCGATAGGTGAAGCATACAGTTCTCAAAATGAATTCATGTCATAAACCATTAACATCAGCTTTACCTTATTACCTGTAATTCCTGAGAGAGAGGCCCCAAGCAGGTACAGGGTGTCTCATTATAGGAATCAGAAGAGAGTGGGAGAGTAATCAGAGTTTTCACATTCTAGTCTCCACCACTTTTGATGACCATTCCCATCCATCTGTGAGTTCATTCAAAACAATAGACCTTTCTTTTCTCCCCTCCTCCTATCCAATCTCAAGTCAGGAATGGTGAAGGCCCATCAGTTACCAACTGACTTAGAAGCAAAACATCTATTCTTCCCCTATGGAGAGTTCCCAAATGACTGCTATGAGGGGACGTGGGGGTTGTTCTAAAGTGAATGAAAGAGTAAAGAAAAGAGAACCCTAAAATACTGGGTCAGAAGATTATCACTGCCCCCTCTCTGAAATTACCACTTCTGGTCCAATGAGTCATCCCAGCTATAAAGAAATTAGCTAGTGAGAAATTAGTTACACCTGACTATACGTCCAACCCATTTGCTTAATATCATCCTAACCAGAGCTATGCAGAGTGGGTGGTCCATAGGCACTTTGTCTCAGCAAAGATTCTTCCTCCTCTTTCTCTACATGTTGTATAGAGGACTCAGCTTGGATGCATATCAGTGATTTAATGAGTAATAAGTCTAATGCCAAGATGACCTTCTGACAGGGTCTCATTTTTAAAAAATCATCCAATAGGGAGCCCAACTCACAAACATCTCCCCCTTGGACTCTGATTCACCAAGAGAATTAGAAAGGAGACCTGCCCCAGCATTCATCCTCCTTGACCTTCCTGTCTGAGATTCATTCTTAGAAGAAAATAAGAGACTGTAGTAAAGCAGAAAGGCAACTTTGATTTTCTGATGTTTCATTCATTCAGCAAGCTACGGACAAGGGACTGGGAATAAAAGAGGCCCTGCTATTCCAGAGTTTACATTCTATTGAAGGGATACATGCAGATAAGTAAAAATAAAATGTAGGCAAAGTAAAAACAAAATAATTATGGGACAAAGGAAATCATTAATAGTAGGGGAGATGGGGGAGAAAAGGAGATAACAGGAAGGTTTCATGTAGAAGGTGGCATGTGAGTGGAACTTTGAAGGAAGCTAGGACTTCATCCAAGAGGCACAAGTGGGGAGGGAGAACATTCTAAGCAGTTAATGCAAAACAAGGAGGAATGTCTAGGGATGTGTGTGTGTGTGTGTGTGTGTGTGTGTGTGTACAAATTGTACATAACATTTTTATGCAATGTGGTTATATAATTATTATAACTACACAAATAATGTTGACTATAATTTTATAACTTTAGTATTTATATTATATTGTAATTATAATGAAAAAATATATTTTGACAACTGCCTCTCATTATAATTGATTTCCTTCGTAATCATATGTATTTTATTTAATACATTTAGAAACATTTTTCTGAGAAGAGGTCCATAGGTTTCACCAGACTGCCAAAAAAAAAAGTCTATTAAAAAAAAGACAAAATAGTTAAGCAATCTTGGGCCAAAAAGTAGAATGTGTGAGGGGGTAGTAATGTGAAATCAATCTGGAATGACAGAAACCAAATTAGGAAGGTTTTTAAATGCCAAACAGGGAAGCTTTTTACTTTTTTTTAAAGGCAATAGGGTACCACTGGAGCTTTTTGTTCAGGGAAGTAACATTTTCTCATTCTATTCTTGGGTAGTCAGAATCCTGCCCTTTCTGAGTTTCATGGGGTTTATTTCCCCCCAGAAATAGCAGTCCCAAAACATGGAACATGTCATCTGAACATAAGGTATTAGTAGCCAATCACAGAACAGAAGGGAGAAAGATAGCTTCATCCAGATATTTTACCTTCATCCTGTATATCAGGAATAGAAATGGGAATGGGAATTGTTTTAGAATGAGTGTACTTCACTCTATAGAAGAAACATATTACTGAGGATCTGAGCATAAATGAAATTATTTCTTCCTCCCAACTTAGATAGTATGATTTCTGAGATGTTATTATTTTGGAAGCCCCACCAGCAGTGGTTCCCAAATTAAACCAACTAGGACCAATCCCACCCTGACTCTGAAGAGAGTTGAAGTGTTTTGAACAAGCATTTAAATAAATTGAAGAGTTCACAATTTAATCAAAGGGACTCTTAAACTAAATCATTCTTTTGTAATGTAAGCCCTCACCCACAGTTGTATCTTATCAGTTCTTTCCCCCGTCTGATTTTGTTTAAGAAATCCCCCACCTCCAAGCTTCCTTGTAATGGGTAGTCTACACACACTCTTTTGCTGACCTGATTCCTCACTGTCTCTCACACCCTCTAACTAATAGACAGCCATATATGCCTGATTAACTCCAGAAGAGCTAATGGAAACTTGTTTAAGCACCGTGCCATTAAGAGGAAATGGGTGCTAATACAATTGAACTGGCTGAGCACATTAAAAGACTGATGTGGGTTCCCAAAGCTTTAGTGTGCTTCCATTGCAATGGAATTGTGTTTTTAAGGCCCAACGTAATGGAGTCCAGACCTAGGCCTTGCCAATAGGAGGCAATGCCATTTGCTGGAAAGAGTGCTGGATTGACAATGCCAAGACCTGAGCTCTCATTAATGAATGAATGAATCAATCAATGAGCAGGAATTTATTAAGAATTTACTTTGTACCTGGGATTATGCTAAATAAGGACTAGAGACACAAAGAAACAAATAAGAATAGCCCCTGCCCTCATAGAGCTTACATTCTGACGTGTAAGATGACATGTAAATAACTAGGTATGTTGTTAATATTCAGATATATATAGATATACATATAGACGTATAGATATAGATGTCCTAGATATTCAGAGTAGATATAAGGTAACCTTTGAGAGTAGCCAGGAGTCAAAAGGAAAGGACTCTTGGAGAAGGTGGCCCTTGAAGTGAGTCTTAAAAGAAATCATCTATTCTAAGGGATAAGGTTGGATGGAATAGCAGTCCTGTTGTAGGGAATAGCCAATGCAAACATATAGAGATGAGAGGTGGAGGACTGTGTGTAAGGAATAGCACCTAGGCAAGGATGATTAAATTGTAGAGAGAATGAAGGAGAATAGAATGTAAGAAGTTTGGAAAACTAAGAAGGGGCAAAGTTGTGAAGAGGTTTACATACAAGGTACAGGACTTTACATTTGATTCTGGAAGTAATAGCAAGCAACTGGCACTTATTGAGCAAGAGGGGAACATAGTCAAACTTATTCTACTTTCATAGTTAAGTATAGTGGGGAAAGATATGAGGCAGAAAATACAATCTGAAGACTTGCCTCCACTAATGGAGGCAAGAAGTGATAAGGGCATGAACAGGATTGTGCCTATGTGAATTGCAAGAAGTATATGTGATATGGTGATATAAATAATGCCAATTGATTGGATATGAGGGGTCAGTGAAAGACAGAATTCTTGAGGATGACACTGAGGTTTCAAACCTGGGCAACTAGAAGGATGATGGTGACCTTGGTAATGATAGGGGAATTCAGAGAAAGAAAGAGTTTTATGGGAAAGATAATGAATTCTATTTGAACATATTGAGTTTGAGATGACTAAAGGATATAGAGTTTGTATGTGGCAATGCAGCACTGGAGCTCAGGAGATAGTCTAGAGATAGATAAATACATCTGGAAATAATCTGCAGAAGCTGATAATTGAACTTTCAAGAGTTGACAAAATCACCAAATGGAGAGAAGGCTGCCAGGGGCAGAACCTTGGACAGAGACACAGGCATGCCTGAGGACTAATTAGATAGGTACCAAGGTAACTAAGAGAGAAAGTAACGAGGAATATCTAGAGAGGAGAGAGGATACAGAAGAAGAAGGTGGTAGTCATCTCTGGTCTCAGCCACTAACTCACTACATACTCTTTGCCAAGTTATTTTTTTCTCTCTGGGTCTGTCCCTGCACCTACAAAATAAGTGGGATGAGTTTAGTAATTCTTAAGGTCCTTTTCTTCTCTCTCATTTTATGAGTCCTATGCTCCCCATTTTGCCGGTTCCATTTAGGAGCATTACAAGGTCACATAGCATTGACAGTCATTTCCATTTTTTAATGTGTCTCTGTCACATCCCAATGATTCCTATCCTGACCCCACTTCCAACCAAATCCTCCATTGTAACAAAAAAGTACAGTTAAGCAAAACAAATCTATACAATGGCCACATCTGAAAATGTACGCTTTAGTCTATGCCTATCAACTATTACCTTTCTCATAAGAGGTGGGAAATGTGTCTAAACATCTTCAGATCTCCAATATGTACTTATCTAAATCATTACATTTTATCTCTGCCATTAGAATATTACCTTCTTGAGAGCCATTTGTTGTTGTTGAATACCCATATATATATATGGGTATTCCCAACTCTTAGTACAGTGCTGGGTGCATAGTAGGTATTTAATAAGAGCTTGTTGATTTGTTGACTGCAAAACAACAAAGACAATCATAATAGCTCACCTTTTATAGGATTTTAAGGTTTACAATGTTTTTTCTTCTTCAGGGAGAACCTGGAAGGTAAGTACCTTCCCTGAAGAATTGACAAGAAGGATGGTAGCCCATTCACATCTCCCCATTCTAACAGAGTACCAAATAGCTAGATTTGAAGGTTTTCTATACTAGCTATGTGGTGCAATGGATAAAGTGCTGGACCTGGAATCAGGAAGACTCATCTTCCTAAGTTCAAATCTAGCTTCAGACACTTACCAACTGTGTGATCCTGGGCAAGTCGCTTAAACCTGTTTGCCTCCTCATTTGTAAAAAAACAAAAATGAGCTGGAGAAGGAAACGGCAAACCACTCCAGTATCTTTTCCAGGAAAACCCCAAATGGGCTCGTGAAGAGTTGGATATTACTGAACAATATTATACCTTACACTGCAAGTGTGTAATCCTTCCTTCCCGATGAATGTGAAATAGAGAATACAAAATTCTTCTTTATTATTCCAGATATCTTTAATGTAGAGTTTTTGCTTTTTTAAATGCTTAAAACTGCATTAAGACTGCATTATTGAAGAGATAGCATAGTGTAGTGAATAAAGTGTTGAAGTCAGGAAGATCTGTGGTGAAATCCTACTTTGGGCACCTACTACTGATGTTACCATGGGCAAGTGATTTACCTCTCTGAAGCTCAGTTTCATCATCAGTAAAAGGAGGAGATTAGATTTGATCATCTCTAAGGTCCTCCCTATGCTTAAATCTAAATAGCTGGACAGAAACCACAGCAGACTCACAAAGGACTGAATGGAGCAATCTCTTCTCTACAACTCAATTACTCCTTTAAGTTGGGCATAGCAAAAAGCCCTAGGAACTCCCTTCAAATTTGCCACCAAGCCATGTCCCTTATTCTTCAAAACTTTGCCCAAATCACCTTCTCTGTAATTCCTTATTGAGCTTACTCCCCATTCTGTACTTTGGTCTCTTTCTAAGATCATAGAATTTAGAGCTAGGAGAGACCTTGGAGATCATTTAGTCTACCCTCAATCCCATCAAAGGACATAATGTATGTAAAGCACTATAGAAATGCTGCTTGGTATTATTATTGTCATTTTTCCTTAAATGGGCCAATGGAGGCTCAGAGAGCTCAAGGTTCTCGTGATAAGCAGGGCCAGGATTCAAATTTAGCTCCCATGCCTCCCAAACCAGGGCTCTTATATAGCAGAGAATTAATTTGAACTTGACAACCTGCTGTATTTGGATTTGGATTCTATATCCCCAACTAAACAGTATGTCTGCATGGTGAGTGGCTATGTTTTGAATTTCTTGTAGTATGGAGCACATATTAAAGGGGTTCTCAATGATACTCATTTTGTTTTCTGCTGGAGTTGGAAAACCTCGTGGAAACAATCAGAAGGCTGCTAGCAAATCAGGAAATATCTGTGCTAAGCCTTGTCCTAGGGGTTGAGTAGACATACAAAAAGGCAGTTTGGTATAGTAGAAAGAATCCTGCATTCTGAGTCTAAAGACTTGTGTTTAAATTCTAATTAGAACACTCACTGGCTATGTGACCTTGAATAAGCCATGTACTTAGGCCTTAGTGTCCTCATCTGTAAAATGGAAACAAAAATAGTTGTAGGATGGAATATTGGTGGCACTTAACTCTTTGAATTGCTTTTTGGTCTAAACTGCATCAGAGTATAGGAAACTCCCAGTTATGAAACTCCTTACACTGATGAAGACTGGCTTTTAGGGAGAGGGCTCTTAGGCACTTTTGTTTCATGGCCTCTTTTGGCAATGTGATGA
>CM053583.1:288491701-288522513 GCA_028627135.1 Pseudochirops cupreus | reverse complement strand
GATTATATATATATATATATATATATATATATATATATATATATATATACATAAAGATTAGTTGCTATAAAGTGATATATAAATGTCAAGTAGCATTATGTTTATTATTATTACTGGAGGAGGAGGAAGAAGAGGAGTGCTAGTATTAGTAGTATTGGTGGTAGCAGTAGTGTTGATAATAGTTGTAGTAGTAGTGAGTAGTAGTAGTGGTAGTAGTAGTGGTAAGGAAGAGAAGGATGAAGAGGAGAAGGAGGGAGAGGAGTGGTGGTGCACTGGGGATGGTAATAGTAGTAGTAATTACCTTGGAGTCAAGAAGTGACTCAATTCCTTGCTGTAACATGTACTGGCTGTATGACCCCAGGCAAGTCACTTAAGGTACTCTAGACAACTCTCTAAGACTACAAGGTACAAAGAGGGAACAGACTTGCATTGAGAGGATTTCCTCACTGCAAGCTTCCTATACAATGAAATCACATCTAGTCGACCAGGGCCAAACCCTATCTCATTAAACCATAAATTTCCTCAGAGTTGCTAGGAGAGCTCGACACATATTCTAAAAGATGTACTCCAAACAATCCAAATACGTATATTTATACAAAGATAAGTAGGGCAATTAGATCTGAACTTAGGTCTCCCTGATTTCAAATCTAATGCTCTATCTGAAGATTCTACCTAGCTCCAATGATCCTTAAGTGAATCATCCACTTTGTTGTCGTTCAGTCATCTCAGTCACGTCCAACTCTTCATGCTCCATTTGGAGTTTTCTTGACAAAGATACAAAGATTACCCTTTCCTTCTCCAGCTCATTTTACAGATGAGGAAACTAAGTCAAACAGCATTAAGTGACTTGCCTAGTCTGTGTCTGAGGCCAAAATTGAACTCAGAAAGATGAGTCTTCCTGATTGCAAGCCTAATGCTCTATGCACTATGGCACCTCATAGTGGTCAGACAGTTACTATACACTGCCTAATATTGTTCCTTAGTTGAATAGCTGTGTGGCATTTGGCCAAACAACCACACAGAAAATATATGTTCAGTAAAAGAACAGTAGAAAGCATTTTACAAGTATGAAATACAATTTAGTATTATTATTATCAGAGACCTGGACTGAGAATAAACATCACACACTATTTCTCTCTGAAGGTAGCAAGAGAATATTCAAATCTTTTTAGGGTCAAAGAGGGAGCCAATGGCAGAGGCTCAGCTCAGGAATTTCAGCTCCTGCCTTCCTGATAAACTGAATTCTATCTTTGGGATTCTGGAGTAGGTTTCCCAAACTGCAGAGTTAAATTTCTCTGAATCTTCCTCCTAGTATCTGCCCCAGAGGTGTCTGAAAAGAAAATCCCTTTCTCTAGGCCCAGGAAATGATGAGGAGGAAAATTAATTCCACTTGAACCCAATGATGATAGGAGCAGTTTGGCACAAACGATTGTGTCTCAACTTTAGATGTTTTATACCTTGAGCAGAACATCGAGTTATTTTTCTCTCTCCAAACACAAAGGAGCGAATACGTTTCAGTTCAGCCATATCAAATTCACAATTTCAAAAGGCTGCTTGGAGTTTTGACAGGTGTTAAAGCCAACTGGGGCAGGGGAAGGGAGACTTCTTTTCCTTTAGAAGGTTTTTTTGCTTAAGGCAAAGGCTGGGAGCCAGGAGCGAGGAGTGCTGCTGACTTTCTAAGGTCATTGGTTGGGAGTTTGTGTTTTTATATTTCAACTGTTAGAGGGTAGTGAAAGGAACTAAGCTGATAAACATGGAGAAGCCTTACGTACAGCATTGTATCCCCTTGCCCAAACCACTGATTGACTCAAGTGTGTTCTCTCTGGGGTTCTCTAATACTGAAAGCATTGCATTAGGTACGTGAGTTTGGGCAAGGTACTCAATTTCCTCATCTGTTAAAGTAGGGATTAATAGACTCTGCCAACCTCATAAGATTGTGGGAAGATAATGAGATAATAGATTTTTTTTTACAATATGTTGAATATATATATATATAATATGCATTAGGTATAGGAACTAGATCTGTGATTTCATTGATATGGAGAATTTCTTTATGAAAAGACCTCCTGACTCCCTTACAAATACAACTCAGTGATTTCCTGCAATTAAGAGTCTTAAAGGGTTGCCCAAAAAGCTGAGGGCAACAAGGTGGTGCGGTGGATAAAGTGCTGGGCCATCTTCCTGAGTTCAAATCTGACCTCAGATGCTTCCTAGCTGTGTGACCCTGGGCAAGTCATTTAACCCTGTTTGCCTCAGTTTTCTCATCTGTAAAATGGGCTGGAGAAGCAAACCACTCCAGGATCTTTGCCAAGAAAACCCCAAATGGGATCACAAAGAGTCAGGCACAACTGATATGCCTGACCAACAACAAAACAGCACTGAAAGGTTAAGGGACTTTCCTAGTTACATAGCCACTATGTCTGGAATGAGACTCATATGCAGGTCTTCCTGACTCTGAGACTACTCTGACATGAAATGCTAACACTAATTAAGAGGAAGCCCAGAGTAAAGGATTCCTGGCCATGAAGTCAAGAAGATCTGCCTCTGACACACACTAGACATTTTGCCTCTGACACACACTAGACATTTAACCTCTGGGTAAATCTCTAAAACCATTACTTTGAATGACAGGAAGTAGCATTGCGGAAACATTGGAAAAGACATAAGCCCTAGGGTTAAAAGACTTGGGTTCAAATCCTATTTTTAGAGATAGATAGATATGTATATATTAAAATCTGTTATTATATCTTATGTATCATATGTATCTTATATATCATTTATATTACATATTTGTTACTTTGGGCAAATTACTGAACCTGGACCTCAGTTTACTTATCCATAAAAAAAAGGAGGCTGGACTAAATGGGCTCTGAGGCCCCTTCCAGCTCTAGATTTATGGTCAGTTTATGGATGAATTACCAATCCACCCCCATCAGTGGAAAAGGTAGCTGCACTGGAAATTCCAATACACTATTGAAATCACAGCTCTGGAACCCATTGCCTTCAAAAAATCAATATTATTATTTCCTTTAATATTGCTTTTAAAAGGAATAAATCAAAGGAATCCAATTTCCACCATCTTCCACAAAGCATTAGCTCTTCAGTATCTTCCCCAACATCATTCTGGTTTACTCTGACTTTCACCAAAAGCCTCCCTCTCCACCAGCTGGTAACTCTTACCTTTTAGTCTTTTTTCCTCTCCAATTTATTCGGAACACAATTTGAAAGAATCACCATCACCTTCATGTCATTTTTTGCCTTTACTGCATTCTCCACAAATCATTTGTGTCATCCTCCACCAATGTTCTCCTCACCCTGTGCCAAATTTGAAATATGTGGTTCCCATTGCTATCACAGATGGCAGCAGAGAAGGCAAGATTTTGCTTTGGCTCTGGGAAGCTATAGAAAAAAAGGTAGGGCAGGACCCTTTCATATGAATCTGACTTTATTTTAAGCCTATTATTTATATGAAGCATTTTTATCATCATCATCAATTACAATCTATTACATGCTTGCTGTGTGCATAGCACCAAGTTAGGCACTCTGGGAAAGACAAAGATGTATAAAGTATGTCCTGAGCATAAGAAGCTTATGGACTTTATGGGACATGTGGCATAAAAACATAGTAATATAAATCACCATTGAAGCAATATAGGCTACCAGTACCAGGTGAGAAGTACAAGTCAGAAAATCAGAGAGAATGATAGATTTAGGACTGAATAAGACCTTAGAGACTGTTCGGTCCGACCTGACTCATTTTACAGGTGAAAAAATTAAAGTTCAGAAAATTACGCTGACTTGGCCAAGGTCCTTTTGCTGTTCTTTCACCCCACCCAGACCCCCATTAGATTGTAAATTCTTAGAGTGAAGAGCCAGTCTTTCTTTTTGTCAATTGTATCTCCAAAGCTTAAATGTCTGATTAAGAGTAGGTGCTTAATAAATGTTTATTAGATTGTATTGGATTGGTCATATGGACAATAAATGTCAGAGGCAGGATTTGGACCGAGGTCTTCTGACTCCAAACACAGTGCTCATTCTACTATTCTATGCTAATTAAGTGTTATAAAAGTTCAGATAAAGAAAATATCACTTTTTTTTCTGCTAAGAAGGCAACACAGACTAAAGGACAGAGTGCTGGACTTGGAATCAAGAAGACCTGAGTTCAAATCCCACCCTTGATACTTATTACCTGTGTGCAAAAATCGGGGAATAACACCCCCATAGGGCTGTTGTGACAGTTATAGATAGTAACATCTGTATAAAGTTTTGTACATTTTAAGATACTACACAAATGATAGAGTAAATTTTAGAATTGGAAGAGACCTCAGCAGCCAATTTTTCCAATCAATACCCCAAAAGGAATTCTAATTATATCATTCCTGACAAATGGTCATCCAAATTCTATTTGTGAACCTCCAATGAAGAAGACACCAAAACCTCTAAAGGCAGCCCATTCCACTTTTGGACAGTTCTGATTGTTCAAAGTTTCTTGTCTTCCTCCCTACCCCCCATGACGTTAAGCTTAAATTTGCATCTTCGCAATTTTCATCTATTACTCCTTCCCATTTCTTCCCTCTGGGACCAAATAGAAAGATTTTCACCCCTCTTCTACCAGAGAGCCCTTCAAATGCTTATCAGTTAGTATTGTTTTCAGTATATCTTTCCACGTTAGACACATAAGAGGCATTCAGTAAAGACTTGTTGATTGCTTGGTTCATTAAGCGTAATTTATTCCTGCCCAACTTAAATACATGGAGAAAAGAAGTTATTCTTCTCCAGAAGGATGTATACATCTAACTGAACTACCAGTCCTATCAACTATTTTCAGCAGATTCATTTTCTTGTGGTCCAGACATGGCACAGAAGCTATAAACTATGAGATCCATCTGCTGGGCTTGTAGATTAAACCTCCTGAGCTCTTCCTTGATCTTCAGAGAGCAAAGAGTACCAAGCTGTGCACTGGGCAGATTTAAATATATGCAAGCAGGCTGAATGAAGGGATTTTTGCACTATTGGGGCCCCTGGAATAGTAACCAGGCGCATAGAAATGCTGATTTGAAATGTCTTGTAATTTGCAAGATGACTGATATATAATTGCTAGCTTTGGGCTGATTGACAGCTCGGCCAGCCAGTGTCAGGGGATGTAGGAATACTGGAAAAGGCTGCATCTGTCCTCCTTTCCTGCTTTGTTTCCAGAGACCCAATGTAAAAAAAAGAAAGTTTTTTAGCAGCAATGTGAGGATTCAAAAGATGCCTGGACACAATCCTGTCCTTAGACTGCTGCTTGGTGTCCTTGTGAGTAACTGAATAGGAGAGGGACTTGGGGTTGGCAGGGGCAGGGAACTCACAGCTGGAGCCTTAGCATCCATAAATGGCTCAGTGCCCCCAACTGGCTCAGTGTGGTTATGATCTGTGCACTAAGATGCCAAAGTAAAGAGAAAGTATCATTTTGGACTAAAAAACACAAAGTAGCCCCTTCTTTAAAAAAAAATTCTTAGAATTATAGAATGCAAAAAAACCCAACAAACTCAAAACATGATTTGTTCTTACATATTTTTGTTTGTTTTGCTAAAGTAGTACAATTATCTGCACAAAGCAAGACCCCCTCCTTTATTTTAAAAAATAGTTTTAGAATCGTAGAATGTAAAAAATTTATATATGTTCCTATAATTTTTCTTTTTTGCTTGTTTTGATAACGTAGCACAATTATCTATACAAATAGAGGTTCTTCAGATCTCCAATTCTCCATCTGTAAAATAAGAGAGTTTGGGGCTAGATTAGGGGTTCTTAACCTTTTTTGTGTCATAGAACCCCTTTGGATAGTCTAGTGAAACCTATGAAACCTATCTCAGAATAGGTTTTTTAATAATTGAAGGAAATGCTAACTTTCAGCTGGAGGTTAATGAAAATGCTTCTTGGGTTTTTTTTTTCTGATTCAAGTTCATAAACCCCTTGAAATCTCTCCATGGAACTCTTGGGAAGATAAGAACCCCAGGTTAAAAATTCATGGAAAGGTAACATCTCTTAGGTACTCCATAGCTTTAACATTCTATGGTTCCATCATTTTGTTCTAAAAGAGATATGGTCAAATGGAGCCATGTTTTTTTCATTCTGCTCCTAATACAGTATCCTTGAATTAAATATTCTCTTTTGTGTTTATATAACCTGGGGAAACTAACTTTGGGGTCCACATCATGGGATAATAGCATTCAGGGCTATAAGGCATCTCTTGGATCATAATAGCTAGGCAACTCCAAGGTTAGCAAAGTGCTTTGCCTACGTTATCTCATTTGATACTCATAACAACCCTGTGAGGTTGGTGCTGGTATCAGTGTTATTATTCCCATTTCCCAGATGAAGGCACTGAGGCTAAGAGAGGTTAAATGACTTGCCCGGGGTCACACAAGCTAGCAAGGATCTGAGGCACATTTTGACTTGGGGTTTCCTCTTCTCCAACACCACCTCGTTGCTTAGTCTAATCCTTTATTTTTACAGGTCAGGAAATTGAGGCTCAGAGAGATGAAGTCACTTGCATCTTGCTCACTGCCAGTGCCTAAGGCCAAGGAAAACCTGTGGTCAGATGCAGTGCTTGCTATACATTTTTCCGTCGATCAAGCTTTTACTTCAATAATAATAATAGAGACAGTTAGGGGGTGCAGTGAATAGAGCACCAGCCATAGAGTCAAGAGGACCTGAGTTCAAATCCAGCCTCAGACACTTAACACTTATTAGCTATGTGACCTTGGACAAGTCATTTAACCCCAATTGCCCAGCCTTCCCGCCTTCAAAAAAGCAAAAACAAAAAAAAAAAACAAAAAAAAACCCAACCAACAAACAAAAAAAATACCAAAAGCTCAATACACTTAGACTTGCGAGAAAAGGACACAGAGATTCAATAAAAGGGGAAATATAATTTGGACCCAATAGTTAGCCCTGTCTCGCTGACAATTCAGTACACAAGTTGTGAGTAGTGACTTCATTGACAAAATTCCACACTTTGGGAGCCTCTCCCTTCTTTGACCTTCCCAGAATGCTGGGACAAAAGAACATCACTGCTGCAAGCCGGCTGTAAGGGGAAGTGGGGGTGGAAGTTTCAAGGAAGTTCAACGAAATTATCAGAATCGAGGTCAAGTGGCTGCTTTATGGTTCTCCGCTGGGCCCCCCTCAGCGCCTCGTATACATCCTTCATTCTTTGTTTAAGGTTGTATTAATAAAGAGGAGGTCTAGTGCCCATTAGGCAGCGCAGCAGCTCAGCTCTCTCCTTGGAACAGTGGGCTATGAAACTTCAGAACGATCTTTCTCTCTCTTTTTTTTCTTCTTCTTCTTCTTCTTCTTCTTCTTTTTTTAAAAATAATAATCTGCCTCTGTTCCTACTGATGAGGAGCGACCGCCCCTCTCCCCTGACCTTCTGGGTGCAGCCAGCCAATCAAGGCCCGCACCCTCCTCGCCAGTGTTAAACTTCACAGCGCTTTCGGTTACTCTGAGGTCTGTCCCCATCGATTTTTTAAAAAGTCAGCATGCCAGGAGCTCATGTCAGATGTCAGCCGGCTTCAGAGTCACCGGCGATAACCTGCTGTCTCAGCACACTGTAGCTGCGCGCCGCGCCCGTGTTGTGCTCTGCCTGATTGTCTAGTGAATTGGGAAAACATTGTGCGGAGTACAGCAGCTTCACTGGTGGGAAAAAATTGCTGAACAGCACCTGCATAGTAAAGCAAGACCATCTGCCTCCTTCACCAGCCCCCTTCCCCTCCCCCGCATCCCTCCCCCAATTCGCTGTGGACGATTTTTATTCTGTTCTATTTTATTCTATTCTATTCTGAGGGTCTGTTTGCTTAAGAAAACCGTGCAGCCCTTTCGGCAGGTTGGAAAGGGAGAGGGGGGCGGTTAGGGAGGGGCTGAGGGGAAAGGATAAAAATGAGAAAGGGAAGAAAAAAGAAGGCCCGGAGGAAGTGATGATGGAGGAAAGAACAAAACATCCCTCTCTCCCATTTTCTGTCGGTTGCACGGTACAGGAGAAAGTAACATTCCGATAATCATACGATCCATTTCAGTCAAACTTCGCAACATCTGCTGGAGAGAGGCAGCCGGTGTGCTCCCCTCCTAGAGATTTCATAAACCTATCCACTGTAACATTCTGGTTAAACCGGAGACAGCTTGTATCGATTTTTTCATGTTTCACATGCTTATCCATGTGGAGGACAAAGAGACTATCTAACTAAATATTTTTTGCCTTAATCAGACAGAGAGAGAAAGGTTTCAAGGTCAGTGATGGTGTAAAGCTAGCTCTTTCTGACCTCTATCATTCGGACCGTTCTGTCTTTTCCTTTTGCCTTAATAAGCGCCTTCTTCCCCATGCCAATTACTGAACAGTCTCTACTATCGCAGCCCCCTTTTCTCGGGCTGGGAGATAACTCTGAGTCAAGCCCCAATATTAGGTCGGCTTGGCTTTGGCCAGATATGCTGCTGACTTTGAGCAAGCCACATCAGCCCCCATGAATTCACTGTTACAGTCCTTGCTAAACAGGTTGTCTTTCTTTTCTGTTCCCTGTTTTTAGCAAACAGAGCAGGCAGCAGGTACATATTTCCTCTGTGAAAATAAAAAGGGAAAACGCAGGATCCAGCCTTGGCCACCCACTACCTCCACTGCCCACAAGCTGCAACAATATACAGTGTGAATGGCTTGCTACCTAGGTAAGACATGCTCATCAGAGAGGGGAGAACAGGAGGCTTTAAAGAGGCTAGCTTCAACTGAGAAGAGCAGAACCAGGAAAAATTTTGTACACAATCACAGACACATCGTACGTGTGACGACCAACCTTGATAAACTGGACTCTTCTCAGCAACGCACAGTTATAACACAACTCTACAAGTCTCAGGATGGAAGGAGATATCTACATTCAGAGAAAGATCTAGAAAGACCAGAGTTTAAATGGATACTGAAGCAATCTACATGCTATCGCTCTTTTTCATGTTCCGTTTTCTTTCTTTTTTCCCATTGTTCACTCCATTGGTTACAACACTTCTATACAACCAGACTACTGTACAATGTGAAAGTATTTGCAGATCCTATACTTGATTGGGGAGGAGGGGCAAGGGAGGGGAGAAAATTTGAAACTCAAGAGATTGTGGAACTGAATCTTGTAAAGTAAAAGTAAATAAACAAGTCAATGAAAAAAAAAGAGGCTAGCTTCAGTGGGCCTGAGGGGGCTGCTTTACCGAACAATATGCACGATTTACGAACAGAGGGAAGAATTTATTGGTGCACATGTAGTCCTGGCAGTTCCAGAGATAAGGCGGAAACCTTCTATAAGGCAGTCTTTTTAGAGAGCTAAATCATTCATTAAGATACTGGGACTCCTTTAAATTAAACACTCAGACCAGGTTCTAGCAGGATAGGAGGCCTATTCTTCATTCCCAATGATGTTATCCATCTCAAGAGCAGAAGATGGAGATTCCAGTTTGTTCATACAGTGATTGTTCTATATGTGTCTATGTGTGTGTATGTGAAGAGAAAGGGGGGAGAGGAGAGAGACAAGAGAGAAACACAGAAATACAGGCCAAAAAATGACAGGAAAAGAGACTTGAAGAGATGGAGACAGAAGGAAAGAAAGGTGGGAGACAGTAGTGGGAAAAGAGAGAGAGAAGGGAGAGAGAAAAGGGAGGGTGGGGATCAAGAGAGAAGCTACATTGTCCAAATAGTCCTCTAGAGAGGGGATGTGTGAATTATCAAATGGCTGGTTGTTGTGGTGACACATTGACGTGTATACCTCCCCCTCCCCCATCTATCTATCCAAAAGATCTCTTAGATAATAAAAAGTAGAATTTGGCTCAATTCAATCTAATCCCAAGAAGCATTTGTTGAATGCCTACCATGTGTTAAATACTGGGCTATGTACTGGGGAGCCAAGGGAATACCAAAATGAAGACCAAAAACGAAACAGTTCCAACCTTCAAGAGAAAGTTCTGTTGAATAATACAATTTGCACATATGTAAGTAAATATTAGATATACATATATCATACACATATTTACAATATGTTAAGACTGTGATTTCATTGGTAGTTCATTCTATTGTTTCCAGTCACATCTGACTCTTTGTGACCCCATTTGGGGCTTTCTTGGCAAAGATAACAGCTTTTTGCCATTTTCTTCTCCATCTCATTTTTTTAGATAGATAAAAAACTGAGACAAACAGAGTTAAGTGATTTAACACAATTAATAAGTGTCTGAGAACTCAGGTCTTCCTAACTCCAAGTCTGGCACCCTATCCACTGTGCCACCTAGCTGCCCTTTCATTGGTAGAGGGAATTCCTAATAAGGCAATTCCCTCTACCAATGCAGATCAATAATTGTTCCATACTTTTGTAGTCTCTAAGTTCCCTGGGGCATTAAGAAGTTGTGTCTTGCCTAGAATTACACAGCTACTATGTATTAGAGGCAGTACTTGTCTTCCCAGCTCCCAGACTAGGTCTCTATCCACCACACCTTTCTATTTTTTCATTAAATATATACAAAATAAATGCAAAATCCCCTCTTGGGGGAAGGGATAGCAAGCAGCAAAGGGAAAGAGTGCTGACTCTGGAGTCAGAGAACCTGGGTTCAAATCCTATAATGGATATTCTCTAGCCAGTGACCTTGGGCAAGTCACAATTTCACTGGGCTTTAGTTTATTCACCTACAAAGTAAGGAGGTGGGACTAGATGGCCTCTTCCAACTTCAGATTTATGGTGCTACAAAGAAGAGACATCAAGTAGGCCTCTCGTAGGAGGTAGCACTTGAAGTGAGTCTTAAAGGAAGCTTCAGATTCTAAGAGATGGAAGGGAGCAGGGAGTGCATTTTAGGTACGTGGGAGCCTTCAGAAAGGCAGAGAGACTGGAGTGGAATGTCATATATAATAATAATAATTATTAAGTATTAAAGGCCCACTATGTGCCTATCATTGTGCTTGGTGTTGAAGGTACAGAAGTATAAAATCAAATTCCCCACCCATAAGGAGTTTCCAATCAGATAGTTACTGAATCATGGAGTTTGAAAGGGTTACTCTATTGCCTCCTCCCAGATAATTTATTTGCATTTAAACTGTTCTGCTGAAGATGGTTCCTTTTTATAAGTAGAGTCTCTAGTGAGGACTTCAGGCACTGTGGAAGACTGCTAGGGGAGATGTTTGGGAACACTTTGGCTTACCTCAGAGTACACCTGTGTGCAAAGCTAGCCCTGCCTCCAGGTTAGCAAAACCATCATCACTGAAGTTACTATTTTACACCCCCACCCCTACCATACCACCTACAATGAGTACAAGATGCTGTGCCAAGTATAACTGTTATACTGGCTAGTACTGTAAATGTGAAATTGGGAGTCAGGAATCTTGGGTTCTCTGTCTCTAACTCTTTGTATGACTTCAATCAAATCACTTTCTTTTCTGAGATAGTTTGATTGTTGTTGTTGTTGTTGTTGTGTGTGTGTGCATGTGTATGTGTGTGTGTGAGAGAGAGTGAGATGGGAGCAGGAAATTATATAATGGAATGGTCCCTTTTAGCTTTAAGATTCTTTGTGATTTTATGTAACTCCTTGAAGTTGGGTCGGTACCCTCTGCATAGCTGGGAGTACTTTGCATTTGAAAATTTCTGACATGGCCCTCTGAGAACTTATTCAAGGGATTGTGGTCTTGTTATGCAGAAGATGGGAATGCCATTGAAACTGAGACAGTAATGCTTTCATTAGGATTCTCATGAGTAAAATGTGTTCCACAAATAAGCAGAATTATAGTGCAGGATACATTACCTTGCAGTAGGTACAATTATGCTTATAACAAAGAGGATGTATTCTAGCCACACACTTTGTTGTCAGAGACTGATAAACAACATAAGAGGCGTGGGGATGTACTCTGAGATGTCAAAAGGAGGACTAATGATAGAAAAAGATCAATTCAGAATAAAAGTTAAGTGCCTTAGTCTGGTATTCAAGGTCCTTCACGCTAGGACCTCTTTGTCCAGCCTTCTATCTAACTACTCCCTTACATATACTCCATACTCCAGCCAAACTTTATTGCTTATTGCCCCCTAAACTTCCGTTTTCTCCAACTACATGCCTTTGTTTATGTTATTCTTCCCATCCTCCTCACTTACCACTACCCTCCCCATATTTCTGTTAAAAATTGTTTTTGTTTTATTATGTACTTAATGAGTACTTAATGATTATCAACATGAGCATTTGAGCTTACAAAGAACAGGGGGAGAAAGGATTGTCCCACATTTCACCTTTAAAAATCCTTCAGGGCTTAGCTTAAATGCCAACTCCTCCATAAAGACTTTGAAGATCCCTTCCCCTACCCCTTAATAGATTATTACTCTCCCCAGAGTTCCCATAGTACTTTCTTTTTATTTCTCTTATATTACTTATATTCTCCCTTATAGTATAAGTATTATATAGGTGTCTCAGTCTCCCTGCCAGCATAAACTCCCTGAGGATAGTGGTGAGGCTTTATTCATCTTTGCATGACCCACAGGACATAGTATAGGGATTTGTGCATAATATATAGGCATTTGATTCAACTGTTGAATTAACTTTACAAAAACACAGATGTAACTGCCACATCATCCTTAGCATGAAGACAGAGACTCCCAGCCTTATAAGTATATATTGCTCAATAAGCAATCATCACTCTCCTGAAAAGGACTACTAGACCACAACTTTGGTCCTCCAGATCAGTTCAAATTTTCTCTGGTCTTATGTCTAAAACCTCATAATGAGATGAAATTCTTTATAATGCATGAAGAGACAATTGTACAGACTCTGTCATTCAATCTTCCTGTGAATGCCTGATCTTCAATACCTTGTGGGTTCCCTCAAGGGGAAAATCACCTGTTGGGTATGGGAGGCGATGCCAACCTTGTCAGGTTCTTCCTTTTCTCCATCCCTCACTTCCGTGTACTGTCATTTACTAGCCCTCCTGAGAGAGGAAAAAGGTTTGAGGAAGGGAGAATAAGGAGAAAAGAACTTCAATTCTCTCTCTCTCTCTCTCTCTCTCTCTCTCTCTTTCTCTCTCTCTTTCTCAAATACACACACACACACACACACACACACACACACACACACACACACACCTTGCAGTAGTTCATACTTCATAGACAAAATGGTGAAGACCTTTTCATCTCCAAAAGTTAGGGTAACCTTAGCACCTGCTCCCTTCACCTCCTCTTCTAGGGCAAGAGATAAGAAACAATTTTCTAACTTCATTTGGGTATGGAAGGGCAAGGTTCATTAAGGAAACTCCTCAGTTTATTTTACCAGCCAACCAAAAGAAATAGGGGATACCAGAAACACAGTTTCCCTATCCCTTGAATATGGGGCAAGGCATCAGAGATACTTATCTCAGGAAGGCTGATCTGTACTTCACTTTTGATTATAGGATGCTAGGATGGATGTCAAGCCTAGTGGAGTTTAGAATCAAGCAATTCTGTGCCCAGAGCATACAGCATACATACAACCAGAGGCTGCATGCCAGTGTGGCTGCTGGCAAACTCTCGGGGCTCTAGAAAAAACTCTCATTGTCAAACTTTCTAAGGAAGAGTCATTAGTTTTAGAGAAACGGGAAAGGAAGAATGTTTTGCCTGGGGCATCTCTTTGAAAAGGTCTAACTTTTAAAAATGGTAAATAAGCCACTCTTCTTTTCTGGGGTTTTACAGAGGACAGGGGTAGCTCAACCAGGGTCTAACCTTTGGGAGATAACTCATGTTTGAGGTATCATTACTTCCCAGAGCTTTATCCCTTCCTCTGCTCTGCCACCGCAGTGCAGTCTGGGAAGCTGGCTCTCTGCTGTTCTGATTACACAGGCACTTGCCGTCCTCTGGATTTGGTCAGGTGGAAAGGAAGGAAAAAAATAAAGAACACTTTTAGGGGTTAAGGGGAGGGGGGAAGGAATGGAAAGCCCTTCTGCCTTTAGATAAAGGAGAATATTATTTTATAAGCTCTCAGAGCAGCAAAGCTTGTGAAAGGTGAATATGCCATCCAACACGGTTCCTAATCTTCCGTTTGCAGCACTCACATTTTCAAGTCAGTTCATGTAGACTCCAGTGTGATCAGGGCAAGAGAGATTATGCCTAACAAGATATGACTGAAAGTCTTAGCTCGACTATGACATCCATGAAGTTGAGATTCTTTGGCTCACTTCTCTGAGGTCTAAATTTTAGGGTCTAGTTACTTCTTACTTAAATCCCATGAACTTGTGCACCCTGGCATTCATCTTTTATTCTCTTGTTCTCCTGGGATAAAACTCGATGAAGCCAAACAGCTTTACCTTTAGTGGTTTAAGATGAACTACTAGCAGATTATAGTCTCTCATTTAAAAAAAGAAAGAAAAAGGAGTGAAAATAAGAATCCCTCCTGTAAAAGGGAAAGTGGGAAGCAGAATAACTTTTGTGAATTGAGATGAAATGAATAGATTAAAACACCAAAAGCAGAAACGAATTGTGTGTGGATATTCATTTTAGTCTGTTAATCAACAGGTTTTTATTAAATGCCTACTATGTGCCAGATTCTGGCTGCAGTAGGATCCGCCATTTGAACCACAAGCTGAATGCATATTAATATTTGTCTATCTGTATATGAAATCTTTGTCTTCTCTCTTTTATTTCTCTCTCTGTGTCTCTCTGCCTCTCTCTAACTCTCTCTTTCTCTGTTCTTTCTCTCAGATCATAGAGCTTTTAGAAAGGGGCCCTACAAACCATGTAGTCCTATCCTTTCATTTTACGAGTAAGGACATTGTGGTACAGAGAGGTTAAATCATTTATCTAAGGTCATAAGGATAGTTAGTAGTAATCAAAAGAATGAAATACATTTATTCAGTGCTATGTGCCTATCACTGTGCTAAAAAAAAATAGTGCTAAACATTTTCTTATTTTAAAAAAATACAAAATGGAGATAGCCACTGCCATTCTATTTGAGTACAACACATTAAGATCTCAGGCTTTATGGTTGTCCTTATGGTAAGGTTCAGGCTGGATGGAAAGACCATGGGATCCTTTGGGTACATTGATAGGTTAGATGGCAATGCCTGGGGATCTGAGGCATCATAGTGGCAAGGCAGATACTATCAATGATTCAAAGGCTAGTCCTCCAGCCTCCCCATCCTGTGTGACCCATATCCATATCCCTTAAGTTTACCATCAGAGCAGGAGATACCCAGTGTGGTGGGAATCTTCACATTTCTTGTTCCTAAGAGTTCTCTTCACATTTTGAGGCTGCTCGTGGGACACATAAGCTGTCTGTTGATTATCCCTTGCTCTTACGACATGGCTAACCCATCTACTTTTCCATTTTTCTGATAACATTCCTCATACAACTTTTCTTTACTAATTCCTTTTTTGTCAGATGTTGTAGCCTGTCCACCATGAGCCTCTGTGTTGCCATTTGGATTACCCTCAACTTCAGTTCTTCAGAGACCACAGCACAATATGAATCTTAGCTATAGGACATCACTGAAAGAATGTTGGCATTTCAAAAACAGCTTCTGGGGTCATTAAAAAAAAAACCTTTGTAATTTCCCACAGATAATCCACCTCACTTTCTTCAATCTGTACAGTGTGGGACCTAGCTCACTGTCCATTTTCACTGTCTGTAAAAGATTTTGCATCTTCCATTTTCTATTTCCTAGCCCTCATCTTATTTGATTCTCACAATGCACATTGGTGACCTTTCACTTCGTCCTGCCATGCAAGTCCCTACTTCATGACACCTAGGACTGTAGTCCTTACACAATAGGCAATCAATCAATGTTACTGATGATGTGAGAGAAGAATTGTAGACCAGAGCAACTGAACTGATTTCCCTAGGTCACCCAGCAAGCTCATAGTGGAAGAGTTTGAATTTAGAGAGGCTCCTGCTTCTTAGTCTCAAGTTTCTTCCCCTTACACCCTGCTGCCTCCTACTGTCCTTGGTCATTCATTTCCCATTCAAACATCTCTCCACTGAATGTTACTGATCAGCTATGTCAGGAATTAGAGTTTCTGAAAGTTTTTGTCTTTTAAAATTCCATCTTGCAGAAAACTTGTATACCAACCATTGCCTAGTTAAGGGCAATCAGCTGTTTTCAGGGCACTGGAGCTTACCACGGCACAGAAAGGAGTTACTCTGGGTATTGTTTTCTAAATGAAGTGGGGCTAAAGGGGGTGAGGTGGGAAGAGAAACTTTAAAGTGATTTAATTGCATAGGGATACCATTGCCTCTAGCACTCGTAATCCTACTTCTGTCATAAATTTTCCATGCTGTCTCAGGAGAGTGAGCACAGGAAACTTTCCCCTCTAAGTGAAAGTCGATGAACCTCACACTAGCCCCAGTTCCCAGCAGCCCTGTACTCAGGAATATTAATTTAATTAAGATCACTACAGTAAATTCTAGCAGGGAGCTCTCTGGGCCCCCCAGGTAATTCTCAAAACTGCAGCACCAGGGGCTGATGGAGGAAAGAAGATACTGAACTATGATAGTTTCTGAGTACTTGGCTTGGCAAAGATGACAGTCTAAGAGGTAGGAGGCATACTGCAAAGGAAGTGGTTTGTTACGGTGGTAAAGCAATAGAGGGGATAGAGAATATGCAGGAGACTCCAAATGTGGACCCAATATATACAAAAAGAGAACAAATTTCCCCTAAATAGAGGGAAAAGACACGTTTCCTTGCTTCTCTCTGCTGGCAGTGGAAATACTCTCTGTGCCTCAGCCCAGAGATTTTCTAGTTCCTTACTCAGTCAAAAAGGTTTTATTTTTAATTGCTGTATATCCAGCATAGGGCAGGGTTTACAATTGTCAGATGACACAGACTTCAGTGGCTTGTGATCATAAATGATATAGGGACTCAATACAATGGGAAGATTTCTATATAGGTCTTATCCAGTCTCTTTCACAAATTATCCTTCAATCATCTATCTGATATAAAATCTTAGATTAGAGCTAGAGGGAACCTTAGTTCAACCCCCTATATTTTACAGAAGTAGAAATAGAGATATAAAATTATAGATCTAGAGCTAAAAGAGACATTGAGTAGATCATCAGATCCCATAGTAACTGGGATCAATTTAGTCATCTAACCTTAATAGCTTTTTTATTTTTTTTATTTTTATTTTTTACTAAGTCGGTACAGTAATATAATAGTTGTACAAAATATCCCAGAAAAGTCCATGACACATTCTTCAGCAGGAACATACAGAGTCCAGAGGAAAGTGGGCTCAAGCTTAGAAAGCACATGTGGCAAAAAGATAATTCATAGCTCCTAGAAGTCCTTTTCTCCCCTTTGTAGGTTATTTAAAAAGTTCTGCTTTGGCTTGGTATGGTTTCTTCACTAGTCTCTTTGTAGTGTTGTGAATCTCTATCAGGTCTTTCTTTAGCTTCCAATGTAGATATTGCCTCCACTATGCCAGAGGAGAAGCTGGGAAATCCAAAATTCTCCAGATGCTTCAGAGCTCATGAGGTCCTCCTCCTCCCAAGGTAGACATGAAGGGAAGAAAACCAACTGATGTCAAATCTGAGGTATCTCTTTCCCACCTGAACTGAGTCCCAGATGGGTTAATTGACTTGAGAGGGTCACAAAGCAGTAAGTGTTTTAGGCAGATTTAAACTTAGGCCTTTCAGACTCAAACTCTGGTGCTTTCTCTCCTGTGTTGTGTTTGCCTTTCTCCAGGTTTTTTAAGCTGATAGATGACTTAGTTCTAGATCAGTTCTAGATCTTAACCTTTAATATTAAAGTCTTCCCTTGACTATTTGGGGAAGCCTATAGACCTTTCCGAGAATAATTTTTTAAATGTATAAAACAAAATGCATAGGATTACAAAATCAATAAGCATTTATTAAATGCCTATGATGTGCACTGGGGCATTGCAAAGAAACCAATTATATTTAACTACAATTAGCAAATTTGTTTTGGTTTTAATTTACAAGCACCAGGTTAAGAACACTTCTTCTAGATTCACGTGATAGAAATAACGGGGAAACAACTGAATACTAATTGAACTGAATTTTAAGTAATTGCCACTATTCTCATACGCAGAAGTGGCATTTACTGGGATATTTAGGGAGAAGGAAAGTCAGTTATTATTGTGAGAGGATATAAGACTGGCTATAATCTACTCTGTCTAAGTGGAAAGATAAACTGATCCATATAAATATGCCTTCAATGAAATAATGAAAGTACCTCATTTTAAAAAGCATTTTGTAATATTAAAGAACATATGTACATATACGTATATATGTATGAGTTTTTAAGTTTTATTTTTATTTTAAATTCTAAATTCTCTCCCTTCCTCCAGGCCCTTCCCCACCCACTGAGAAAGCAAGAAATATGAAACCTGTTGTACATACAAAGTTAGATGAAACATATTTAAGCATTAGCCAGGTAGCATATATGTGTAATGGGGTATTCAAATAAGTCTTTCCCCAGAGCTCTGGAAGTACTAGGAGGAAGGTTCATCTCTTTCCTTCTCTCTCTTTTAGAAATTTTAGAGGCCAATCAAGGTCATTTAAATAACCCAGAGCAACTTGGAGACCATGTTGGGGCAGGTAGGCAGGATCAGAATAGGCTGCTTCCTCTACAAAATCCTGTAGACTCACTTGGGAGGGCTGCCACAAGTGAAAGGCATACAGACCAGGTACTCAGAAAAAAGGGCATGACCTTGCAAATGCTAATGAGTCACTATGAATTAAGGTTATTTTGTTGTTTTGTTTTGTTATGTTTTGCTTTTTGGAATTGGAGATGCTTATATGGAGCAATAGAAGGTTTGTATTTTTTTTCTAACTAAATGAGAGATCTAATTTGTGGAAGCTGAGACTGTGTGTACAAAAGAAAACTTCAGAAGCATAGAGGTATTCTCGTTGTTTTCAAGCTGTAAACATACTTGGCCAGAACAGATCCTGTGAATTTTCTTCCTTATGTGCCATCTTTTTTTTTTTTTAAAGCAGGTTCATCCCCCTAGGAAAAAGGACTGTGCACCATCTGCTGGAAACTCAGGAGAATGGCAGGAAGAAGAACCACAAAGCTATAAAAAGTGTGAAGGGGGAAGCAAGGTTCAGTGAGGTACTACCACCTTTGAAAACTAAGGAGAGCTGTAGAAAGCAGAGTTACAGAGGTCTGTGAAGAGGAGCAATGACATTGAGGAGAAAGCCCCAACCACCCCTATTAGAACCTATCCTGGATGTCCGGGGTATGCTGGAGCCATCTCAAACCAGGTTGTCCTGAGAGACAATTATGAAATCTTCAGTTTGAGCATTTACACCTCAGAAATCAACAAAGGCTACAAATCAGGGCTTGATTTATTTTGTTTTATCAATTGTCTAAACTTAAGAAAATGATGGTAAAAATGTTATTAATGCAGATTATGATTAAAAGTATGTCCTTCATGTGTTTTCTTTCTCTCTTTCTAATTTTGGAAAGCTGATTGTTAAACATCAACTATTTATAATACCTAATGGTACGGTAAGTTATTGAGTCTGTGCAGCTCCCTGGGCAGAGGGGTCATTGGTAGATACCATTAATTCTTGGAGTTCTAATAAGTATTCCAATTTGTTTCTATTACCTGGTAACTAAATCTGTTCAGCCTTGTGAATCTGTAAACTTATAAAGGGAGGTGGTGATTGTTTCGTGTATGGTGTCAGATACTGAAGTTCCTAGATCATCTGGTTGAAGGCAATGAGCCAGAAAAGTGAAAATCTATCAGTGAACATGAGCCAGACACAGTGCTAAGGGCTGGGGATTCAAAGAAAAGCAAAAACAATCCCTCTCTTCAAGGAGCTTTCATTCAAGTGTAGACAACCTGTAAATATACTAATTTAGTACCTACAAGTTACAAACAGAGTAGATGAAAGGTAACTTTTGAGAAGGCTTTATGTAACAACTGGGTGTATGTGGGGAAGATGCAGGGGAGGGGAGAATAAAAGTTCTTCAGCAGAACCATTTCAACTATTGCTATGTCCTGAGAGGTTGCCCAGCCAAGGCTTCCAGCAGGACAGGAGGAGGAAGTATGACCTGGGAAATACTGGAGCCAAAGAACTGTGTCAGGAAGCAAGAGGTAGGTATTAAAGAAAAGCTTCTGCTTGAGTTGGTGGAAGTCAAGGGAGGTATGAATAAGAAGTGGCCTCAGGTCACTCAAGTTTGGAGGCAGCTAGAATGACCTGAGGGATGAGGAAGTCATTCAGAAGCAAGAAGGAGCTGACAGTGCTTAAGCCTCCAGCTCCACTTGAGTCCGGAGGCCAGACTTTGTAGGACGAGAAATACCCTTCATAAGAAGTCCCTAAAAGTACCCTGGTATGTAGAAGGAACCTTCTGATATAAAGATTATGCATTTTGGTTATTGCTACTATTCAGTTAGAGCTGGAAGGGACCTTAGTACTTCATCTAGTTCAATTTCATTTTGCAGATGAGGAAACTGAAACCCAGATGACTTGTCCAACTTCATATATAGAAAAAACATAGCCAAGATTCAACCCTGATTCTCTGACTCTGAATTGAATATATTTTCCACTATACCTCATTTCTTCTCATTTATTACTTTAGGGACTTTTCACATATATAAACATTTCGGGATATTCTATTGGTGGACTGACCCATTGGAAAGGTAGTGCATTTATCACTCAGGTAATCTTTCTGCTATATTCACCAAGGGTTTATATACTACTGATGGGATTTCTGCTGGTTGTTAAGCATCAAAAAAGGCTGGGCCATAGGAAATAGACTTAAAAGCTCAGTTTAAGAGCTACTCAAGAGGTGAGGATTCAAAGCTGGATCAAGTGACCAAGGGAGGTTCTGGAACTGAAGAGACAGCCATTAGTCTATTATGGTTTAAGTAAAACCTGCCTAGAAGTAGAGGATGGCCCGAATGAGCCAACTGAGGGAGCCATAAAAATATGGCATTTAGTTTTAGCCATGGGTGCAGCAAATGGCTTTGGAAATAATGGAAAATTCTGACCTTAAAAAAAAAAAAGATGAATATTAGGGGAGTTACGGAATGTAGAAACTGAATTTGAAGTGATAGAAAATTGTTAATAAAATTGTTAATATAAGGACAGAAATTGTTAATACCAAATATAATATTACTTGCCTCTTCTTAATGATCTTGGTAATGTCAGAATTTCAGTCATGTCCTTTTGTCCTCACCATAAAATGTTGAGGTTAGGGTTAAGGGTGCTCAAGACCCCAAAATACCATCACACCGAGTCGTGCCAAATGAATGCAACTCAAGTCTTCTCTCAGCCAAAGTAAAGCAAAGTTTAATAAAGATTCACCATAATGGGTAGCCTCTTAAGGAGCCTCCATATCTGTGATGCTTGTACTGGACAAGGGGGCCAGAATCCTCTGACACAGAGTCTCAGCACACTCCCTCATGGAGGCAAGATAGGTCTTATACACAGAAAGGTTGTGGGAGGAATCTAGGGGTAGTATAGAGGAGGAGTTGGGGGTGGGGGCGTCTTCAGGAGGAGACAAATGAGGTCAGACTCTAGTAATAAGAGATTAAGGGTGGGAGATAGCTGGAGGCTTCCTGGAGATGAGACATTGGAGGGCTAGGCTAGTAACAGATTCGGGCCAAGCCCCAATGAAAGGCTTATGGCCTCAGGCAAATGCCTCATCAAATGGGAAGATTCAGAGTTCTTGGGGGTGCCCAGAACCTGTACCTCATCACTTTCATTCCTGCTCTTAAACTATTCATTTTAGATTAGGTTAAACTGAACCATACCCTAAATCTCCACACACACTCCCTTGACTAGGATTCAGGTCCTGGAGGACAAAACAGCCAGAATGCTGTGGTTTTCCTTATCCTGATTGCCAAGGGCCACCAGGGTCTCATTACCAGACCTTGCTACCTCACCTATCTCTTCCCCCTCTGCTCCTAAAACTATAAAAAGCTTTGTCAAGTCTGTTTGGTTAGAAAATCCTCTGCTCACCCCCCCAGGGTGCTAACCTGTTATCTCAATTAAAGATGCTTTGGTCCCTAACTCATGGCTTTGATTTATTTCAGAACTTGACAGAAGTCTTCCACATAGTGCTTATTTTTCCACTTTTTGTAAGAGTTATAGAAAGATCTTCATTGCAGTATGATATAATGAAAGAGTGAGAGGCTGGAGTTCTAGTTGTATGACCTTGGACCACTTGGTTAACTTCTCTGGGTCTCAGTTTCCTCATCCATGAAATGGTTTAGGAGACAGGGCACTGAGAATTGGAGTCAGTGATTTCCAAGGTCCCTTCTACCTCCCATATTCTATGATTCAGTAGTTCCTATAATTCTTTTCCTTTAGCCACAGCATAGACAAGAAATAGAGCCTCAGGGACCTCGGAGTCCTAACTCCTTCTCCATCCATTCCCTGCATTGCCCCATGCCCTAGCTGTGGCCCTCCTTTGCTCTTGGGTGTGCCAAGACATAGAGAAATTATGTTCTTCTGCCCTGAGCTGCAGTTACATTTGGAAAGGAGAGATGAGGAAGAGCGAGAGCAGGAAAATTTAATAACATCTATTTTTTGATTTCATAAAATATTCCTTGAACAAGATTTGTATTTTATTCATGAGATTTAAAAATTGAGTTGAACAACTAAGCTGTGGGAAGCCGCGTGATGGCTAGAAGGCTCCTAAAAATTCAGCGAAAGCAGGTAGAAAATAGCCTATTGTGTTCAGAATAAAGTAAGCTTGTCTGGAGCACGAATTTTTTTCTTTTTGGCCTATTCCTCAGTCTGCCCTTTGCTAAATGGCATAGCTCAGTGAGATGGCATTACTGCAGGCAACAGGCAGCCCTTAACTACAGTATCTGGTCCTCTGAGTCCTCTTGGGCTTATTTGCAAAGGGTAAAATAGGGTAAATGTGATATTTAGGCTCCGGTTCCCATTAAAACCAAACAAATGAGCAGACCTGAATGTCTCCCTGTAACTACTGCACAACGCACACAGGGTTCCTTGCAGTCAGCTAGCGGAAGATCCCATGAGATGCAGCAAAACTCAGCTATTAACCTGGCTCTGAGCTTGCTGGGGAAAAGCAACCATTTCTGGCAGGGATGTTGATTCTTCTTCATGTGACTCTCAGGGTAGGAGTGTCTGGGGAGCCCAGCTACTACTGCAGGAGGGAATCATAGGCCCATTTCATGGGCTGGTTCATTTTATTTGTCTTCAAGGTTGTTCTGATCTTTGAAAGACAGACAGAGGCAGATAGACAGAAAGATAGAGACAGACAGAGAGACAGCAAGAAATAGGACAGACATTGAGAGAACAAGAGAGAGAGGGAAGAAGGGGGGGAGAGGGGGAGAAAGAGAGAGAGAGAGAGAGAGAGAGAGAGAGAGAGAGAGAGAGAAAGAGAGAGAGAGATTTAATAATGGAAAATATAGTCTGAGTTAGGAAAGGGGAACTCTAAAGAATACTTCCCATTTCATCGCTATAACACGCAGACACATCAATCTATTAGGGTGGGGTTGAGCAGAAATAGAGAAAGTGATTAAGAATGGGCCTGAGTGGGGTCTAACTTAAAGAGTTATGAAGAAAGCAAAATTTTCTCTAGCCTAATACTGTGTTGTCTAGTGGAAAGAGCATGGGGTTGGGGATCAGAAAACTTGAGTTCTAATTTTGTCTCTGCCCCCTCACTATCTGCTACTGAGGGCTACTCACATTGCTTCCAGGATATCAGTTTCCTTAGCTGTAAAATGGGGATAATAATCATTGTACTGCCCATCTCACAAGGTTGTTTTAAGGAAAATTATCTGTGTGACTTCTGTCCCAAAGTACAATTGGTACTTTTCTTACTGGTGAAGATGAATGTCCTGCCCTTCATAGTTGGTGAGAGCAGGAGAACCCCAGTCTTTCTCAGTCCTCTTTGGGTCTCCTTGAGCTTCAGGTCTTTGAGCTTCAAGTAGCTTTGAGTGCTCCTGGCTTCCAGCTTCAAGAAGAAAGATAGAAGGGGCCAACCCCACTTCAGGCTGCTGAAGGAAAAAGCTCTGGGAAGATGTGGGAGTAATGGGTAATCTCCATCATGTCCCTATCCCCAGCTTGCTACACTAGCAATTTCAGGTAATTTCCTCTTGGATGACATCAAGGCCTCTGTCTATGTCTCTCCCTCCCTCCTCTCTACCTTTATCTCTTTCTTTTTGTGTCTCTCAGGTCTTCCTCTCCTGTTCTACTCTCCTCTCCTCTCCCCTCCCCTCCCATCCTCTCTCTCTCTGTCTCTGTTTTTCTCTGTGTGTCTCTCTGTCTCTGTCTCTGACTCTCTATCTTTTTCTCTTCCTTTTGCTACCAATATGGATAATTGGGTTTTCTTTGCTTTTTGCTAGATGTGTTCTTTGTGGAACTAGTATTAGGGTTCAAACCTTAAATATAGAGCTTGGGTTTCCCCTTCATCTCAATAATGAAAAAGCAATAAGAAGTTAGATTGAACCTACCTCATCCCCTAGGCTAGTCAGTTTAAGGGACCAGATACACATAATTCTAGCCCATTACTTCCTTCCCTCTGAAGAGAGCAGAGCGATCTCTGCCCCCAACTTCCTGCTTCCTCCTTCTGACAGTAATGAAAATCTCCCCTAGAGAAGGGTAGGGGTAGAAGAGGCTCACATTTAGGTTGCAACTAGGTGGTGAGGTGGATAGAGTGGCAGGCCTTGAGTCAAGAAGACTCCTTTTCCTGAGTTCAAATCCAGCCTTAGACACTTACAAGCTGTGTGACCCTAGACATGTCACAAAACTCTGTCTGCCTTATTTTCCTCATTTGTAAAAAATGCTCTGGAGAAGGAAATGGCAATCTATCTTTGCCAAAGAAAACCCCAAAAGGGATCATAAGACTTAAAATGACAGGACGATAATGAAAGCCTCCCCTGGACAAGGCTAGGGCTAGAGTCTAGAGATGTCTATTCTGTCTTCCTTTGTGCTACACAGCCATAGCTGTGAGTCTCTCTATACTCTGGCCTCTCTCGTTATGTCTATAAACTGCAAAGGAGTATACTCAGAGTATCCTAAAAGTCATAGTGTTGTTTTAACCTATTTGTAAAGCCAAACACGAGCAGCTTTCCAGAGGACTGCTGCTGTGAACAGCTTTCAAGGTTCTGATTACACAGTACAGCTAACTCTCTATTTATTCAATAACAAATCAGAGCAAAACATTCACAGAAAACAAAGCACAGCATTCAGAATGTTACAACTTATCACAGAAAATCAAAATATAGCATTCACAATGTCATAACTCAACAACTTATCACTAAAATGGCCACAGTTTTCGCCAAAGTGGTCACATAGTTTTCAACAAAGTACAATCATTTAGTAACTCAATCATTCAATCATCCTTAAGGGGGCCTCCTTAAGGGACACAAAGTACAAAAGTCAAAGTTCTCCACCCATGGGGTGCAATTAAGTTACAACTTCAACAGTCACTACACAGTACCCTCTTAAGGGGTAGTGGAAAGTACAAGAGCCATCCACCCCTAGGTCACAAGTAAATTACAATTTCATCAGTCACTACTCAGTACCCTATTTCATCAGTCACTACTCAGTACCCACAGGGAGGTCTTTTCATCTTGACTTGGGGCAGGCTTTAAGCTTCCATGATTCCTCTTCCATGGTCCCAGCTCCTGCCTGAATCTAACCAATTGCCACCTGAGTTCAAAGACAGACAGCTCCCAGGTCCTTGCTCAGCTCTTCATGCAGTTCCTGCTTCATATCAAAGCTCACAGTGTCCAGTCCACCTCAAATCTCTCACAGCCTCTGTTCCTGGGAAGACAAGGCTTAACAAAGCCACAATAACATCCATACACATTAACAAAGTCACAGCAACATTTATACAAAGTACTGGCACCACAGTAATGCTTCCTCAGTCTTCTGCAGCTCTGGCTGGCCCTTGGAAGCCTTCAGCACGATAAGTTCCACTCTCAAAATCAAAATCACTTTATCCAGCCTCCATGTGGCTCGCTCCAAGAAATTCTGTCTCAGTTCTCAATTCTCATTCCTCTTCTCAGTTCTTCTCAATTTTCAGTTTAGTCTTTAGTCCAGCAGCAGCTGACCTCCCTCCACAATGCTTATGCTAAAAGTTCTGACTGTCTAGCTTGTACTCTTCCTTATATATGGTATTAGCTTCTCCCTATTCAGCCCCTTCCTGTCACGTCAGCAACAGGGGATCATACCTTCTGTTTCTTTAATAGAGGCTTAATTTGAAACTAGGTGCTAAGTACCTCTTATGTTGGCAATACAAAGGGATCTTTAAATTTCATTACTTTTACACTATTAAAGTTTAAGATGAGTAATTTTAAGCTATTAATCCCTAAAAGTACACCGAGGGGGCAACTAGGTGTCTCAGTGGATAGAGGCCTAGAGTCAGGAGGACATGAGTTCAAATCCAGCCTCAGACACTTACTAGCTATGTGACTGTGGGCAAGTCATTTAACCCTGATTGTCTCTCCCCCACCCCCCAAAAGTACATTGAGATTTTTGGGACGCTGTATAATTGAGTTAATATGATTTTTTTCCACTATCATCTATATTATTGTTTTTGCTCCATTTACCCAAAAATGTAAATGACATTTTTTAACAGACCTGTGATTTTGTGATTATATGAAACTCCTAGAAAGGATACCACCTCTGCCAAAATTTATAGTCTCAGACATTTTCCAGGAGCACTGATAGGTGGTCACTTGCTCAACTTCATACAGCAAGTATGTGTCTGAAAGTAGGACCTGAATTCATCTCAGTTCTCTGCTTGTTACCCTTAGCAACCTCTATAAGTAAATGATTTATAAAAGTTTCAACTGAGGCCTCTCCCAAGAGGATTTTCATTTAAATAGGTCATCTGCGGTAGAGATAGGAAGCAACATGTGTGGCAAAAGTCAGCCTATCTCCACCACCTTGACCACTATCTTTCATCCAACCCTGATCAGTAGTGATACTTCCATTCCAATGTCTGAAGTCATCATCCTGGGAAGCAATTCCTATGGAGATATAGCCTAGCAATTTTTGCAGATTCTGTAAAAATAAGAGAAGGAGATGGTAAACCACTCCTGTATTTTTGCCAAAGAAAACCCCAAAGGAGGTCAGGAAGAAATGACTGAAAATGATACAATAGTAATGAAAGTCTCCCCTGAAGAAGGGTAGGGGTAAAAGAACTAGATTTGTGGAAGACCCAGAAAAGAAGGTTCTTGTCAGCAAAGTCTTTGGCATTCACTGTCAAAACTATCAATCAGTAAACATTTATTAAGTGCCTACTATCTGCCAGGCACTGGTTCAATATAAAAAACTGATACAATTTTTTTTTCCATTGGAAATGTCATTAAAGAGGCATTATCATCTGTTTTGCTGCTGCATCCAAAGGACTGTAGGACCTTTCTATCTGATCTGTAGCTGAAACCTTCCATGTGTGTAGTTTACTCCCAGTACACCACACCCATTAGAATGTTAGTTCCTCGAATGCAGAGACTGTCATTCTTATTTGTATCCTCAGAACTTAGCAGAGTTCTTTGTATATAGTGAGCACTTAATGCTTTACTCATTCATTCATTCATTCATTCATTCATTCATTCATCTATCCATTCAATGCAAAGGTCTAAATTTCAAATAGTACAATTTTAGGCTTGGTTTTAAGATAATCCAACCTTTGAATGTATCATCACCACCAACAAACACTGACAGAATACCCATAATATGAAATGTATTATGCTAGGCTCTTGCATCAGGGATGTATAAAATATGGCTGCTGTTCCTAGGGGATTTACAATTGAGCCAAGGAGAGAGGATAGAAACACACGAAAATATAACTAACAATACAAGCCAGCATTTTTTTTTATTACAGCAAATATTCATTAAGCATTTACCATGTGCATGAGGTATTATTCTGGGAAAGGGAGGGAATACAAAAACAAACAAAAAGAGATAATCTCTGCCCTCAAATACTTAATGGGATAAAATATGAGTGTATGTACATAAATATAGGTGATTTGGAAAGGAAGAAAGCATTGAAAATGAGGGCATAGGGGAAGGTTTCACAAATGAGGTGTCCCCCCACCCCCACCCCAATCTGAAATTTGAGGAAAGATACTGATTCTGGAATACATTCTGGGTATGGGGAAAGGCCTGTAAAAATACAGAGGAAATTCAGGAAATTACACAGGATCAAGTCATTCTATTGGGCTGAACCACAGAGAGAAGCCCAGACAAAGGGGATGTGGCATTGAAAGTGATCCAAAAAGAGAGACTGAGGAGTGGTTAGTTGGAAAACCAATGGAAATCACTGTTAGGGAAATCTAGGGAAAAATAATAATCCAGGAGGGAAAAGTGGTCAACAGTTTCCAAAGCTGTAGAATGTTCCAGAAGCATGGAGACTGAGAAAAGACCATTAGATGTAGCAAGTACAAGTTCATAATTGACCAGGAAGGTAATGGTTTAATTTCTGGAGATTGGTCTAGTCAGAAGTCGGATTGTAAAAGACTGAGAAATGAGCTGGTGTTAGGAAAGTGGAAGGGAGACAATGAGAGGTGATAATCATTTAATATCAGTTTAAAAGCCTCAATAAGGGCCAGGCCTGAACTAATCAACCAGAAGAAGAACCTGGACCCAATAGCTTCTTTGTTCTCCGAGTAAACTCAGAGAATACTTCTTCCTGTAACAACAAAGCCAAATGGGGCTGACTTGATGACCATTAGGGATGAGACCCTTAACCCAAGACACTATCTTGAGTAATGGGAATTTTTCTTATCTTAATATTTTCTAGACATATACTATGTTATGATATGTTAGTGGTGAATAAAACACAGATATCCTGAGTCATAACTTCAACTGACACTGTCAATTCTCTTATTTTATTGTATTTACCATCTATCCAATTAAGAAAATTCCTTTCTTATACAATGATTAAACATTTATGGAGATCATAAATTTGAGTGACACAATCACCCTGAATTGGGATGGTTCCAAAATGTATTTAAGCCTTCTCATTCTTTTGTTCAGGCACTCAGATTTTATCTGGCTCCATACATGTATGTACCTGACTAGCTTTAAGGGAATAAACAATATGGATTTACATATCACCTAGCCTGTTTTCCTCCTTTAACCAAACTTTCAGGTTGACAGAGAAGACACTTGTTTCTAATCCTTTGGTAGTAAAGTAAAGATGACAGCATTATATTGCTTAGAATTGTAAGGGACTTCCTGGGTCCAACTGCTACATTTTCTAGATGAAGAAATTGAAGACCAAAGAGGGTAGTTAACTCAACAAAGGCTTACATTTAGATAGTAAACCCTAAGACTAGGATTCAAACCTAGGTCTTCCAAATGCAAATGCAGCTGCTTCCCCCTCCCCCCACCACTTCTTTGCCTCTCCAATGCTGAAACTGAGTTGTTGGGTTTAACTGTAGATTCCTTTTGTCTCCAGGTTTCATTCATTTTTGAAAATATCCAAATCACTATGATTCATTTGCTACAGTGGTATGCACACTCAGACCCTGAGCAAGCAACACATATTTAAAGTACCTACACTAGATAATGTTTGTAGATGGTCTAAAAACTAGATGATTCCTTTTTTTCTGCCACTCCGTGGTCATCACTGCCATTTGAAATGGAAGGGGAGTCACACAAAGCTATGGGGCTGTTTCTTTGATTCATGGGTTTTTGTGGTCAAAAAATTCATCACCACGTGGCCAGACCACTGACGATGAACCTTTCCATAATTGGATAGGAAGGCTGTTGGAAGCTAGATACAGTCAGTTGCTTGAACCATACAGGAAGTTTCTCTGGAATGATAGAACATACCAGAGTTTATGTTCAACTGCCAGGGCCTTCAAAAACATAGGACTATCTTCATGGGAAGATGAGACATTGGATTAGTGTTTTGTGGACATTCATGGAGTACATACTCAAATACTCAGGTGGGTCTGTGATCTCATTGATGTGGATGTTCTTTCCTGCAATGAAGATAAAAATCTAATCATGCCTATCCATCCTGTGCCATATTGTCTACTATTCCAGGAAATTTAGCATAAAGCAGGATTTCTTTTTTTTTTCTTTTATAGTTTCTTTTATTTATTTTAGTTTACATCATTCATTTCCACAAGAATTTGAGTTACAAATTTTCTCCCCATCTTTCCCCTACCCCCCCCCTCCAAACAGCCATCTCCTTGTATAACTCCTCCCCCAATATATTCTCTTTTATGTCCTCCCCCATCACTCCTCTAACTTTCCAATAGGGCAGGATGGATCTCCCCTCCACAGTGCCCGTAAATCCCAGGTTCCAGTTGGATATAGCCAATAATAATAGTAACAATAATTGTGTGTGTGTGTGTGTGTGTATATGTATATATTTTTTTTTAACATTTGATTATAGAGTTTTAAATTCTAGATTCTTTCTCTTCCTCCCTCATCAGCCACCCCCACGGGAAAAACAAGCCATCAAATACAAGCTGTATATGTGTAATTACTCAGAACCCCTCCACAGTAGGCTCATTGTGAGAGACTGATTACATGTCCCTCCTTCCTATCCGGCCCTACCCCCTGTTCCACTCTCTACCCTGTCCCTGTCCCTGTCCCTCTACAGAAGTGTGCACTTCCATAAACCCTCCCCACTCACCCTGCCCTCCCCTTCATCATCCTACCTCTCATCCCCATTCCCCCTGTTCTCCTGTGTGGCAAGATGCCCAGTTTAGAATTTATGTCATTCCTTCCCTAAGCCAAGTTCAGTGAGAGTAAGGTTGACTCTTTCCCTTTTGCCTTCCTGTTCTCCCCCTCTATTGTAGCAATTATCCTTTGTCTCTTCCATAAGCTGCTCAACCCCATTCTGTCTCTCCCTGTTTCCTCTCAATCTAATCCTCTCTCACCTCAGTATTTCACCTTTTAGTATATTG
>CM053583.1:288447146-288491201 GCA_028627135.1 Pseudochirops cupreus | reverse complement strand
AATTTTTCTTCCACTTCTCTCATTAGATTTTCAAAATATTTCTTCAGCTGATCTCTAGCTTTTTGGCAATCTTCATGTTTCTTGGAAGCTTTTGGGATAGGAGTTCTGACTGCATTGTCTTCTTCCCTTTCCCTGCTTTGATCCTTCTTTTCCCTGAAGAAGGAATCTAGGGTTTGGTTGCTATTCTTACTTTGCTTCCTATGCTTATTCATGGTCGCCATTCAATGGTTTTTTGTTTTGTTTTTTTTTTTAGTTCTGTGGAACTCTGCTTCCAGAGGGAACAGCTCTGTCCCAGATTGCTGGGGTTTTCCCAGCTGCTAGGGCTTTTAGGAGGCTGCTGGGTTCCTCCCCAGCTCCAGCTCACTGAAAAAAAACCTCAGGACCACCACCCAAGACCGCGATCCGGATCCAGGCCACTCAACAGGAGAGCACTTGGCCTCTGAATGATCGCTTGGCCCCCCTGCTGTCTGCAGGCTGGGAGCTCTGAAGTGGCAATGTGGAGGCAGGTGCAGAACCTCTGCTTTCTGTTTCTTTGCCCTGGAGGTGGCTTGGCCAGATCCGCTTTTCTTCCCGGTCTTCCAAGTTCCACTAACCTTAGTCCTTTTATCTTATGGCTTGAATATTCTGGATACTGCCACACCTGCTGCAGATCTACTCTCCTGAAGCTCCAGCTGGGGCAGGGCTCGGCTCGTTCAGCCACCCCTGGGGCAAAAACCACTGTTTCAGGCTGGGCTGGTTTCTGCTCTCAGAGTTGAAATGGTGGCTTTGAGTCAAGCTGTCTTCAGCAGGAAATATATCTGTGTGCATTTTAGAGCTCTAAAATTTGTTTAGAGTCATATTTTTTGGGTATTTGATGTGGCTGTGTCGGAGCCGCGATTTCTTGCTGCTCTTATGCCACCATCTTGGCTCCGCCCCCCAAAGCAGGTGGGAGGTGATGAGGCGAAGGCTCTGGGACCACCATTGAGCTCTCCTTGAATCTATCCAGGGAAGGCATTTGCCTGAGGTCCTGGTTGTGGCTCTGCCCAAGTCTTTAGCACACCTTTGTTCCAACAGTTTCTCACCCTTGATCCTCCTGTTCCACCCTTGAACTGGCCCAGCCCACCATTGTCTGTGGTCTCCTCCAGCAACTTCTCACCCTTAATCACTCATTAATGGAGTCTGACTTCATCTGACTCCTCCTGAAGACCCTTCCCAAACTCCTCCTCTAGACCACCCCTAGATTCCTCCCACAGCCTTTCTGTACATAAGAACCCATCTTCCCTCCATGTGGTGTGACAGTGCCACAGAATGACCTAGCCATAGAATGACCTAGCACAGACTTACTCTGTGTCAGACTTGCTCTGACCTGCTTGCCCAGTGCAAGCGTCACACATACCTAAGCTCCTTAAGAGTCTACCCAATAATGAACTTTTAATAAACTTTACTTTTCTTTGGCTGAGAGAAGACTTCTGTCTATTTCATTCAGCAGGACCCAGCATGTTGGTATTTTGGGGTCTTGAGCAACCCTAGCCCTCTTTATGAGTAACCTCTTCAGGAAAGATTCTATGAACATCTTTAAAAATTCATAACTTTTTTTCAATATGAATGGTTTCCTTTGTAACCCAAATATGGAAAGTGACCCCCCCCCCAAAAAAAAACAACCAAGACTGAGAAGGGAGGTCAATTCTGAAAAACAATGGAAAGCAATATTTTAGAAAACCAGGGGAAAATGAATAATCGAAGGGGAAGGGATGGTCAAGTGTCAAAAGCTGAAGAATGTTGAAGAAGCATGGAGACTTAGAAAAGGCCATTTAGCAGCTAAGCTAAATGTTTTTTTTTTTGTATTGAGAAACACTTTTCTGAGGAGTCCATAGGCTTCACTAGACTGCTGAAGGGGTCCATGTCAAAAAAAGGTTAAGACCTCTGTCATAAGAGGGCCACCCAATATACTAAAGGTCTGTCTCACTTTGTCCTGATATTTTGAAGACAGCAGTGATGCACATGGGGCATTGACTTGTTATTCCCTACTCTTGCCAGTGACCCAAACACAAGAAAAGCCCATGCACTAGACTGAAATTGCATAAAGAAAATCTATGCCAGAGTTGGCACAATAGTAAGGTCATTAAGAAATTAATACACAAAGAATCTGAAAGAGGGGAATTTACCATAGGAGCAGGGGAAAATCTTATACTTAATATAAAAAAAAAGACAGAATAAAAAAAGGTTCATTACTAACATGGCCATTTGGTGATTACTTGACCATGGCAACTCATGAAACAAAGAAAAAGATAACCTATATATCTACTCCATCTATATAAATGTTTTATGAGAATCTACCATTTATAAAAATCTACCTGATTCCTACTAATAATGTCATTCTCATTGACACTATTAGTAGGAATCAGGTAGATTTTTATAAATGGTAGTCCAGAATAAACTCCAATTTTGTCATCACTCAGTTGGTTGGAAGATAGAGAGAATACAAGATTCCACTGTGCTCATTATTATTTTTAGGTAATGACTACATGCATTTAGGCCTTTCTCCTACAACAAAGGTGTTGCAGTGTGTCTTTGTTGAGGTTTAGGGGTGCTGGGACCCCAGAATAGTGACACTCAGGTCCTGCCTCGAATGAATTCGACCGAAGCCTTCTTCCAGCCAAAGACAAGATTTATTAGAGCGCTGTACAAGGTGGACATGATTCTAAAATCTACCATATCCACCAGATTATTAAGAATTCTAAACATTGGCTAGACTCTTAAGGAATCTGAGTATTGGTGACATATTGACAAGCCAACCAGATTGAATCTGAGCCCTGTAGTGGAGGCCAAGATGGATCTTATATACAGAAAGGCTGTGGGAGGGATCTAGGAGTAGCCAAATAGCCTGGGGTGACTGGGAGGTAACAAAGAAGGGTCAGGCACCCCAGGGACCTGGACCATGTGGCCAAGTGAGATTGGAGTCTAGATAGTATCAAGAGAATAGAGGACTGGGAACAGAAAATTAAGAGACTGGGCATAGGGCACAATGAAAGGCCAGTTGAGAGTATTATTGGAATAGGTAGATATCTCAGTCAGAGACTTGACTGGGTGGGAAAGTCCAAGGAGAGTTCAGAGCAAGGGGGTTTTCAGAGCCTGTACCCTGTCATTCCCCCCTCAAACAAATGGGACCCAAATTCTTTTGGAGCAAAGAGGAATTCAGCGTTCAATACTGAGGTCCTAAAGGTGCTTCTCTTTTTTGATGATATACTCATTACATAAAGACCCTGAATATTGTAAAGCTTGGGCCCATATCATATCAGCTTGAAGGGACGAAGAATGGACATTTCCAGCCTCTTCCCCCCACTTGCCTTTCTTCAAGGGAGTCTTTCACTTCTTCCAGGAAGGGAAGTAGGAAATTGAGGCCAGAGGCCACTACTCTCCTTTTCTTGGAGACAGAGGAGCTCCCAGGCTATATATGTATCTATCTGCTCCCTGAGTTTTTCAGGTTAAATCTAGCTTCTGGTTATTATTTATTATTGGGGGAAACAGGATCACAAGCTTTATAGCCAAGACTTGACTCTCTTCCCACAAAATACAAATTATACAATGAACAAATGAACTTGTATCATTTATCAAAGAAATACTATTCAAATTAGTAGCAAAACAGAACTCAGAGAAAATATACACAAGAGAATATATACCAAACAATCTAGAGTAAAGGAGTTCTCCTATAAAGTAATTCAGCTCAACCAAGACAGAGTCCTAGATCTCACTCATAGGGGAGGCTCTCTGAAATTCCTAGTGTAGCAAGTTAAGGATAGAGACATGATAGACTGTCAGCTCCGCTCGTGTCTTCCCAGAGTCTTTTCCTTCAGCAACCTGAAATGGACTTGGCCTCTTCCATTTTCCCTCTGGAAGCTAGAAGCCAAAAGTAGCCAGGGCCTGAGCTTGAAGAGTACTGAAAGACCAGATCAAAAAGAACTGAAGAGCTCTTCTCTCTCCTCTGTCTCCTGGTTTCTCACCAATTCTGCCCCAACCTTTGAAGAGCAGAGCATTCATCTCTACCTATGAAAATAGAATACCATGCCAAATGTGCTTTGGGGCTTGGATTATGTTTAAAATCAGATTCACTAGAGCAAAATACTGCCTTAGAGGCACTCTTACAATAAGGTTTCTCCAGTCATACATCACAATTATCCAAGATTATATGAAAGATATAACAACAGCAATAACATTGTTTGACTGCCATTTCATTATTAATATCAAGTAAAACATAAAACAAAAAGACATAGGATCACCAAAGGTGTTAGAAATTGGGATGGAGGAGTTCAAACAGAGTCTAATTTGAAGAGGAATTCAGTATTGAATGCTGTGGTCCTAAAGGTGCTTCTCTTTTTTGATGATATACTGGTTACATAAAGATCTGAACATTGTAGAGTTGCCTAGACAAGTCTTATAAACAGTGATCAATCAATCAATCAATTAATAAGCATTTATTAAGTGCCTACTATTTGCCAGGCACTGTGCTAAGGGCTAGGGATACAAAAAGAGTCAAGAAGCTTTAAGCTTTAAGCTTCCCTCAAGAAGCTCACAGTTCTAAAGGGGGAAGACAGCAAACCAACAATTATATATGAATAAGCTAAATATAGGGTAAATAGGAAATAATTGTTGTTGTTGCTGAGCCATTCAGTTGGTCTGACTCTTCATGACCCCATGGACCATGCTGTACATGGAATTTTCCTGGAAAAGATACTAAAGTGGTTTGTCATTTCCTTCTACAGTGGATTAAGACAAACAGAGCTTAAGTGACTTACCCAGGAACACACAACTAGTAAAGTATCTGAGGTCAAATTTGAACTCAGGTCTTCCTGAACCCAGACCCAGTGTGCTCCATCCACTGAGCCATCTAGCACTAGAATTAAGAAGAGCTGGGAAAGGCTTCCTATGCCTGATAGGATTTTAGTTGGATTTAAAGGAAACAAAGGAAGACAGCAGCAGAGATGAGGAGGGAGAGTATTCCAGGAACAAGAGAACAGCCAGAGAAAATGCCAAGAGGCAAGAGATAAAGTGTCTTGTTCAAGAAACAGACTGGAAAGGTAGGAGGGAATCAGGCTCTGAAGGACTTTGAATGCCAAGCAGAGCATTTAGTATTTGATCCTGGTGGCAATATGAAGCCACTGGAGTTTATTAAGTAGGACAGTGACATGATCAGACATCCTCTTAAAGAAAATTACTTAAGGCAGGCAAAAAAGAAGCATTTAGTCTAACTAGCAAAGCAGGGGAAAAAAAGCAAGTGGATGAAGAATGACTGTTTTCCACAATACAATGTAGGCATCCTGTGTATGTGTGTGTGTGGGGTGCATTTCTTGAGGAAATGCTGATAATGGGCAAAAAGTAGGGTCCAGAATCAAACAGAAGGAGAAACTGACTGGATAACCTTCAGGAAACTCTAAGCCCCTTTAGTGTAATGGAATACTGAAATGCAATTAAAATTGACAAATATGAGGAATAGAAATAGGAAAGACCTTTACCACAAAATATAAAGCAAATGGAGTCAAAAGAACAAAAAACATGCTATTGCCATATAAAAGGAAAAGCAAATTGAAATGAATGGACAAATAAATAACCTTAAAGGAAATTTTAGGGGAGTGGCAATTTGTGTAGAAAGTAATTTATTTAAATGTAAATAGCTACAAAACCTTTGGGTTGAGGTGTTCCAAGAAAATCAAGTGATTGCTATGATCTTCAGAGATATAAGATAGTTTTGAGGGAATGCCAGGTTAAAATGAAGGTTTTTTTTAGGTTGTGGGAGACCTGTCTGTTTTTGTAAGTGACAGAAAATGATTTCGTAGTTATGGAGAAGTTGAAGATAAGAGAGATGGATGGATGGATGGATGGATGGATGGATAGATGGGTGGGTGGATGTATAGATCCACCCAGGGCAAGCTCCTGGAAAAGACAGAAAATAGATTTGAGGAAGGGCTGGTATTGTCAAAGAGACACAAAAGAAGAAAGAATGGGATAAGGTGATGTGGGGATGTTTTGAGATGTGAAGTAGAAAAAGTGATGGTTTTCTCAAGTAGGAAACATCTAAAGCTAAGAGAGAGGGAGCTAGGTGGTAGCATAGAAAACTTGAGAAGAGACTGGAGTATTTGGAAGCTACTGTGGGAATGAATATCCTATGAGAACCAAGTTAGATATGTACACTATGAGATATACATAGTATAGATAACTTATGTAGAAACTCTTGAAAATAGAGATGACTGAGCTGTTTAGTCAGAAAAGACTTTAAGGAGGTGTCATTCTGATACTACTTATACCTCAGATAAAAAGGGAGAAATAGAAATTCTTTTATTTTTTTAGGGAAGAGGGAGATGGCAGAAGATGAGAAGGAGGAAAAGAAAACTCATGCCAACATATGCCAGTAGGCACTGTGGTCACGCCTTCCTGGCCAAGAGATTAACATCACTTTCAAGCAATTCCATCTGATGAGTTCAATGAAAGACAGGATTCTTTCTAGTTGCTCTTTTTTTATTGTTCCACAATTCAAAGTGAGAAGGAAACTCCCATTCTTTGTGACTTTTGAGTGCATATTTGCATGCATATTTCACAAAAATCAATTCATACTTTCTAAAGGAAGGGTGTGTGTGGGGTACAGGCACCCCTAAAATCCCCTACCCCCCCAAAAAATTAAAAGTCAGAGGTAGCTTGAGAAAGAATAGGAAGTTTTATTCAGTTCTCATGAGAAGAGGGCATCCTTTCCACCTGTATGAAACAGCAGAATAAGGGACAGAAAATGGAACAAGAATTTATACCTTAACACAATCAAGCTCCCTCCCATCCGCTGTCCCTTCTCCCACTGGCTAGGAGTCTCCAATGATAAGGAACAAAGGAGCCTGTCACTATCTCTCAGTGGCTGGGAGGGGGTTTACAGTCTGGGCATGAAATCTCCTCCAAAGATAAGGAACAAGGAAATAGGGGATAGCCAATCCAAAAGTACCTATCCTTATGATGAGGTGTAGATGCTGGGAGCCCCTTTGAGCTCTCCTTGAATCTTCCTAGGGAAGGCATTTGCCTGAGGTCATGGGCCTTAAGTTGTGGCTCTGCCCAAGTCTTTAGCACACCTTTCTTCCAACAGTTTCCCACCCTTGATCCTCCTGTTCCACCCTTGAACTGGCCTAGCCCACCATTGTTTATGGTCTCTTCCAGCAACTTCCCACCCTTAATCACTCATTAATGGAGTCTGACCTCATCTGACTCCTCCTGAAGACTCTCCCCAAACTCCTCCTCTAGTCCACCCCTAGATTCCTCCCACAACCTTTCTGTATATAGAATCCCATCTTCCCTCCATGTGGTGTGAGAGTGCCATAGAATGCCCTAGCACAGATTTACTCTGTGTCAGACTTGCTCTGACCTGCCTGCCCAGTGCAAGCCTTACAGATACCTAGGCTCCTTAAGAGTCTACCCAATATGGCAAACTTTCAATAAACTTTGTTTTTCTTTGGCTGAGAAGACTTGGGTCAAATTCTTTTGGCAGGACCCAACATGTTGGTATTTTGGGGTCTCAGGCAACCCTACCCCTCTTTGTGGTTATCCCCTTCACATAGTGGCTCTGCCCAAACCTTCGTTACCAGCTTGGCCCTCAGTTGTCCATCTACTTCCCACCCTTGAGCCTATCAAAATGTCTATACCCAAATCAACTGTTCCACCCTTGCACCATTGTCTGTCAGCTCCAGGTAGCCTTCAGCAACTTCCCACCCTTAATCACTTATTTTCTGGAGTCTGACCTCATCTGACTCCTCCTGAAGACCCTCCCCAAACTCCTCCTCTAGACCACCCCTACATTCCTCCTAAAACCTTTCTGTATATAAAACCCCATCTTCCCTCCATGAGAGCACCATAGAATTTTCTAGCACAGACTTGTCCTGTGTCCAAAACAGAAGAACTTCTAACAAACTTTGCTTTTCTTAGTCTGAGAGAAGACTTGAGTTGAATTGATTCAGCAAGACCTGGCATGTTGGTATTTTGGGGTCTCAAGCACCCCTAACCCTGTACCGCTTCAATGACTTTCCCAAGCTTCCACAGTCAGGCTGCCCTTTTGCCTACCAAGGTGTATTCTGTAAATGATGATAACCATGCCAGGTGGGGACAGTGTGTATTTTTTTTTCCCAATGAAGCAGCTTTTAAAGTAAGGATCTTACTCAGAAATCTTTAAACTTGATTTTACTTGTATAACTTGTATAATTCAGTATGAATGGTTTCCTTTGTCACCCTATATGTTATGTTATGCATATAAAAACTTTATTGTGAGAAGGGGTCCATAAACTTCAAACTGCCAAAGGGGTCATGTACATAAAAAAGGTCAAGGACCTCAATTTTAAAGAAAGGCAAGGCAATAATAATTTACTTAACAGAATAAATTCAAACATTTGCAATCAATTATATGGCCCTTTGTGAAAATCCAATCCAATTTTATTTAAAAATAATATCAACATTTATTTTTTTCAGAACTTTTTCTTTTTCTTTCATTTAGTAAAAGTACAAATAAACACAAATGAATATCTCTGGAAAAAGTATTTTTTTCTCTTCTCATTTTTCCCTCTCTCTCTTCCTTCCCTTCCTGTCTCTGGCTCTGCTTGTCTATGGATCAGTCTATCTCTCTCTGTACTGCTCTCTCTCTGTTTCTGCTCCTGTCTCTTTCTCAGTATCTCTGTCTCTGTCTTTATCTGTGTCTCTGTTTCCCCTTGTCTCTTGTGTCAGTATCTGTTTCTCTGTGCGTTTCTCTCTCACTCTTTCTATCTCTATCTCTGTCTCTCTCTGTCTCTGTCTCTGTCTCTCTCTCTCTCTTTACTCTAAATTCAACAGAAAACGTAGTTCGTGTTTGACCTTCAGGAATGGAGCCTGGTGATTTGAATTTGCTTCGAAGTGCTTTTCTGACAGAAAGCTTTAAAATAAAGCCCTTAAGGTTTTCCTTAACACAAGCCTCATGACAGCTCTGCTCCAGGCTTAGTGGTCAGTGCAACTACAAGCATTTTATACTGAGAGGTGCCCTAGCTTGACCCGTTAGTGACTTCTTCCCCTTGACTTCCCCCATTGCTGACTTCAAACTAATGTTAACTTTCAGAAAATGACTCCTCAGACCTAGAGTGGGGCTGTCAGACTCTCTGTGAGAAATTATGTATCATCTGTTCCATATTGACTGAGATCCCCTAGCATGCCGAGAAGTTGTCCAATGACTCTCTGGGAACTATGAAATCATTACCATTCCTGTTTTTGTCCTGGTGGGGAGAAGCTCACAAACACCCACTCATCCTAAGCCAGTAAAAATTTCTGCCAAGCAAGTACAGAAGAAAGAAGACTTTGCCCATTCTTAAAATAAATAAAGAAATCAATCAATCAATCAGTTTCTCCTATGAAAGAAGCCCCAACATTTTCATGGGCTTTCATATTTGTGAATTACTCTAATGGTGCCATAAAACTTCATTTATTTTGACTACTGAAGGGGGTAGTTAGTGTGAATCAGTGAAAAGGCTGGATTATAGCTCCTTAGGGGACCTACTTTAATGAATAGATAAGAAAAACTTGTGATTCACCAATCAATTTCTTTCTTGCATGTAAATGGGTGATTCCTAAGTGCTTAAAAATTCGCTGTTCCTTTACTAATTTAATCATCCCCCTAGGCAATCTTGTTTACATTATTGATTTGCTGAGTAAATCCATTCTTTTTAGATAGTGCAAAGATAAATGTCAGCCCAGCCCAGCCCAGCCCAGGTTGGAATTATCCTAAATTCACACATTAATGGAGTCCCAATGGTGGGAGTTTCACTGTACCTTTTATGAGGTTACAATGAGCCAAGATTCTAGGCAGTGAGAGTTGTCTTTATGGTGGAGCAAGAGAAAAGATACTTTATACACACAACTGCTCAGATCAGGAAGGATATAAATCTTATAGCACAATAAGCTATATCATAACCCAATATCATGTGGAAGATAAAATGAGAGGTTTTCCAGGTTATCATCCTCACTACTTTTATATAAAAGTCTTTTTAAAAAAATCATAGTACTCAGTATTGCAGCCCACAACTTGGCAGTAGGTAAGGGCAAAATTAAAGTAGGCTAAAGTTTTGGGGGCAGCAGATAGGTTAGATTAGAGACAGACTAATGATGGTTGGTTGTCATGGGTCAAAAAGGAGTTGCAAGTGGCAACCCTACATTTTTCACAGACCAGCCCAGCCTGCAGGCCATATGTTGTGCAGGTCTGCAATATTGCTTAATTTAGAAGTCTTCCCCTATCCAGCTGTCCATTCGCTCATGCAACAAAAACCTTTATTTATTAATATAGTGACATAATTACATGGATTCATTGAGTACCTACCATGCCTAAGCAACATGAAGAAAGTTAAAGATGGCTCTAATTCTTGATGAACTACCAAGTCTAGAAGAGAGAGATGAGACACAATCCAGTGGCTAGAATAAAACACGAGTGATAAATATTAAAAACTGAGGGAAAGGCCTTCCTAAAAAAGGTGGAATTTGAGTAGAGTATCGAGGGAAGTCAGGAAGGTCAGGAAAGCTAGGAGATAGTTGTAAGGAAAGAGAACACTGAAGGCATGAGGAATAACCAATGCAAATGCATGGCGTATCCCATGTGATGGATCATCATGTAGGACGGTGACACTGGATCACAAAGTGTGCAAGGGGAAAGCAAATGTAAGAATACTGGAAAAGAGAAATAAATGTTAAATACTTAAACTTGGGTTGACACTGTATATGGGATGAGTGAAAACTTCTCAATTTGGGGTTGTTAACTTTCCCTTCCCCCCTCTCCTCCATTGCTGCTGTCAATCACTTTCATCTTCCCTTGTATGTTTTCCCAGCTTTGGTGGGACCCTTCCCCCCTCTTTTCTTGCTGTCCCATTTGGGGAAGAATTTGCTGAAGTCTGCCTCTCAACCAATGAGAGAGGAGACAATCAGGAAGGGTGCTTGACTAAGTTAGGTTATAAATTCTTGCATTGTCTTTGGTAACACGCCTCTTCTCCATGATGAGTCATGGGGAAGACTGCCTTCTTCTCCCCAGGAAGAGAATAAACTCCTGTTCTTACCCTAAGAGATTTCTGTGTTTATTTTTTCACTAAATTAAGGATGAAGGGTACTTTTCATCCCAAACAACAGCACTGGGAACTTGGATGTTGGTTTTGGTCAGTTGCTTCAGTCACATCTGACTCGTAATGACCCCGTGCACCTCTTTCCATGGGGTTTTCTTTGGGGGGGAGGGGTTCTTTTTGGAGAGTAGAAGGCAGGGCAGTTGGGGTTAAGTAACTTGCCCAAGGTCACACAACTAGTAAGTGTTAAGTGTCTGAGGTCACATTTGAACTCAGGTCCTCCTGACTTCAGGGCTGGTGCTCTACTCACTGTGCCACCTACCTGCCCCCTCCACGTGGTTTTCTTGGCATTGGTGGTCTGCCATTTCTTTCTCCAGTGTCAAATAGAGGTTAAATGACTTGGCCATGGTCACACAGCTAGGAAGCTTCTGAGATAGGTTTTGAACTCAGGTCTCCTGAGTCCAAACCCAGATTGGCTCTAATAAGTAGTCCCATAGCTCTTAGAATCTTAAAACCATACAATTTTAGATTCAGAAGGTGCCTTAGGATACTTCAATATTACTTCAGTCCTTCCCTCAACAGTAGTTAACCTTGTTCTGCCATCCAGCTTACTAACTTCTTGGTTGATTCAGCTCCCCCACAGATGAAGAGATCAAAGAGATCAAACCATATTGTAAGTTGTACTGCACAAACACTTAATCACTATGTACATTTACTATGTAATCACTGTGTAAACTTACTGTGTTCTAAGCACTGTGCTAAGCACTGAGAATGCAAATACAACTGAAAAATGACAGTCTTTACCCTCATTCTAAGGGGGGAAGACAGCACATAATAGAGTTGGAAGTGGGATGGGCAAAGGCTGCTAGGGAGGAGGTGGAAAAGTCTAGAGAGTTAAGAGTGAAAGGCGGAGAGGAGTGAATATAAATGGCATGGGCACTTATAAAGTGACAGCCCCTGGTAGTGGCTCAGAAAGAGGAGAGAGCTGCAGGGGTAAAGGCAATTGCAGGGTGCAACAGTTTCTAGGAGAAAGGACCCAGGTTCTGATCTGCAAACCCCTAAATGTCACCGTGCCTCAGTTTCTCCTCTCATCCATAAAATGAGGAAACTGGACTGAAAGATCTCTAAGGTCGGTACTAACTCCAAATGTCTCATTGTAAAATAAATGGTCCTATGCAGACATATACACACTATAGAAAAATGAATTAAACACACACACAATGCATATGCATTCATTTATGCATGTGTGTACACAGACACACAAATACAGACATGTACAATAATGCATTGTTTCCATGTACATGTCATAAGACTGTGTGAATGTACATGAGTATGCATGTATGGGTATATATGCATACATATATGATATGGATGTACTCTGGTGTGTACAGGTATGTGCTATACTAGGATCAAATATACAGTGGTGTTTTAACAAAGCAATCATTTTGATTTGGTTTCATTTTGTCATACACATAATAGGTATAAAATTTATGATCTTGGTATGTGTTCATATGTTTGCATAGCATATAGTGTATATACACACATTATATGATCATAGATTTAGAAGTTACCTAGTCCAACTACATCAATATCACACAGGATAAAAAGTATACCATATACCATCTATGTGTCCCTAGATAAGTACACACAAAATAAATGACAAGGTGATGGGGTGTGTGTATGTGTGTCTGTGCGTGTGTGTCTGTGTGTGTCTGTGTGTCTGTGTGTCTGTGTGTCTGTGTGTTTGAGAGAAAGAGATCTAACTTGTCAGATATTGAATGATAACAAGGAAAAATTTTAAATATGAAAAACAAGTATATTCCTGACAAACTATATCCACTGTATGTATCCCCTTCCCCTCTGCTGTTCTTCTTTGGCTGTCCTCTCCTGTTTCTCTTTACCTCTGCATCTACCTGGCATGTGCCTCAACCATGTACAAGGAGGAAGTGCCCTCTTTCTCCCTCCTCCCTCCCTATCCTCCTCCCCTTCCATCTCCCTTTCCTCTCCCCCTCTCTCTCCATATACCTCCCCTCTTCTCATAACTCTCTCCAATGTGTACATACTATATTCAAAGAGCAAAATATCATGTTTATGCTCCTAGAGACACTAACCTCCCTGTGCCTTTTTTTTTTGTCTCTGGCCAGCAAAATGGACAAATTGCTCATGGCACCATATCCCATCAACAGAGAAATGTCCAGAACACTGCAGCTAATGGAATAAACTTGCATTTCACTATGTTATACTAAGTGGGAGAATTAATCTGGAATTTGCTTTGAAGAAATAGCCAGGTATGGGTTTGCAGTAACTTTTAAGTATTTTTCTTTCTTTTTTGGGGGGGGGGGGGGAGTGACAGGGTGTAGAGTAGGAGGAAGGAATGAAGGAAGGGAAGGGAGCATCCCTTTACCTCTGCATCTATCTGGCATTCACCTAAACCATGCGCAAGGAGGAAATGCCCTCTCCTCCCCCAGCTGCCCTGCTCTGTGGTCCTGGAGGTGATGCTGTGTTGGAGAATATGGGATGCAGCAAGGGAAAGTGCTTGTCAGCTCGTTCCTCAGGGAGGAGTGAGGGAAGAGTCACAAACAGTCTCTGCTATAATTAGGACTTTGCCTTTTTCAGTTAGCAAATGTATTTTTCCCTCTTTTGTGTGTGTGCGGGGAGTGTGTCACAGAATCTGGAACTGACCCCAAGCTTGTGAAATAATTAGTACAATAGTGCGAATCAGCCATTTCTGAAAAGAGTAATTTACTCTGTGTGTAGCCTCTCAGCAGGGCCCCTCATTAATCAAACAAGGCCATGTACATCAAAGTGTTCCTTGCCGGCTACCACAACATCCATCATAGCACTATTAAATGTTCTGTGGCAAGACAGGATAAATATAATGCCTTTGATGTGCTGATAACTCCATGTATTGGCATGTGGCTGCCTGGAGGGCCCTGGGAAGTAGACTGAGCAAGTGGGAAGCAGGCCCTGACTAGACACTTGAGTCAGATCTCACCTTCCCCTCTGATGTCTTGAAGGCCTCACCTAGTCACAAAGGCAGCTGTTTTTGGCATAACCTGGCCAGACATGAAATGCCTTCTGTGGTCAGGTCTGATGGCAAAGAGGTCTGTAAAAGGAAAATCATTTGTGATTCCAGCCCTGGAGTCACTACTAAGGAACAGCTGATTGACTAATTCATTCATTCATCACTCAGCAAATATTAATTGAAGGAAAGTAGCATAGATTTAATGTGAGAAAGCATAGATCTGGTGCTGGAAAGGGTCTCAAAGGTCGTTTAGTCCAAACCTTTTTATTTTATAGATGATGAGACTGGACCCAGGTAAGTGAGAGTGACTTCCTGAGGGTCTCATGTTAAATAATTGGAAGATGTAAGATGTAAACCCATGTTCTCTGGCTCCAAATCTAACACTATTTCCTGACCTGCCTTTCCCAAAAGGATGGCCCTCCCAGGAAAAGCAATTATGCCCAGTAACTGAGTGTATCCCTGAAAGCTCTGTCCGAGGCCCTCTGCTTTTTTCTCTTTGCATGATCTCATCAGCTATGTATTTAATGAACATTCCTGCATAAATGACTCCCAGACTTATGTATCTAGACTTAGTATCTCTCCTCAGCCCGTCTCACCTCATAGGCATCCCAGAATCAACTTGTCCGAACAGAACTCATTATTTCCCATCTCAGCTTCTGAACTTGATTGTTGACAATACCATTCTCCTCTAAGTCAACTAGGTTTAAACATTAAATAAATAAAACTTAAAAATTAAATCCTCAGCTCTTCACTCTCACTCAACTCCTTACTCTCACTCCATACATCCAATCACTTGACAAATCTTGTCATTTCAACCTCAATGACATCTCTCATTTGCATTCCCTTCTCTACTCTCACACAGATACCCCGTGACTTAGGCCTTCATCACTATCGCCTTAGCCTTCAGATAGCTTTCTCTGCCTCAAGTATCAACCGTATTCCTCTCCCTGTAGCTATCAACGTGACTTTCCAAGAGTGTAGTCCTGATCATGCAATTTTTCTAAAATGCAGTTCCGACCATGTATCACCCCTTTACTCAAACTCTAGTGATTCCCAATTACCTCTAAAATGATATACACAGAGATGTTTCAGTAACTCGGGATAAGCAATGATTTTCATTTTGTTATAGAAATTGTTAAGTGTATATGCTTCTATGGACACTAGATTGATGCAAGTTTAATCCTGACTACAAGAAACTGGATTGAGCCACTTGGCCCAGCTTCAGTTAATTTTCTATCAGTTGAATGTTGGATTTCATGGCATGCACATGTGTTTCACTACATTTTTGTTGTGCTTTAAATTCTATGATTCTTAAGAAAGCCTGTTACTCTGCAGAAACACAAAACTTGTAACTCTTAACAAATACATTTGAAAGACCAATAGAGATATTGCTGTAGGGTGTTTTTTTTTGGCATGAGGAGTTCAAGTGTTTCAAGAACCATTCAAGCCAGCAATAAAATAAGATCAATTGCACCAAAGCACAAAGAAAAATGTGGTTGAAATTTTCATAAAGAGCTAAAAAATGGACAAAATTTTGCTATGAAACAGCTTAATTACTTCTAAGAAGAAAAGAAAAGACTATCAGAAGGTCCTACCTGCTGTTATTGGTTCATTGTTTCACGGTATAATGTGAAAACTGGAATTGGAATAAGAGCAAGAAGATCAATAAAAATATATCCATTAACCATTGCTATCAAAAAAGTTATAGACAAGGCAATATAAAGACAAGAGTACTGTAGATTGTAAGAATCTAATTTTTCCTAATGAAGCTCACTTTTTTTTCATTCCGTATCAGATAAAAACCATTGTCACAAGAAATACAGCTGACCCTGTAAGAACTGGATATTTCCAAACACCTGCAAAAATTCACCTCACAAACATGTTTTCAGAGCTTTTTGCTTCTAATAACTCTGGAAGTCTTGTACCCATTGAGGGAGTGGTGAACTCTGATAAAAATATTGATATATTGAGAAACAATGTTCTTTTGGAATTCTAGAAATCCCCAAATGGAGATGGTATGCTGAAATAATACCTTGTACATCATGAAAGATTAAATATAAATCTATGGTCTAGAATCAAGTCTAGACTTGGAAAAATTAACTGTTCATTAAATGCACAGTTAATATCTAATATGATTTTTAAAATGTAGTTTCAAATAGTTTTTCTCACTATCTTACAAATTCAATGACAAATCATATTTAAAAAAACAAGAACTAAGTGATTGCAGCAAAAGAACATACTGCACGTTTAAAGTTTTTTAAAATACAAAAACATGAAAGATTCCTTGCATAAGTCAATAAATTAATTCTTTTATTTTTCTTACTTATCTGTTTACCATCGTAAATATCTTTGTCCAACAGTTAAAATTCTTTGAAATTTTGCTCTTTCCTACATTTTCAGCCTTCTTACACATTATTCTTCGTCTTACATAGTATATTCTAATCACATTGGGCTACATTTTGTTCCCCTACGCAGGAAATTCTATCTCTTGTCTATGTCATTGGCATCACCTCCCTGATGTCATGGTCCTCCTTCAAGAATGAAGGACAAACAACAATCTCCTATCTCCATAGTAAGTACAGGCTGTCCTTCATGCATTAAATACTCTTCCTTCTCACTTCTTTAAATCCCTGCCTTCCTTCAAGACAATGCAAATGAAACCTTTTGAAGGATCTCTTTCCTATTAACCTAGTTGCTCAAGTCTCTCCCCTCTAAAAGTACCTTCCTTGCATATATTTTTATATACTTTGTCTTTCACCATCAGAAAGTAAGCTCCTTGAGGGGAGGGAATATTTTTGCATTTTCTTTGCCTTCTCAGTGCTTATCAGATTGTCTGACCTGTAGCTAGTGCTCAATAAATGATGAATGATTGGTTAGTTGATTGATTAATATCTAATGTGTATGTTTAATGGATCATGCAATGACCTTGGCCTATGCCGTAAGTGAGAGAAGAGAGTAAAGTCATTCTTTTTAAAGTCTTGTTGCTCAGTGGTCAATAGCTCTTCCCTCCCTATCATGGGGCACAGGTCAGAACAACACATTGGGACCAAATGCAAGTCTCTGGTTGTTCATAGCCTTTATCAGGAGGCCAAAATACATCATACAGGGAGTGATCAGGACTCAGACTCAATACCCCATGGGAAATACACCATTAAGGTCACGCATCCCCCAAAGTAACTTCCATGGCAAAAAGCTATCCTCCTGTTTGATCCATGGGAGGGTCACTGTCACAGGATACCTGGAGGCTAGTGGTTCTATTGGCCCTGTGGGACCATCAACAAGTCACTTTAGATTTCTGGGCCTCAGATCTTTATCTCTAAACTGTTAGATTAGTTGATCTTAAAGTCCCTTCCAGTTCTGACTTTCCATGATTCTAACTCAATTCAGGTATGACAAATGATAATAATCTGTATGAAAATTGGTGGAATGACAGAACACAAAGGTGTCTAATTGGGATGTATTTTCTGTTTTTCCTATATCATTTAAATGACAGGTCTTGAGTGCTTCCTGAGAGGCCTATGATGCAGTGAAACGAGAATTTCTAAGTGGGAGTCAAAGACCTGGTTTTTAGGTCTTGTTCTAACACTTATTATACATTATTATGTATCATAGATTTAATTTAAATTTTAATTTAAAATAATATAGATTATTACATATGGATTATAGATTTAAAGCAGAAAAGGAAGTAATTTAATTCAAACCCTTCTTCTATAGTTCAATACTAACTGATTTTCAGCAAATTACTTTCCCTTTCTGAACACAAGGAGGCCTCTAGAGGAACCCTTCCCCCACAGTCTGGATAGGCTGCGCAAGTGTACTCTCTGTTCTTTTTTAACACTAACCACTTTCCTAACTAGCAACAAACTAGGAGTCAGGAGTCTTGGGTTCTGGTCCTAACTCCAGAGCTAAATATCTGACCGTGCCATTGCCTGGATTATGAAGTTTCAGTGGATGACCTTGGTGTCTTCAGTGTCTGACCAAGCTGTAAGCACAACACAGGACCTGCTTCGTCCACCTTCACGGCTGTTGGAACAAATTGTTCTCATCTGCCTGTTCCCCCAGAGAAAGTCTTCACATGCTTGGGGCAGACATCTCCCTAACTCACCAACAGGTTTGCCGCTTGTCAGTTACCCTCCACCTGGCTTTTGCACATCTGCTGAGATGGTTTACTGTGGTACTGCCACACAACTTCTTGGAGCCTCAGGTGAGAGTTGAGTGAATCAGGTGGACACCCAAAGTGGATGAGCAGCCCTGAAAAGAGCTCAGCAAGATCTCACACCAGAGGTGCTAGTCCTCCTGAACACCCCAATTCTTGCTGTATTTGTCCTACATATAAATAATTTTCATCGTGTTATATTCAAGTCAAATGTAAGTTCCTTAATCAGAGGGAATGACAAACTTTTGGATCTGTATCCCTATCAGGCACTTAATATATGCTTATTGATTCATTGATTGATCTGTATGATCTCAGGCAAGTCATAAAAACTCTCTCAATTTCCTCAAAATGAGGTTAATAATCCTGGTTCTGCCAGTTGCACATTCATTGTAAGGTTAACAACCACTATGCAACTGTGAACCATGATGCCAGTGTAAGGGGCCAGACCTCTGGGTAAGGACAATGGAGAAGGCCAAGAGAGAGAGAGAGACAGAGAGAGACAGAGACAGGAAGAGGGAGGGAAGGAGGGAAAGAGGGAGAAAGAAAGAGAAAGAGAGAGAGAGAGAGAGAGAGAGAGAGAGAGAGAGAGAGAGAGAGAGAGAGGAAGAGAGACAAGGACCCTGATAATAAAGAGTTTAAGAAGTAATTGGGGTTTGACCAAAATAAAATTGGAACATGATTTAAGAAATACTAAAGAATCACAGATCCTCCTGAGTTCAAACCCGGCCTCAGACGCTTGACACACTAGCCTTGTGACTGTGGGCAAGTCACTTAACACCAACTGACCTCCAAAAAGCAAAAAAAAAAAAAAAAAAATCACAGATCCCGCAATGGAAGGAACATTAGAGGTCTTTTAGTCCAACTTCCTTATTTTACAGGTAAGGAATTGAGATCAGGGAGGTTAAATGATTTGCCCAATGTCACAAAGGTGATAAGTGTAACAGGCAGGATCTAAACCCAAGGCCTCTGGATATTTCCAAATTTATCAGGTAACTCATGGTCTCCAAATACTCAGCATACTTATTCTTTAAACTCATAGTAAAGCCATTCTCCAATTCCAGGCTGTTTTTGAGATCTCTTTGTAGTGAGGTCATTAAAAAAAAATCAGGACAGAATATCCCTCCTCCACCCTGGCCCAACAGAGATTGAATTTCTTTCCTAGGTGGATGACAGTGAGCTGGGAATGTTGAAAGGACTGGGGTCTGTGAGAAATCCTTATATAAATATAAAGAGAAGAATGACTATTTTGCTGAGAGGTGGTACAGGACATAGACTAATCCAACCATGGGAAGGTTAGAAGGGAGAATTCTGTAAGAGGAATCACGTTAAAATTATAACTTGCTCTGGTCCCCTGACCTTCACCTTCCTTATGGTCAGTATAGTAAGTTTATAAGTAGTCAGTATAAAGGGGCAGTAGCAGGAACTAAGATCGCAAAAGGGAGCCTGGAAAACACATACAAACCATCCCAAAGATCAAAGGAGCATAATCACAACTTTTATCGTATAGTAACTAAAATTCACATCCTGGCAATGTGTGCTGAATCAGCAGAAGTCATCCAGGTTCTACTGTGAGGGTTCTTAGTCCTATAATATGTAAAATCCCAGATATATTCTAGACCTCCATGGTTTCAGACCAACAGAACATCAAAAGATGCTGATAACTTTGAAATCACATGGACGTGTTAGCTTTTGAGTTTTACTTTTAACTTTGAGAGAATTTGGATATGTTGATGGACTAACTCCAAGGTGGCACAGATAAGAGTTATTCTATTCCCACCCTCAAAAAAAAAACTTTTTAAAAATGGACCTCAAACTCTTGCCTTCCAGTACTCTTCCATCTCCATAGTGTCCATGGTGCCTAGTACTCCCAACTCTAATTGATCATTGAGTGAGTAGTTATCTTTGCCTTCCCACACCCCCAGTCTCTTCCATGCTGCCTCCCACCTGTCACCATTCTATCCCTTGTTTCCACACTCCTTTTGCTACTTGTCTCTGCCTTTATGCTTTTTGCCCCCATATCCTTTGTGCTTAAAGTGTGATTGCCACCCCATATCCTGGCAGTTGTGGTCTTTTGGGGAGAGTACCCCAAGAATCAGGCACACCTACCCTCATTTTAAAATTATTTATAAATTAATTATTAATTCAAGAATTCATTCCTTCTCCATAATCCCATCCTCCTCCCTCCAATCTTCTACCACTCCCCTTCTACCATCCAAATATAACAAACCTTACCCAGGGCAACATATCATCATTCCCTACTGATGAGGCTGTGATTGTTGTCAAGTGAGTTACACAGCCATGGAGATGGGGGCCATTCCCCTGGGCAGCTGTGATAGGCTCAGAGAGCACAGTGTGGCTGGCAGTGAAGGGAATAGGTTTGGACAAGGTAAATAAGAGGTAACCAGGCAGAGTCAAATGGAGCCATTGCAGGTAAGCACAGGAGCCATTCCCAGAGGGAGATTTCTTTCAGGGAAATCTGAACAGGGAAGAACACTTCAGACTGACTCCAACAGAGCCCTTCAAAAAATGCCCCAAGGTGTTTGCTTTGATTAATCAAACGGCTTTTCCGATGATCTTTGATGAGCCTCACAGTGAATATATCTGCAGTTTTTAGCTCATACCGATATTCACCACCAACTCACATGAGCCATCTATCTTAGGGATACATAGGCTAATGGCCTTGAACGCTGGGCAAAATCAGAGCCCTTTATCTTCAGCTACTGAAAGAGCTGAAGTTTCCTCTCCTTCTGAATAAGATTTCTGAGTCATTTATCAACTTCCTTAAAGACAGTAATAGGTGTATTAAACAGGTACCATTTGAAAAATGTATAACTGTTAGGGAGGATATTCATTTTAACGGAATTAATCCTTTCCCACCATGATAAAGCTCAAATGTGTCCTCCTCCTAATTCCTTTTTAATAGATTATGAAAGTTGAGAGCGTTTAATATGCAAACTGTCCATCATTCAGAGGGGATAGTGGTGATTCCATAAGAATCTAAAACCAAGAAGCACCACTTCAAAATGAATCTGCCGTGAAAAATTGTTCAGTCACTTCAGTCATGTCTAATTCTTTGTGACCTTATTTGGGCCTTTCTTGGCAAAGATACTGGAGCAGTTTGCCATTTCCTTCTCTAGCTCATTTTATGAGGAAATTGAGGCAAGCAGGGTTAAGTGACTTGCCTAAGGTCACACAGCTAGTAAGTGTCTGAGGCTGGATTTGAACTCAGGAAGATGAGTCTCCAGGCTGAATTCTCTGTGCCACCTAGCTGCCCAGTCTGCTATGAGAACTGTCTTGAAATTAAACAGAAAATAGAAATGTTCTTGAAGTTGCCAAAGTGATTTGGCAACTTAAAAAACAACTTACACAGAAATGTGTCGGCCATCGGTATGGGACACACGGGCAGCAAGTCAGCAAGAATGCAGAGTCTTGTTCAGTGAATTATACTTTAAACTTGCCAAGAGTAGCTGGCCTAATAGCGCAGGGATTCGGACCCAGGTTGTCTAAATCAAAAGTTGATGGGTTCAAATCTCCCTGTGGCCTACACTGTATATTGAGAGGTTGCAATTTTTTCCATTATTAGAAAGAAAGCTGGCTCTAGAGTCCTGGGTTCAAATTCTCCTTTAGATACTACCTGTGTGATCTTGGGCAAATTGTTTAACTTCCCTGGGTTTTGATTTCCTCATCCGGGAAATGAGGAGGTTGGAATGAAGAGCCTCTAAGATCCCTTCCCTCTTTGGATGTATGTTCTAACAAAATGACTTTATATTTAGTCCTATTAACCAGAGATCAGACTCTAGAGTTTATAGGTCAGGAGAAGAGGTGAGACAAACACATAATCATTAGAAAAAAGAGCTATATTAATTATAATAATACATTGTGGGGTAGTGGGAGAGGCAATGGTAAAAAAGTATGCTGCTGAGCTGAAGAAGAGGTGAATTTGTTCAGAAAAACTTTCTAGATTGGGTGGGCTTTGATGATAAAATGTCAGACCTTATAAAGCATCTATTTATCTATCTTATATGATATATAACTAAGACAAAAATATTATATATGTATAATTTTTATGCATGTATGCATTTATATGATTCAGCTAGGTGGTGCAGTGGTTAGAGTACCAGGCCTGGAATCAATAACACTCATCTTCCTGAGTTCAAATGTGGCCTCAGACACTTACTAGCTGTGTGACCCTGGAGAAGTCACTTAACCTTCTTTGTCTCAGTTTCATTATTTATAAAATGAACTGGAGAAGGAAATGGCAAAGTACTCTAGTATCTTTGCCAAGAAAACCCCAAATGGGTCACAAAGAGTTGAACGTTACTGAAAATTGACTGAATGATGACAATAAATGTATTTATATACTTATGCATATGTGTGTATTATATATATGTGTGTGTATATATATATATGCATATATAAATATATATATATATATATATGGAAGAGAGAGAGAAGTGAATATCATAGGATTATACAGCTACAAATGATCTCAGAATACATCTAGTCTTCTGTTTTACACATGAGGAACAGGACGCCCAAGAATATTAAATAAATTGCCCAAAAGCAAAGAGTCAGTGAGCATCCGAGGCAGGATTTAAACCTAAGCCTTCTAACTGTAGAACTGGTGCCCTTTGCATTGTATCATGAACATGAAATAAGGAATTGAAGTATGGGCAAGAACGTCAAGCAGTTCCAACTAGGGGCTCGGATCTTCCACCTATTTCATTGATGTATAAGAGACATCCAAGAACTTGGGGTTGAGAAAAAGAAAAGTGAAGTGGATGATGTGTGTGTGTGTGGAGAGGAGAGGAGAGGTGTGTGTGACAGAGAGCTCTTGGCACTGTGTTGGAAAGGAAAACCCTAAAATGGCTTCATATTGGAAATCAGACATTAAGTGAAAATTATAAGGACTTTCTAGGTCTGTCTGCTAGGAAATTGGGATAGAGACTTTGCTCTTGGTTAGTAGATGGGTAAGGTTAAAAATAGACTTAAATTCTGTAGGTACTATTTAGCTGGCTTCTTGCCTTGTTCTCCAGAAAATCTCAGCCCCTGATGACAATGCTCTTCTTTTGGAGAGGAAGAGCCTTTCAGAACCTTGGCTATGATGACTCTCCTAAAAACAGCAAAGGACTTTCCAGCTCTTCTGATACTGTTTGTCTGAGGGCTCTCACACTTAAGGATCAGGGATGTAAACTCAAAGAAAAATGGCAGAGCACATTACCCTTCTGGGAAAAAGGTAGCACCTCTGCAGAATACTGCATCTGAAGCCAGAAGCTGGGAATAGAGTGCAGCTCTTTTCCTTTTCACTAACAGCAAACATGGGATCACTGAAGCAGTCAAATAGTAGTTGCTCAAGACCAATTGTGAGCAACTAGCAGGAAGCTGCATCTGGCCAACACTATATTCTCAGTGGAGACTTCATTCAGTGTAATGCTAATGGGGAATAGGGGAATTAAAAGGGGAAGAACATGATATCATCAAAAGACATCAGCATCAGAGGCATGATTCCTCCCAATTTCTATAGCCTGGATTTATATGTTCCCTATAGGCATGCTCTCTATGTATATTCCCAAGTCATAGTGTTACCTGTGTGTGAACCCCCATATAGATATTCCCTAGATTTATTCACTCTTCCCACTTGATAGTTTGTGTGGTCACAGGAAAAGCAGGCCAATGAGAGAAATGTTCTATTGCTACTTTTCTTACTATGTTATTGTTTAATGCCTTTATTTTGAACTAATTGTGTACTTTGGCTGACTAGTTAAATAAATATATTGGTGGGGGCTCATAAGTGTGTTTTATGTTTGTTTTTTTGCCTACAAAAAACAATTTAATTAGCATTTCTGGGCAATTTACTTAATATCCAGATGTCTCCTCTTCTTCATCTGTAAACTACCTAAACTTTTTTTTTCTTTTTCTTTTTGGAGGGGGGAAGGCAGAGTAATTGGGGTTAAGTGACTTGCCCAAGGCCACAGGACTAGTAAGTGTTAAGTGTCTGAGTCCACATTTGAACTCAAGTCTTCCTGACTCCAGGGCCAGTGCTCTATTCACTGCCGCCTCCTTAACCTTTTTTTTTTAGTTTTTAAAAAATTTTTTCTAGTGCATAGAGACCCACAGGATGCCTCCAATCTAGGGAAGCCCTAGATATGGCCCTCCAGAAATGATGAGGGGATGGGAAGTGCTCCTGGTGCTACATTAGAAATAAAAGCCACTATTATGCATTGCAAAACATATGAAATAGGAATAGCTGGTATTTACATAGTACTGTAAGGTCTGCAAAGCACTTTAAATGCATTATCTCATTTGATTCTTATAACAGCTTTTGTGGTAGAATTATAAGCTTTATAACCTCCATTTTGCAGATGAGGAAACCAAGCTTTGGGCTGAGTGAATTGCTCTTGATTTCACAGTTAATAAATCTTCCAGGCAGAATTTGAACTCAAGTCTTCTTGATTCCAAGTTTAGCACTCTGTGACTCACTATTTCAGTATGGGCAAGTTAAAGGGTTTATTTCCATATCTCCAATGGAAGTTATTACAGTGAATAGTATTGAAAACTAACAAACTTTTGCAGGGAAAATGAAGGAGCATAATTTAGTAAAATACTAGATTCTTAGCTCCTCAAGTGCAAGATATATGGCCAAAGGAGAACTCGACCTTCAACTGTCACATGACTTTCCCTACCCAGCCACAAATGAAAATATTTTATCATCATCTTTTTATTTAGAATAAAGATTTTCTTCATCAACTTCATTTTATTCAGTTTGACAGTTAAATAATGATGCAAGTAGAATTTTAATTTGTTGATCAATTTCAGGTTTTTTTTAAGTGATCAATTTGAACGCACCCTGTAACTTTCTCCTTTGTTTGCATTTACTTCTAAAAATCTCTCTGGTATCCATAATCATGACTGCTTTCTTTCCTTTTTTTTTTTTTCATAATCTCACTAAGTCTAGTTCTTTGTATTATAACATTATAGTACTTTGTATTATAAGATTAAAAAAATCAAATCCTGTTTGGACAATTTTTATCGTTATTTTGTTTTAGGTTTATATACTCATTGATTTAGAGCTGGAATGGACCTCTCTGCTCATCTTGTCCAAACTTCGCATTTTGTAGGTAAGAATTTGAGGTCTAGAAACATTACTCAGGTTCATACAAATAGTAAGTAGCTTAGCCTAGATTTGATTCCCTTGGACTTTGGCTCAAACCCAATTCTCCTTCCATTTCCCTACCCTGATGACTCTATATAACAGACTCTTTGTCCGTTAACAAGCTAGAGATGAATTTTTCAGTATTAACGTTAAGCAGACTGTTAAGTGACAACAAGAAGAATTTACAATTATGATGATGATTCGCATTAAAGACTGCTTCAAGGTTTATAAAGTATTTTCATCAGAATAAGTCTATGAAGTACGTAATATAAACATAACTATGCCCATTTTAAAGATGAAGAAATTGAGATTCAGAAAAGTTAAGTGAATTGTCCATGGCCACACAGCTAGTCAGTGTCATTCCTCGTCCCTGGAGTCTAGCCCTCTTTCTCTATAATAATATGGCTTGCAAACAACCTTATATCAAAGAAGGGGCTTATTTCCTTTCAAACATGATATGTGAGAGTCATGATCTTTCTCCATTATTTGGCTTTAGAAGAATTGCCTAGGCATTACTTGGAAGTCAGATTTTTTTCTTGAGAGAAAAGCATCTGGAACCTGTACATTCCAATTTGATTTTAGATATCTGATAGATCTATGAAGTAAGCAATTATTTGTAAAAATGATGGAGAGCTTCCTTCCCTCTAGTAGTAGCAAATGGATTACTAATGGGTATTGGTACAGAGACTTGGGAAAGACCTTATCTTAAAAAGTCCTAGGTCTCCCACTTTATCTGGGGCCATCTCCAGTCATCCTGATCTATATATGAACACTGGACCCAGGTGGCTCTGGAGGAGAAAGTAAGGCTGGTGACTTTGGACAGCTCTCCCTCACTTAAATCCAATTCACTTGCAAGTCATGACATTGCTGTCTTGATGTCATGGTCCTCTTTGAGAACAAAGGACAAGCAGTAACAACATCAACTTGCCACACTATAATCAAAGTTAAACCAAACTCATCCTGATTTAAATAAGATAAACAAGAGATAGAAAGTTAAAGTTTAGATTAACTCCTTTCCCACTATTACATAGTAGGGCAATAGTAATTATAATTGGTACCTTTAGACTATGAGGTGTTTGGAGTTAATTGGAAGTTACCAGTCTTGCTGACTTGGAACTTGGGAGATGTAAAGTGATACTGAGTCAAGTGGTAGCCTCTTGGCTGGGAAGGAAGAGTGGAGAAGCTATCAGATGATTCATTTGTTTGAGAGAGGGCTTCTTATTTTGACAAGGAAGCCCAGATAGGGTTAATAGAGTGTGTTTGAAACTGTATTAAACTTAGGTAAATTAATGAAAGTCTTACCATAAAGTCATATATGCTTTGTTTGTTTGCTTTAGTGGAAATGTTGGTGTTTATTTAACAGCAAATATGCCTTAATGGGTTTTTTTTAAAAGTGTGGTGAAAGGAACACTGAATTTGTAATAAGAAAACCTAGGTTCAAATCCCAAATTCCTACTTTAATGATGGGGTCAAACACTTTGCCTCTTCCATCTTCATGTTTCCTTATGTGTAAAATGAGAGGAATTAAAATAACCTAGAAGATGTTAAATTCTTTCTCAATTTTAAACCCTACAATCTATTTATGATTTAAAAAAGAAAGAAAGAAACAGAATGTAGAATTCATGGTTATTTTCCAGTCACTCCAAAAATATGTGTGTTCATGTGAGTGTGTGTGTGTGCATATATACATACGTATGCACACATATACACACATACTCATTGTTTGGGTGCACAAACAATTGTTGCCTGGTAGCAGAATATGTATATTACCCAGGCAGTTATTAAAATGGGGGGAAAATCATTCAGAAAGAGCTCAAGCTGCAAGTCAGTCTCAGAGGGATAAATGTGTTCTTCCGTGGGGCCTCAATCAATGGAGAACACTGACTTGTGTTTAATCTTACTCAAGCTGCAACCTGTTGCTTTATCTACCATGAAGCAAACAGCATCAAAGTAAATTCAAGCCCCATTGTTATCACAATCAGAAAGGCCAGAACTGCAGGGGAGGGAACGCAGCAATTGCCACCAAGAGCCCTGATGAGGAAATAAGTCTTTCTTCTAAGAGGGGGGGCTGCCTGCTGTCTGCAGATAAAAGCAGGGAGAAGCAAGACTTCTTGGGTGGTATTTTATAAACTGACTGGCCCATTAGGTTGTCGTTTTAGAGCTGACTTCCCTCAAAGAAAAAAGAAAACTGGGCGTTTTCTCATCCTAGTGGAATAGAATGGGACATCTTATGTTCTAATAATGATTTGCTGATATGAAAATGTTTGTGTCCCTTGTATCCATCTTATAATCTAGTCTCCCTCCTTCCCTCCCTCTCTCTCTCTCTCTCTCTCTCTCTTTCTCTCTCCTTCTGGTGTCAGACATATATAGAGATAGAAATAGTTTTAAATATATGTGTATAGTATCTGTTGTTGGTTTTGAGTTATTTTACTTGTGTCTGATTCTTCATGACACCATTTGGGGTTTTCTTGACAAAGGTACTGAAGTGGCTTGCTATTTCTTTCTCCAACTCATTTTATAGAAAAGGAAACTCAGGAAAAGAGGGTTAAGTGACTTGCCCAAGGCCACACAGCTAGATAACAAGGCTAGATTTGAACTCATGAAGATGAGTCTTCCTGATTCAAGGGCACTAGAATCCTCACTAAACCACCTAGCTGCCCACATGTATAGTATTGTATTACATAGTATGGCAAAGCATAGTATAGTATAGTATAGCATGGCATAGTATGGCATGGCATGGCATGGTATAGTATGGTATGGTATGGCATGGTATGGTATGGTGTGGTATGGTGTGATATGTTATGGTATGGTGTGGTATGGTGTAGTGTGGTATGGTGTGATGTGGTATAATTCTTATGTCTTTGTGTACATGTGGTAGCTCTCATTAGATGAAGTAGTATGGTGTAACAGAAAGTTTTCTGGAACAGGAAGTTAGGACAAAGAAGGGTTCCAATCTTATCTCTAACACTTTATAATTCTGGGCATTCCACTTAGTCTCACTGAGCTGCAGCATACTCATTTATAAAGCACACTTACGAAATGCGGATGCTCTTGGTGGACCCTAACTTAAGTTAGGGTGAGGATCAAATGAAATACTACTATAGATTAGATAACATCTTATGATATCTTTAGTCTCTTAAGTCACAGACAGAGTAAGGGAAAATCTGGAATGATCATTATGCTTAAATATCCCTGGAGATGTTCATACAGTATAATATCTTTAAATAGTTGTGGTTAGAAAGGGACTAGATTATAAGGTCATTAGTACCAGAGAGCAGGTGTGTCCTAGGTGGTTCTTGCAACTGAATGCTAATTTTACTTTTCACAATAGCCAGCTAAGAGAGAGATAGAACCAGGACTTCTACTCAAATAGAAGAACAAAAAACAGGTAAAGATTTTGCTGGCAGGAAAACTGATGATTAGTTAGGGGAGATTATGAAAAGGCTTTACACAAAAGCATAATTATATAGAACAAGGGCTTTCTCTTCACATGTAGAACAGAAATGTCATGTGGCTCAAAGAGAGGCAGAAGAGGCATCTCTAGCTTCTTCTCCCTCCATCCTTCTCCAAAAGAGATTTTAATTCTTACTGGGAGGGGAAGCAGGAAGTTAGGGCCAGTTCTCCTCAGAGAAAAGGGTTACAGGACTAGAATTACATATCTGCTGCCTTGAACATTATTAGTCTATGAGATGAGGTTTTCAGGTTAAGTCTACCTTCTGATCACTATTCGTTATTTGGGGAAATAGTACCCCAAGGTTTATATTCAAGGCTTGACTCCCTTCTCAACAAATACTAATTCCACAATGAACACACAAAGCATTTATCAAAGAAACCCATTTATCCAAATCAATAGTAAAACAGAACTCCAAGAAACTATACATAGGAGAACATAAACCAGACAGTCCTGAGGGAAAGAATGTTGCCATTGAGAGTGAGCTAACTCAGCTCAACTGAGAGAGAGGGAGAGAGTTCTAGATCTCACCCTAGGGGAAATTTCCCAAAGTCCCTAATGTAGTGAGCTGGGAATAGGGACATGATAAAGACTGATAGTTCCTCTCTTGTTAACTTCTTCCCAAAGTCTTTTCCTTCAGCAACCTGAATTGGGGTTTGCATCTTCCATCATTTCTATCAAAGCTGAGACAGAAGTGCCCAGAGCAAATGCAGAACACAAGGAGACTGAAAAGAACTCAAAGAAGACTTTAAAAATCCTCAGGAGACTCAAAACTTAAAGAGAATTGAAGAGCTCTTCTCTCTCCCACTCTTGCCAACTCTGCCCCACCCTTCATACAGGCATGGGACATTGACCTCCATCAAGGAGGAGAGAGTCTCATGCCAGTGAGCTATGGAACTAGGCTTACATGTATTAGTAGATCACACTGGTATTTTTTCTTCTTCCTGTATGAGACAGGAGAGAACAATCAAGAAAGAATAGGGCAGAGTCCTTCTAGGTAACCAGGAATACTACAAAGGCTACCCCTCTCATGAGCTCTGCTAGCCTAAGAAGATCATTGATAGGTATTATGAAAAGGAGATTCTAGAATTATGGTCAGTGTAATGAGATCCTCATACTATGAGGAGGCTGGGATCTGAGATTAACTAAAGGGCCAGAAATCTCACAACTCCTATCTCATGCTTGCTCTAAACCAATGGTGTCAAACTTGAATAGTAACAGGGCCACTAAACTGTATATAAGGATCCCTGCAAACTGAATATTGACTTAGAAAGTCACTTGGGTGTGTTGCAGGTAGCATAGCCAATCAGCTATGTGTTAGACACCTCTACCCTCAGGTATATACTCATTTAATGAAATGGTAGATAGATGAATCCATACAATTAAAATTATTTTTCATTCTTTTTTTTTGATTGACTTGTTGTTGAGTTGTTTTAGTCAAGCCTGACTCTCCATGACTCCATTTGGGGTTTTCTTGGCAAAGATACTGGAGTGGTTTGCCATTTCCTTTTCCAATTCATTTTATAGATGAGGAAACTGAGGCAAAAAACATTAAGGATCTTACCTGGGGTCACCCAGTTAGTAAGTGTCTGAGGCTGGATTTGAACTCAGGTCCTCCTGATTCCAGGATTGGCACTCTATACACTGTACTACCTAGTTGCCCACCTAGTTCATACAGTTTAATTTCTAAAGTTAAATGTGCCAATGATGTGAGTTCATTGTAATATATGTAAAATGTTTTTCCAACCTTAATGTGTTTCATAAATATCAGCTTAGTTATTGTATGTATTCATAGAAAAGTCATCTGTTCTGGATTACGGTTTGAACTCTACCAGGTCCTAGATATTACTTTTAGTAATAATAGAGGTTAACTTTATGGAGCACTTGAAGCTTACAAGTATGTTCCTCACAACAGCAAGATGAGATAAACACTGCAATTACTATTCCATTCTATAGATAAGCAAAGTCAGGCTCAGATGACTTAAATGTGTTTTCTGGAGCCACAAAGCCAGTAAATCAGAGAGATGGAGCTTAAACCTAGACTTCTTGGTAACCAGAATTTAAGTCACTACCCTATGCTTACTTTTGTAAGTAAGCCATCCTTCCAAAGCACACCATAAAGTGGAAAACTGATATAAATATGTGACATGAGATGAGCAATGGCTGGGTCCTTGATAACACCTTCTCAGTCCTTCACTACTACGCCTTTTGTCAGGAGTTTGGGAATTCCAATACCTATAGTGAAGTTTCAAGATGTACCATAATTGGTTGGCTTAATTTCTATTGCATCTTCCCCTGACAAATATCAAAGCCCTGATTAGCATTTTGTAATTTCCTCAAACCTAATGTGAATTGGTTCACATTAAGTCTGTACAACCAGGCTAATTTCAGCCAAGGGAAACCAATAGCTTCTATCCAGAGGTGCCTAGTGTCTTAATCTGGAGTAAGACTTATCCGTAACATGATATAGTGGAAATACAATGATATGAAGTTACCATGATTTCTAACTTTGACATACTCTAAGTATGACAGGGATATTGTCAAGGGCAGAGCTATTGGCCTTATGACATAAGATCATCACTACCAAACTCTCTTGGAATTCTCTGTAAGACTTTGATCATCTTGGCAGAACAGCTCCAGACACAATTCTTCCCTGAGAACACATACATCGCAGCAAGAGAAACCAGATAAAAAAATCTATAAATACCATACTCTTGTAGTTCCAAAGTAGTTACCGCTGCTGCAATGAGATCTCTACCTCACACTTCCCCCCTTCTACTTTTAAGGATAACAACAAGCTCTATAATTGACCAGCTTTTGAAGTCCAGCAGGGAAACTCCGCTCCTCCCTGATTTCAAGTGTAGACTTCATGAAACTCCTGTGTGAGAGAAGTACTCCACAGAACTATGGCAAAAAAGTAATGCATACTAGCAACCCTAGCTCAACTTACCTGCCTCTGTCCTTGTGGTAACAACTAGATAAGGGATCAGGATACCTGTTTTGAATCCTGCCTTGGTCCCTCACCTTGTGCAACCCTGGACAAGTTCATACCTTTCTGTAGTCTCCAGGAGTTCCCTCAGATTAATGAGAACTGGTCTACCCAACACAAAGGGTTGTTGAGAAAATCAAATGGCACCATTACGTGGAAAACAAATTATCTTTCCTTGAGTAGCCATGAATCTTTTCCACTTCATGGGAAGCACCTTCTGGAGTGAATGGGAGCCCCAAGGGCAGGTACTTTTGGATGCTGCCACAGGAAAGAAGCAAAACCTGGCAGCCACCTGCAGAGGCTCCTTAATGCAAACTTTTATTGGCTGCACCGCCTTTCCTGACATTGCTGCTCACACTGTCTTCATCAACATTCATCTGCGATTGTCATCGCCTCTACAGTGATAAATCCTGCACAGGTACCCAAGGGTGTTCAAAATACAACCAATTTTCTCCAGGTTTCATTCCCCCACCACTCTCCACACCAATGGACTGCAAAACCTAATTGGGCTATTGTCTGCTTCCCAAAACAAACTCATTTTTCTCCACCAAACCATCAGAGATGCTGTCAATCAACATGAAACATGTCAGATTTTGAAAGGGGGTGACAAGGCCTGTAATTTCACAAGCATTTCCATGTAAACAAGTTCACCATCATTTGGGGAATTAAAGAAAATCACCTCCATATTTGTGGGATGTTTTTTTCATTTAGAATTTCTCTCTTTTTTTTCTAAGTGAAGGAACAGCTGTAAATCACCAGGTAAATAAAACTTAGAAGGAATCAGAGATGGATGAGGTGGGAGGGGTGTGAGTTGTGTGTGTGTGTGTGTGTGTGTGTGTGTGTGTGTGTGTGTGTGTGTGTGTGTGTACTGGGGTGGTGAATCCAGGTGAAAAGCAAGCTATAAAATGCTCCATTTCTAGAGGCATGTCTTTATGGAAGTGGCAGAGAATTTGTTCACTCGTTGCATATAAATGAGACATGTCTGTGCCATAATTAGCCCACCTGGTCTTCCTGCCTTTGTGTAGGGCCCACTATGTCTTTTGACATGAGTTTTGCTTGGGAAAGGGTGCAGAGCCCAAGTGGACAGGTTCTTGAGATCATGCCCTTTGCTCCACATCTGGGCCAACAGTATTCGTTATAAACAAAAACTGTCACATCTCTTTACTAATAAGAGTGTATGTAGATCTTTGGCAGCCTCAGGACAGTAGTAACTTATTCGGTGACACATTTTGTGAGTTTTATATGCCTGCTCTATAAAAAATGCACCGTTTCCATAGCAATGCGGGGCCTTCGGTAAGGCATGTGTGACAGTTAAAGCCCCCGCCCCCTTCAGGGAAATGTGCTTTTTCTGGATGCTTTTAAGACTTTCCTGAGTCCCCTCTACTGCTCCCACTCCAATCAATTCATTTGAGAAAAGACCAAATGACAGATCCCCCACCCCCATCCCTAACCCCATTTGTTGGAGAGGAAGACAGTGTTGATTGGGATTTGCAATTTTAAGAGCACTAACAGCATCAATTAGAGAGGCTGGCCAACTTGGAGAAGAAGAGTCTCATCTTTCTCATTGGCCAAAAATAGAAAATAAGCCTTTTTTTTAAGGGCTGCCAAATGAAAACCATTTAAAAAAATAACATTTCTGTGTTGCTCCCCATGTCCTGGTTTTCTACATGAATAGAAACACAGTCTCTAAATAATGAAGCATGATGTGATGGCTAGGACAGTGGACTTGGAGTCAGGAAGGCCTGGTTTTGAGCTCTGCCTCTGTTATGCCCTTGGCTGGGTAACCTTGGGCAAGTAAGTCACTTAAGGCCTCTGAGTCCTTGTGTCCTTCTCTGTAGCATGGGGTCATATGACTCCCACTGTCCATCTTAGCACTAACTGATATTATATATGTCAAGGCTATTTATAAACCATAATTAAACTATCATTGCAAATACCAAGACTCAGAGCTAAGGCTTCTTGTCTGACCTAGTGGGCCCCCACTCAGTGGAATAGTGGGTGGGATCTTCCTATCTCAATGAAATTGGTTCTCAAGAAGTTAATTTGGAAAGAAAATGGATTAAAAAAAAAAAGAAAATGTCCTCCTCCCTACCCTTTTTCTGGTAGGGGAGGGAGGATCTGATGAGTGGGAGGAGAATGGATTGTTTTTCTCTGGCATGATAGGCAGTGTGTCATATATCTTCATTGAAAAGCACTGGTTTCTTCGACATTTACTTATTCCCTTGCCTGGCTTTTAACCGAGGGCAGCTTTATTGTGGGATGGTTTCAGAATCTCAGCTCTTTCTGTTAAATGTAATGATTCCTTACCACTGCTGCCCTCACCTCCCAGATTCACAAGGTGGAGATATGGCAATGAGAGGAAGCATGAGGGCAGTGGTTATTTATAGAACAGGACAAAAATAGGTCTAAAGTGGGTCTAACCAAGGAATTCCCCATCATGGATAGCGTCTTGAGCTTCCCAGGGGAAAAGAAACCCTATAATCTGAAATCTCATCATGGCTGGTGCCTACCTGAGAACCAAATGATAACTTGTATTTTACTAGGACGAAAATGCCTCACCCAGGGGAGATATGTAACCAGGGGCTTTGTTGGACATAGACCTTCCTCCATGTCAACGTCTAAACTAGTTTTTGTCAATCTACCAGCAGAGCTGGGCCTAATGTACTTGATTGTGAATGTCCTAGACTAACCTCTTTTCCCTGCCCTAACTTACCATCATTGAGTTTAATGATACTTTGCTCTAATTTTTTACTTCTGTCCACTTAGACCTGCCTCTCATTACCTGACCCCTGACTCAAGATCGAAGCCAAGCTACACATTCCCTTCTAGGAAAGAAAATCAAATCCATGTCTGAACCAGGAGCTAGTCAAAAGGAAAGCATTGCTGTTATGACAATCTGTAGTACTTCAATTAGCAAATTTTCTTTTCTTTCTCTCCTAATTTTTTCATCTTTTCTTGCTTCTTCAATCCATTATCCATATAGCCAAAAACAACAAAAAAATTCACTAAAACACAGATCTGATCGTGTCATTCCCCTACCCAAAAAGCTTTTTGTGGCTCTATTTTTGCCTCTTCTATTTTCACCTCCAAACTATGCATCCTGAACCATTGCCAATCATCTTGATTTTTGTCTTGCTTTATCTATGATTTCATAGGACAATATAGTTGGAATTGGAAGTTAATTTAGAGTTTATTTAATCAAAACTCTTTATTTTATGGCTGAAGAAATTGTAGCCCAGAAAAGTTGCAATTTTGGGGAAGCTGGTCAACTTGGAAAAGAAGAGCCTTATATTTCTCGTTGACCAAAAATAGAAAAAGATCTTTTAAGGCACTGCCAAATGAAAGCCATTAGGGTTTTTAATAGTCTTTTTCTGTGGTTCCCTATGCCTTGTTTTCTCCTGTAAGAGAAACACGTGTTCCTAAAGTACCCAAGTCACACAGATGATAAAAGTGATAGAATTTGAACTCAAGTTCCCTGACTCTAGAGTCCAACACTTTCTCTATGCTACATTGACTATTGTAACTTCCTTCTTCTAGAATATAAGCTCCCAGAGGGTCTTCTTTTTTCTTCTGCAGCTGAGAATGGGGGAATATAGTCAAGAACAAAAGAAGACATTAGGAGTCAGGTCCCTACCATGCCTAGCCTTTTTAGGCCTCTAAGTCTGGTCGTATTGTTGAGTAATAACAGGATGCAACATAACTTTAACTGGAACACAGCCTTTGCTCACCATGCAGCAGAAACTTATCACATATCACTTCTCATTGGCCTAGTGAATGCTGTGACCTCTGGCAGCTTAGCCAGCAACAGAAGATACCTCCAAGGGAAAATACTTATAAGACAAGGGAAACACGCTGCTATCCAGAAGGGAAAATACTTACAGGAACAAACATTATAATGGAAAAAGTGCTGGATATGGAGTTGGAGGAACTAGGTGGCTCAGTGGATAGAATGCCAGGCCTGGAATCAGAAAAAAAAACCCTTCCTGAGTTCAAATCCAGCCTCATCCACTTACTAACTGTGTGACCCTGGGCAAGTCACTTAATCCTCTTTGCCTTAGTTTCCTCATCTATAAAATGAGCTGGAGAAGGAAATATATCCAGTCTCTTTGTCAAGAAAACCCTAAAAGGGGCCATGAAGAGTCAAACACAACTGAAAAACAACTCAAGACAATTCAGATCATGGCTCTACCAATACCTCTATAACCTTGGCAAAGTTCTTCTATGAGTCTCTATTTCTTCATCTGTAGAAGGTTGGATTAAATAACCTTGGAGGTCCCTTCTTTCTACCTATGCATTAATGATCTAGTTATGCATCTTTTTTTCCTTCCAGTAACTATAATTATAAATCACATTAATTGAAGACTTTATGGTTTGTAAAGTACTTTTTTTTACTACAACCCCATGATGTAAGTCTGTGAATATTATTATGCCCATTTTACAGATGAGGAAACTGAGTCTCAAAGAAGCTTGTAGAGAGAATGCCAAAGCAGTGTGATGAAGGCCAGTTTCACAAGACTTGCTGTGGAGACTCTGCCTCTCCATACTTAAATGTGCTAGCTTAGTAAACCCTAAATACCTATAGACTGAGGAAAGGAGACTTTTCTGACATTAAAAAAAGTGTGCATATTAAAAAAAAATATTGAAAAGTGCCTATCCGACACCATGAGTTATGACTGGTAGATGGCCTAACTTTTCTCCCAGATCTATCCTCTAAAAAAATAGTTCTCAAATTTTTTTTTGGTCTCAGAACTAGTTTACATTCTTAATAATAATTTGGAACACATATACTCCAAAGTTGTGTGGGTTATATATTTTGGTATTTACCGTATTAGAAATTGGGGCGGCTAGGTGGCACAGTGAATAAAGCACCGGCCCTGGAGTCAGGAGGACCTGAGTCCAAATTTGGCCTCAGATGCTTAATACTTACTAGCTGTGTGACCTTGGACAAGTCACTTAAGCCCAATTTCCCTGCCTTTGCCCCTCCAAAAAAAAAAAGAAACGTTAGTATTATTATGAAAATAGTTTTGACCTCATAGATCCCCTAAAAGTTTCTAGGGATAGCCCAGGGTTCTTATATAACACTTGGAAAACCACTGTGCTAGAGTGCTGTAGGACAAGAGGTACATTGTCTAACTTCTCTAGGCTTCAAAACAAGCAGAAGCTGACCGCTATTTCCCTTCACTAAGGGCTGAGTGAAATAAAGAAAACCAAAAGGCCCAAAACGATGTGATAAAAGCTGTGGAAATTCTCTGAATTTCCTGAAGGAAGTTGCTAAAGAAATCGCACGGGACATTCTCCCCCAGCCTCCTCCTCCCAAGCTAAAATAGAATGTGTGGGTGATTCGTGTAACATATATCTGCTGAGGCCTAAATTTCTTGTCCCAGGAACCAGTTTTGTGGATAACCAGGGAAACTCAAAAATTTTTCCCCCTGACAAACAGGGGGTCATCCTTTCATTGCAATGCTGGTACCTAGTGAAAGCCTTTATGTGAAAACCTGGATGTATTGTCAGGAATGTTATTACATCTGGATCAATTCTTAATCTTCCAGTTCAGCTTTGAGCTGCTCAGCAACCTCCAGCAGATCAGTTATAAATCATTCCATCTAAGCTTGCATTCACTTCACCCAATGTAGGTAAAAAAGGTTTCCTTCATTGTGCCCCCTGTGGCATTTCAGGATTTCTTGGAGGTCAACCTACCTCTAAAACCAGTGTATGATTCTCAACCCTGACAAAAATCCAAATCTTTGAGATTCAGGAGTATTTAAGGGGATAAGGGGAGGAATAGGGAGCGTGGAGAGGAGAGTTAAACTAATGAACACTTAAAAACTCTTTCCTTTGCTTTGGGTCAAAAAGGTTGCATGTATAAACCCAACAAGAAATCTATGTCTTTCTATGCTGAAAGAATTTTCTAAAAAAAAGTCATCTGACTTACCAAGCAGAGCTGGGGATTGATATATTTGTTAGTCTAAAAACCAGGCCAACCCTTGATTAAATCGTAAGTGGGGAAGGAAAGCTATTTCCCTACTCCCCTTTCAGTGCCCACCCACTCTCTATCTACCTCATTCTCCCCCAAAGTTCTCGTTTCTTTAGGACCTCCATCCTCTTCTTTTGTCGGTCTATTCATCCACATTGTTTTAGCTGATAGGGTTTAATGAGATCCCCTTTCTAGGAGCATTTACCTTTTAATAGGTTGTCCTAAAAAACCCAAATACCTTCAAGACACAAAGGAAGGATTCTCTTGTGGGAGGATTTCAGGCACCATGACACATTATGGGGATATAATTTGGGTTTGACTGGTTACCACCCAAGGAGTCACCACCTTGATAGTTGCCTATACCATTATATTAGATTTTTAACATTTTTTTCCCCCTCATGTCTACTTTCTCTCACCTCCAATCCATCCTTCACACACTTTTCAAATCACATTTCTTACACAAAGATATGATTATCTTTTTCTTCTTTACTAGCTCCATATTGCCCACTGAGCAAAACTGAAACTTTTCTGCCTCAGCATCAAGTTCCTACATGATCTGTTACTATCCTGCCTTTTCAGGATTGCCCCACAATAACCTTTCCCATGCAGTACATGCTTTCTACTCCTTGCCCCAAAACATGGCCTCTCCTCACTCCTACATCAATGTCCCTACTCACATTATTTCTTATACCTGAAATACCTTCCCTTCATCTCTGAATTCCTAACCATCTTTAAAATTCAACTCAAATGCCATTTCTTCCATATAGACTTTCTTGGTGTCTCAGTAGGTTAACAACATTCCCTTAAGACCTCACATGACACTATTTTGTTTCTTGCCAATATACTTACTATGCAGGCTGTCCCAAAAGTCTTAGTTTAGGTTAATGGTTTTTATGCAACTAAAGCATAAAACTGCACTGAGACTTTTGGGATGTTCATATAACATTGTGTGATACAGTTTTCTGTGTTGGCTACTGTACTTCAGTCTGTATAACTGCTCTAGGACTTGACACAGTGCTTTCTTTACTTATCACTTGCTTGCTAAATGTTTGTCTTATTGGATAGATAGATAGGTAGACAGATGGTAGATAGGTAGGTAGATAATAGAATATTTATCTACAAATGTTGTTGTCAGTCCTTTGTTTTCAAAGAGGACCAATGACATCATGGTATGATGTCTTGGCTTGTATGTGAAGTAAGGCAGAGTTGCATGAAGTCCTCAGCCTCACTCTCTCTTTCCAAGTCACTGAAGTCCAGTGGCAGAACAAAAGTCAAGACAATTGGTGATGACCTGGTATGCAATGGATGACATTGGTATCTTCAATATCTGACCAAGCTGTAAGCACTCCACAGCACCTGATTCATCTACCTTCTTGGCTGTTGGAACAAGTTGTTCTCATCTACCCATTCTGCTGGGGAAAGTCTTCACCTTGGTAGATATCCCCCTAACTCACGAACAGTTTTGAGGCCTATCAGTTAACCTCAAGCTTGTCTGCCAAGACAGTTTTACTGGCTTATGGTCATGGAACAGGTTACAGTTTCTTGGAGCTATAGATGAGAGTTGGGTGATAGGTGGACACCAAAAGTGAATGAGCAGCCCTGAAAAGGGCTTAGTATGTTCTCATACCAGAGGTGCTAGTCCTCCATGAACACCTCCTATAACCCATGCAGTCAATATACAAATATAAGCAAATAAGACAGACCCTACCTATAAGAGGTTTAAATTCTAGAAGCGGAAAATGATACACAAAAGGAAGCTAAAAAGCAGGGAAGTATGTTTAAAGTACCCACGAGGGAGGAGCAACATGGCTGGCGAATAGGCAAAGAAGCCCAGAAAATGACTTAAGTTAGGCATAAAGTGAGCGTGACTATAGAAATGGTGGTCTAGGCTAGAGAGTCACCAGTCGGGAGAGTAGACCTTTGAGGCTCAGGGCAAAGGTTTTGCAGCCCAGCCTTTGGTTTTCTCTCTCTCCACCACTCTCCTCACCCATCACTACCATTCCCTACCCCCTTCTATTCTCTTAGGCAATCAACCAACTAACATTTATTAGTCATTGTATTATATGGTAGGGAGTGTGGAGCTGCAGTAGAAAAGACAGTTTCTTCCACTGGGGGATTATACTATTGGATTTATCCTTCTTCTTTCTCCTATAGCTTTCCCCCCAAATTCCATCTCCCTTTTCACCCATCCCTCAGAAGTCCCTGAGTTTCCGGGAAAGAGTCTTAGTGTATATAGTTTCACTGGGGGAAGATGCTTCCATGATGGATTGCTCCATGGGAGCAGTGGGGCATTGACAAACAGCATCCTCATACATCATTGGGCCATCAGGGCTGGCACTTTGATGATGTATTACGTGAGTACATCATCAGAATGTTGTCAGTCTAGTGATGTATTCATCAACAGACGGTGCTGTCGTAAAAGGGAAGAGGGAGAACTGAGCAGGACAAGTAATGCTTTGTGCAAAGAGGAGAGGATCTCAACAGAGATACTGTGATTGTCCCAATATGATAGTGGATTTATTCTAAAGAGATGGTAAGAGAAAAATTATAGTAGAGCATGGTGGAAATAGTACTATACCAAGAAGACTGGAGATTGGGGTTCTAGTCCTAGCTTTACCACTCATTGGCTTTGTGGAATTAATCAGGTCGCTTCAATCTCTGATTCTCAGTTTTCTCATCTGTAAAGCAAGGGAGGTAATTAGGTGATTTAGTGGATAAAGTTCTGGGCCTGGAATAAGGAAAACCTTGAATTCAAATCTGGCCTCAGACACTAGCTTTTTGACCCTGGGCAAATCACTGGACCCTGTTTGCCTCAGTTTCCTCATCTGTAAAATGAGCTGGAAAAGGAAATGGCAAGCCCCTCCAGTATCTTTTGCCAAGAATACCCCAAGGACAGTATGGTTCATGGGGTGATGAAGAGTTGGACAAGACTGAACAACTGAACAATGGCAACAATAAAATGAGGGAATTAAGATAGAAGATCTCTAAAATCTAGATCTGACACTCTTTGTTAATGATTTTAAGTTTTTGGCCTCATAGTATATGAGCTCTAGGGTACAGAGAACTTGGTTTCCTTGGAGATCTGGAGATTCTAAAGGTTGTCCTGACTTTATAGTGCCAGGTTGTTAGTATTACCATGTTCTTACAATCCCACAGTTGGAAACTTTTCTGCAACTTTCCTTGCTGAGTCGTGAATGGTTACAGGGAAATGGGCAGAGCACATTGGAATATTATCTTAAAATACTCTTCTAACCAATGTTCTAATATTCTGGCTTTAAGACTGAATTATCTGGCCAGGTCTCTGTGACAAAAGCCAAGGAAGGATTCAGATGCTCAGAGCAGTAGGGTAGAAATAAGGAGCAAAGCGTGGTCTTTATCTTTCTTCTCAGTGTAGCTGGAAAGGATATCAGTGGCAAATGAGAGATGGAGAGGCAGAGGTACTAGGCAGAATAGTGGATACAGAGCTGGACCTGGAGTCAGAAAGCCTTGAGTCCAAATCTGATCTCAGATACTTACTGACTACACGACCTGGGAAAGTCACTTGACTGCTGTCTACCTAAGCTTTTTCAACTTTAAAATGGGGATAATAATAGTATCTATCTCTTAGGGTTGCTCTGAAGATTAATTGAGATAATATTTGGAAAATACTCAGCATAGTACCTGGCATAGTACTTAATAAATGTTCATTTCTGTTTCTGTTTCTAGGTGCTAACACATTTTCCTCCCAGAGACTCCTGCTTAATTTTCAAAATACTGGGATAAATCAAAAGTCACAAAAATCACAAAATTCAGAATCAAGTTAAGTCTCTTTTACCACTTTTTTGCAAAATTAAGCTTCTAAATTCAGTGTATCTAGGGATCTGCCCTGTTATGGGGAGATTTCATTTCAAGCCTCCACATCACATACTGGTACATTATTGCCCTAGGTTTTACTTCTCCTAGTAAACAAAATACACAAAAAAATGGAAAAGAACATACAGTGTTTGATTGTCTTTTGAGATTACTGGGTTCCCAGCCAATAGAATGCCTTAATGCCCAAGATCTCAGGGGTGATACAAAGCATAGAACATCTCTGTTTGTGGAGTTAAATTTAATAAACAGTATAATCCCCTGGTAGGCTCTGGACTTTTTCTAATATCCTGATGGTATCCAGGGAGGAGTTTGATATGTGAAAAAGTTACCATATGGCCTTACAACCAAACCCCACCAGAAACAATTGCCCTGTGTGTGGTACTGAATTAGAAATTGTCTAGACCACTATTTCCCAACTTGATTTAGATTATGATGTGCTTCTGAGTTAACAGAGCCCTGCCCTACTTCAGGTACCTGTCGCACCATACTTCATCATCCATTTGTGTTACTTGTACATGCATACACAACAGAGAGACAGAGAGGGAGAGGAGGAGAGAGACAGACCGATAGATTGATACAGAAGACAGAAAGAAAAGAGAGAGGTTTTTTTCCTCAGTGATGCCTATTTAATCATTTGAGGACACTGTACTTTCTCTTTTGAGAAACTAGGTGGTGCAGTGTATAGAATGCTGAGCCTGAAGTCAGGAAGATTCACCTTCCTGAATTCAAATTTGATCCTGTACACTTACTAGCTGTGTGACCCTGGGCAAGTCACTTAACCCTGTTTGCCTCAGTTTCCTCATCTGTAAAATGAAGTTGAGAAGGAAATTGCAAACCACTCCTCTATCTTTGCTGAGAAAACCCCAAATGGGGTCATGGAGAGTCAGACATGATTGAAAAATGACTGAACAACAATTTTTCTTCCCAGAGAGGAGAAGCAGCTTTATGGAAAGAATGCTGGATTTGGATTCAGAGGACCTGGTTTCAAATTCTGGCTTTACTACTGGCCACCTTCTAATATCAGGTCCTAGTTTCCTCATGTGTAAAATAAAAATTTCTGGATTAAATGATCTCTCAGGTCCCTTCCAGCTTTTTAATCGTAAGGTTTACTGCTTGTGTTCAAATCTGGGTTCTTTTATTTATTACTACAATGACTTGGAACAAGCCTCTTCACCTCTCTGAACTCTGGTGCCCTCATTTGTAAAATGACTGCATGAGGGTGTGCGGGGTTTTGGGGTAGGGAGAAGTTAGACTTAATAATTTCTATCTTCTTTCTGGCTCTACATCCTTTGGTCGTATAATTGGAGTCCCCTAAAACTCCCAAACTCCCTGAGTACAAAATGAGAGCATTACTTTTACTTTGTGTATTGTTTCTGCAAGTCTTTCCCATTTGTGAAGAGCAGGTGGTGATCCAGGCCTGGGTTCATACATTCATTCAATTGTTCATCCATTCTTCCTTCCTTCATTCATACAACACTCAAACAAATATTCATTAGATGCTTATTAGGTGAGTTAGGGGCTAGGTATTGTGGAGCGTTAGAAAGTGAAGCAAGGCCCTAAATCTTATCTCTAGGGGATCTAGCAATGTTGTCTTTGAGCAACTACCTAACGTCTCATCTTTGCTCTCAGTCAATATTTTCACAAAATTTGCCCAGGATATCATTCAGCTCGGCCATACGTTGTTCTGTTCCCAATGTCATATGTAAAATATGAAAGGGAACTAGACAACTGGCTTTTCTGGGTCCTTATTTTCATCCACAGTGTGATTCTCCCTATTGTTCCCTGCATCCAGTGACAGATCATGCAGTCTGGGAAGCCTTGTGCATTATTGAATTTGACGAGCTGCTACAATATCATCCTATGATTTTTTCATTTATACCCTGGCTGGGGAAAATTGTAGGATCCTTATTATTTTAACACTCAAAAGGAATGCATCATTCTCAGTGCTTCTTTCCCTTTTCTGGTCTCATTTAATACCATGTCATTAGGTATTTCATCATTATGCTGGTTTTTGCAAAGTTTACTTTAAATCTACAGTGAAACTTGCTTGAGGGGAAGCCACCTGCGGTTCCATAGAATCAGAAAAGTTTGACCCAGGTATAGGTGAACTCCTGAACAGATTTTACTACAAAGTTGAGAAGAGTAATTATTGTAATAGTTTATTATTGTTAGTAATTATATATGTATGTGTGTGTATATATATATATATATACACATACATACTTACACACACATATATAAATATAGATGATATAGATATAGAAATATAGATGAGTATCTATGGCCCAAAGGCTCAGTGTATTTTCTTATTACTAGCTAATCCCTGATTGAAAGACATAGTTAGAGAACAGGTAAGAGTTTGGAAGAAAGAAAAGTATCACCTTTTTACAAATAG
>CM053583.1:288433026-288446646 GCA_028627135.1 Pseudochirops cupreus | reverse complement strand
GGCGGGAAGCTACAATGCGGACGCGGGTGCAAAACCTCTGCCTTTTGCTTTTCTGCTCTGGAGGCCTTTCTCCGGACTGCTTATCTCCCCCTTTCACAATCCCCACTCACAGCTGCTGCTAATCTGCTTACCTGAGAGGCTCCTCCAGTCCTCCCGTCCAGCCGCCCCCAGGGCACAGCCGTGGCTTCAGGGAAGGCTGGTTTTGGTTCACAGTGCTGATATGGTTCCTGGTAGCCGAGCTGACTTTAGTGGGAAGTATCTTTGTGTGCGTTTGGAGTTCTAGGATTGGTTTAGGGTCCTGTTTTATGGGTATTTTGGGGTGGTTATGTGAGAGCTGCGATATGTTGCTGCTGCTATGCCACCATCTTGGCTCCGCCCCCCAAGAAATTATTCCTGTACCTAACTGGTGTTAGGGCTCATAGGGAAGCAGATAGATCTGGAAGATTAGGGTTCCTTCATGTACTGGCTACTTAAGGTCCTCAGGTGCTCCACTCGGGGAAAAATTATTTTCTTAGTTTACTCTCCTACCATATTTCTATTGTCTCCTGCAATTCTCAACTCTACCCATCCTGAGGTTCTGATCTTGGTATGTTTAACTATAAACCTACCCTGGCTAAAACTGGTAGGTGGCCCTGTGGAAAGTATTTTATGCTTTCTGTTCCTTCCTCTTTTCTGCAAGGGAAACAGCTGAATCTCACTTAGATCTTACTAGCTTCTGCCTCAATCCCTTTCTTTTATTAAGCTGAGGCTAGAGATTTAATTAGTCATATCCTGACATAATATTGACTCATTTTAATGGTCTTTTAGTTCACTGGGACCCTTCTTCAGATATTTTGTGGAGTTCATAAAAGATGAAAAGCTATGAGTATAATCACAACATCTCAGAGACCCCAATTAGGAAAATTCCTAATATCTAAATAGAGGTTTGACTTGTGGTCCTAATTTAAAGTTTTATATAAGTCTAACTCAGGAGTGGGGAACCTGTGACCTGGAGGGTCACATGTGGTCTTCTAGGTCCTTGGGTGTGGCCTTTTTATTGAGTCTAACTTTTACAGAACAAATTGTTTTATTATGGGAATTTGTTCTGTGAAGTTTGGATTCAAAGGGCCACGCTTGAGAACCTAGAGGGTCACGTATGGATTTTGAGGTCGCAGGTTCCCCACCCCTGGTCTAACTCATCTTTGACTTCTTTATATGTGAGGGAAAGTATCAGGATATAAGGAAAATTTAGATAAAATAAACAAGCAGATTATATTGCAGTATCTGTTCCTGAATAGGCATGGGGAGGAGAAGTTGTAGCAACAGCAAACTTTCTCTTTTTTTTTTGCCTTTTTGGAGGGGAGAAAGCAGGGCAATTGGGATTAAGTGACTTGCCCAAGGTCACACAGTTAGTAAGTGTTAAGTGTCTGAGGCAAAATTTGAACTCAGGTCCTCCTGACTCCAGGGCTGGTATTCTATTCCCTGTGCCACCTAGCTTCCCCAAGAACAAACTTTTGGGAGGAACTGTCCTCAGTTTTTAAAGAGGTGAGTACAACTCATAGTGTCAGTCTGGGTCCTCTATTCCAAGATACTGAAAGGGTGCAATGGCCTGTCTTGGTATCTCTCTTCTTTGTGGCAACTCAGGCCCTCCTTTCCCTTTTCCCTTTCAGTGTTTGCCCCTGTACTGCTAGTTCTTTCCAGTTCAGCTCAGTAAGTTCCACCAGGAATGGAGGTAATGCCATCTCCTCAGTGCTGCTATTGCTCCTGCTCAGCTCTGGTATTTTCTGATCCTTCTCCTCAGTCTGTCTCTTAAAAACCATGTGTGTCCTTTAAAGAAGACCATTCCAATCTGCCTTCCAACTCAAAGATCACAGTATTTTCAAATCACTCTCGGGGCTGATTTCCCTCTGAATGAGACACATCCCAAGATACCATGCAATTCTCAAACTCCTATGACACTAGCAATCTGAAGTTGTTTCCTATGCTACTGCTTTTGCTTGGTGTTTTGACTCTGAACTGACTGTTTTTGATTCTTATCTATAACCTTAACCTGGAATATTCTCATATTCTGGTCAGAAGTAAGGATCAAATTCTTTCCCTGCTAGGATATAAGCTCCTTGAGGGTGCGGATGGTTTCCTTCCTTGTATTTAGATCTCTGGTGCCTAATAAAATTCCCGGCACATATTAGCACTCAGTTAACACGTCTGGGTAGATGAGGGACCCAGAATGATAATGGGCCTGCCTTCTCCCCTCCAAAAAGGCAAAAATCCCAGATATGAGTTAACATTAGAGTACTGTTGACCTTTGTAACTATAGCAAGAAGAATTTAAGGCAGCCCTGGTTTTCGATCTTGTCTCTGCTGATTCTTAGTTGTATGACCCTGGAGAAATCATTCACCTTCTCTGAACTTTGCTTTCCTTAGCTATAAAATGAGGGGATTAAGTTCAAGGATCTTTAAGATTTATTATAGATCTAAATCAGTGATCAGATGATCTCATAGACTCAGAAATACTAGGTCCTTGTGATCATTGGCCCAGGATCATGAACTTTTGCTGGAATGGAAGAAATCAGGAGGATTTAGGGTCACCAGTAACTTCCCTTAATGTATTTGTGTCTGGAGGTTTCCTCATTACACTATTAACTCTTTGTGGCCAAGGACTATCTTGTTTGCTCCTATTAATATTCCCAGTACTTACTATGCTGTCTAACACATAGTAAACACTTAATAAATCCTGTTTCATTCATTTTCCATTCATTCCTGTTGACAGGTGTGGGCAAATCACATAGGTGTGGGCTATTCATCTCCCTCTGCAGATAGAGAGAAGCCCACAACCCTCACAGAGCTCTATTTTATCAGGCCTAAACCTGGAGGGATTAGCTTGACAACTGTGGCATGGAGTTTACTGTGCAGCTAATTATGTTTTTCCCCAATGTAATAAGTCATTGGACATGAATGCAAATATTGTGTTGTTTGTTTTTAACTCCTCACAAGTTCACTCTGTCAGACTCTAGCAATTAAAAATCCCAAACAACTTTTTCCTACTTGTTACTTTTTTTTTCCTAATGGCAAATATTTCTTTCTTTCATAGTTAGTAAGCCTGTGAGTTTGGGGCTTTTGGTTTTTTGTTTGTTTGTTTTTCTTTGTTGGTCCCATACCATTTCATCAGCATGAGAAACTCCTGGGATGAGAACTCTCCCCATCAATGCAGATAAAAAGAATAATAGTTAACATTTAAATAGTTCTTACTGTATGCCAGGCACTGTGCTAAGTGCTTTACTTTTATTATCTAATTTGATTCTCACAATAACCTTAAGAGGTACGTGCTATTATTACTCCCATTTTACAGATGAAGAAACAGAGGCAAATAGAGGCTGAGTGCCCAGGGTGCTCTGTGCACTATGGTGCTGCCTAACTGAGCACCTAGACTCTAATTTTTAGCTATGGAGAGTTGCCCAACTGTACTGAGAGTTCATAACTTGCCTGCCTACTATGTGTCAAGGATAGAAATTGAACTCATTTTATCCTGCTTTTATTGTGGTACTTTGCCATACTGATTATCAAACTTTTGGTTAATGCACATTAATTATGTTTATAGCTTATCCTGACACTTAACCTGGAGTCTAGAGAACCCCAAGAGGCCTGTGGATCCATTTCAAGGGGTCCATGAATTTGATGTCTTTTTTAATATATTGATAATTGTGTTTCAATGTACAATGGACAGCTAGGTGGTGTAGTGGATAGAGTGCCAGGCCCAGAGTCAGGAAGACTCTTCTTCTTGAGTGCAAATCCAGCCTCAGACACTTACTAGTTGTGTGTCCTTGGGCAAGTCACTTAACCTTGTTTGCCTCAGTTCTTCATCTGTAAAATGAACTGGAGAAGGAAATGACAAACCACTCCAGGATCTTTTCCAAGAAGGTCCCAAAGGGCATCACGAAAAGTCAGACGTGACTGAAAATGACTCAGAAGCTACAATAATTTCAATATAATTGTTTTTCTTTGTAATCTTGTGTGTTTATTTCGTGCATTTAAAAACATTACATGAGAGGGGGTTCATAGGCTTCACTAACCTGCCAAATGAATCCACATGCAAAAAAGCTTAAGAATCTCTCCTGCAGACTGTGCTTTCCTCCCTCTAGTTAGAGAATCTCTGAGTTGGGAGAGAAACTCAGAAGGTCACAGGATCATAGATCAAGGCCTGAGAGAAAAGTCCAACGGTGTTAAATAGACATCAGGATCCCTAAACCATACACTAGGATCTCTACAGGCCACATATTGCCTTGGTTTTTAAATGTAATATTATCTATGTTTTATTATACTTTTATATATTTTGTTAAATACTTCCCAATTACATTTTAATCTAGCTCAAGCCTCACTCTGGAGTGTTGTAAACAGTGTATTTGACTCCTCTGATCTAGTCCAACCTTTGCATTTTAGAGATGAGGAAACTGGGCAGAGGTCAAGATTTTGTGGACATAGGCCACAGAACTGGGATTCAAAATCAGATTCTGCACTTAGAATTGATCTTTCTACTGTCCTGCTGTAATCATTCATTTGTGCAACCCATGGCCAAATGGCCATCCTTTCTATGGCAACCCTGTTAAGTGGTTATCCAGATTCTATTTGAAGGTTTGCAGCAATAGGACTCACTGCTTCCAAAGGCAGCCCATCCCTTTCTTGGGCACCTCTAATTGCTTGAGTTGCTAGTCCTGGCTGCTAGTCATTTAACTTCTCTGGGCCTCAGTTTCCTCATATGTTAAATAAGGAAAATACTCTGCCCTGCCTCACTCTTGGAGTTGCTGGGAGAGTTGAATAAGACAATGCTGAACTTTGAGTCAAGAAGATATGGGCTTAAATCTAACCCCACACGTTTACTCTCTGCATGACCTTCAAGAAATCACTGACTCTCTTAGAATTGATTTTCTCTGTGAAATTAGAGACACTAATAGAACCAACCTCATAAAGCTATGTTGTTGAGTCATTTCAGTTGTGTCCAATTCTTTGTGACCTGATTAGGGATTTTCTTGGCAAAGATACTAGAGTGATTTGTCATTTCCTTCACAGCTCATTTTACAGATGAGGAAACTGAGATAAGTAGAATTTTTAAGTGCCTTGCTCAGGTCACATAGCTAGTAAATACCTGAGGCCAGATTTGAACTCGTAAACAGAAGTCTTCCTAACTTGAGGCCTGGTAGTCTATCCATTTAACTACCCCAAGAAATTATACTGAGGCTAAAATGTTTATAAAGTACTTCATTATCTATCTATCCATCTCTTTCTCTCTCTCTCTCTCTCTGTATGTATGTATGTATGTATGTATACACACATATATACACTATATAGGTATGTATGTATATATGTATGTGTGTGCACATGTGTATATTATATATGTATATAAAATTATGAAAATGATTTTGACAAAGGTGTTATTGATTCCTTTTTGAGGTTTTTGTATGTATTTGACAGGAGAGTTTTGGGTACCAGTTTAAGGTTAAATCATTCAGGGAGGGGCTTGGGGTGATTCCTTCTGAAAGACAATACTTTTTTTCTGATTAGGGCTGCCATAACAAAATCAGCCTAGAGAAGAACAGTGATTGGGATTTTGAAGAAACTGGCTTCCCCGGGTGCGTGTCAGCAGCTTTGCAGATGTCAGAGCCAGTGTCAATTGAAGTTGTTTGAGAGATGATGCTATTAGTGACTTCTCCACACATTCTTGAAAGAAGGCAAGATCAATGAGAGAGAGCTTCAGAAGTAGAGGGCACAATTGCCATTCTTCTGACAGAACTGGCGGGGGTGTGGAGACATTTGGGTCCTGTCTCAAGGAGGGAAAGTGACAGTGTGATAAAAGGGTTTCTACAGGATTAAATTTCCCAGAAACCAATCTGCAGGTAGATGGAGAAATTGGCCTAGCAACATGGGCATGGTGCAGGGGGTCAGCCAAGCAACAAAGAAGCTTGCTGGGGAAAAGATGCTTTTGCCCTGGCCTCGGTTACAAGGCCATTCAGTGGGTTGCTAACTCTGTCTCTCGGTTGCTGTTTCTCTGTCTTTTTTTCTCTGTCTTTCTCACTCATTTTTTCTGTTTTTGTCTCTCCATTTCTTTGCCTCTCTATCTGCTTCTTTATCCCTCCTTTCCTGCATTTTTTATTTCTGTCTCTGTAACTCTTTCTCTTTGTCTCTGTATTATCCCTGTCTATCTGTCTCTCTCTATCCCTGTATCTTTCTTTCTCTGTGTGTCTATGTGTCTCTGTCTCTCCTTTCCTTCCATCTTTCTTTCCTCCCTCCTTTTCTGTCTTCAGTCCATTTAAGAGAGATTCATAAATTTGGGGCCTATGCATTGATCCATAGATAGATTTTAGGAATATATGAACATGAATGTTAAAAAACTGTATCTTTATTTTCAGTAACTTCTAAATGATATTTAGCATTTTCTTCTACCGCAATTAAAAAAAAACATTCCCAAAGGGGGTCTTTAAGGTTTACTAGACTGCCAAAAGGATCTAGGACACACAAAAAGTCAAGAACTCTTGACCCAAGTCCTGTGAACTGAGATGGCCTCAGGAAAGGTCATAAAATGGGTGAAATGTCTCCTCCTCTAGCACCATCTACCTTTTTAATATCTCTTACCTTTCTCCATCATGATGACCTCCTTAGTCAAACAATGCATAATTAGGTCCTATATCTCCCTCTATCATAAATCATAGAAAGGTAGAGCTGAAATCTACCTTAGAGATCTACTAGTCAAGTGATGAATCAACCAAAAAGCATTTATTAAACACCTACCATGTTAGGGGCGGCTAGGTGGCACAGTGAATAGAGCACCAGCCCTGGAGTCAGGAGGACCTGAGTTCAAATCCAGCCTCCGTCACTTAACACTTACTAGCCATGTGATCTTGGGCAAGTCACTTAATCCCAATTGCCCTGCCTTCCCCCCTCCAAAAAGCAAAAATCAAAGAAAAAAAACCGAACCACTTACTATGTGCTAGGTGCTGGGAATACAAAGACAAAAGCAAGAGTCTCTGCCCCTCAAGGACCTTATATTCTATCAAAGGAGAGAACATGTATGGAAATATATATATGTGGGGGGGGTGGGGGTGGGAAGGCCTTATCAGTCAGAGTGGTCAGGAAAGGCCTCATGTAGTAACTTTGAAGGAAACTAGGGCTTCTAAGAGCTGGAGATGAGAAAAGAATGCATTCCGGTACAACTCCCTGTAAGGTTAATGGGATATACAATCTTCTTGGCCCATTAACAGGCCTCACATGGAGCCCTAAGGCAGCACCAATTAGGCTCTGGGCCACAGGGATCCCCGCACCTTTCCAATTAAGTGGCTGATTTCCAAGCTTCTCAGCACTAAGTCAATCAAATCTTTGACTGGAAACAGTATATACACACATATCTATATCTACTTCTATATCTATATCTATATCTATATATCTCTAGGCAGACAGATGTGTATATATATATATATGTATATGTATGCGTGTATTGCTTAGAGGGAGATGTCTGGGCAGAGAGAGAAGCAGATGGAGGGAAGAACTTGCCTAGGGGAACTTACTTGTGGGGAGACTTGATAGAGGACACTTTGATGTTGGTGCTCCCTGGATTGGTTATCAGTATCTTACTAAACCTTGCTTTTTGACATCCTAACGGCAATGTCCCAAATAAATACTTTGGTTTTGTCTTGGAAGAGAAGGGTTTATTATGTTTTGTTAACAAACACTGGGAAAACATATGTATCTTGCAGCTGCTATGGGTATCACATTGGTGTTACACTCTCCACCCCATTTTTACAGAGGGAAAAATGGAGGCCTTGAGACATGAAGGGGTTTTCCCAATGTCACAAAGCATGGTAAGTGGCAGAATTAGGGTGAAAATCCAGTTTGACTCCAATGTCAATGTATTTTCCGCTATACCATGCTGACTAATCCATTTCCCGGAGTGAGTTGTTAGCATTGGTCCAACAGAGCTAAGAACTTGAAGCGAGAAGCATAGTAGGGTGTAGCCTCAAATCCTACCTCTGGCACTTACTACCTGTGTGACTTTGGGCAAGTCATTTAAATGCTGTATGCCTCAGTTTCCCCATCTGTAAAATGAAAGAGTTGGACTAGATGGCCTCTGAGATCCTCTCCAGTTCTAATCTATAAGCTAATGACTTGCTTATGGATAGGAAGGGTCAAATCAGCAGGGGATGGTAGTTATGATCTTGGAAATATAAAGGATCAGAACAAACTGAGGTGACCATTGGTGATTCTGGCCTTGGTGAGATGTTTTGTCAAGTCAGTCAGAAGCTGAAGAATGGTGGAAGGGTTAGTCTATGACAGTCTAGTTGAGAATCTGGGATGTGGTAGACTGAAAGAATGCAGAAGGAGAATGCAAAATCATGGTCAGTGAACTGGGTAAAGATCAGAAAAGCCAGGGCTAGAGGATTTGTGAGGAAGTGGCTTATGGTTGAAAAAATTCTTCCAAGTCCAGGAGACATGGGTTCTAATACCAGGGCCATCTCTAATTTTCTTTTAACCTTGGACAGATCATTTCTCCTCTAAGTTTCTTCACAAATGACAAGATTGAACTAGGTCTTCTTCAACCCCTAATATTTTTTTTAGTCTATTCCATGTCCTACATTGGTGTCATTGGGATAAAAGCTAGATCTGTGATTTCATTGTTTTAAGGAATTCCTAGGTGAAGGAATTTCCTCTACCAGTACAGGTTGGCACCTTTTCTGAAACTTAGAGTCTCAGAGAGTGGCCTAGAGCACTGAGAAGTTAAGTGACTTGTTTAGAGTCAGGATTTGAACCTTGGCTTCAAAGCTGTCTCTCTACCTACAATACCATATTGCTTCTCTGTGCCTGGTAGCAAAAATGTTTTGAACTGATCTAGTTATTTCTTTACCTTTGTAAAGCATAATGTTTGTGTGTCTTTCATAGACTTGGATGTAGACTTGCTCCCTTATTATGCCCATTATGACTGAAAAATCAAAGAATAGATAAAAAAGACTTTTGTCAAGTTAAAATCTTTTTTTTTCAAATTAAGCACCTACTATGTGTCAGACACTGTGTTAAGTGCTGGGATATGAAGAGACCAAAATAAAGCAAAACCAAAAAAAAAACCTGCTCTCAAGGTGTTCATTCCCAACAAGGTAAACCACATTCAAACTAAGTACAAACAAAATATTTGCGTGATGAATCCGAGATAATCTTAAAGGGAAGGCAATAGCATTAAGCTGGAACAAGAAAGGTTTTTTGTAGAAGAGGAGTTTTACCTGGGACTAGAAAGCAGCCTGGGAAACTAGGAAAAAGAGAGATGAAGAGGAAGAGGATTCCAGGCAGGGGTGATAAATAGTGGAAATGTCCAGAATCAGGACATGAAGTGTTACCTTCAAGGAAGGACAAGAAGGTCAGTGTCTTTGAGTCTCAGTGTGTTTATAATGGCATCTATAAAGCCATCCCTCATATATGAGGATAATAAGAAGACCGGAGTTACATTTAGCTTTACATTCTCTTTTGCCAGGTGCCTCCTGGGGCCAAAAACATGAATTTTTAATAACTCTGTGTAATGAAAGACATAACCTTGTCCTAGCTGAGTAGTATTTAAATCAATCCTATCCAAATGGCATTTATTAAGGACCTACTTTGTTCAACACACTGTACTAGGTGCTGGGGATAGAAAGACAGAGAAAGAGTTCCTGCCCTCAAGGGGCTTACATTTTCTTGGTTTCTTTTTTTCTTTCTGGATGACCCTAAGCTAATATTAAACATTCCATTTCTCTGTTATATATATAGGTTAAGTATAATGAACCTGACCTGAAGTGGTGCTGAAACATTACTGGGATCACTGAAAGGATGCTGAGTAGATTGTTTGAATATAAAGAACTTTAAACAAGTTATGAGATGCTTCTGAGAAACATACTATAGGTTTGCTCTAATGCTAGCCTTGCAGGTCAGACCATGATATGTTTTTAATGTGAAACTGCCTTATAAAAAGGATTTTTGAGTACTTATGTAACCAACCTGCATTGACTAGGATCCAAAATAGACTAACCTTAAGCTGAGTTTTGCTTTATACTGAAGTATGTCAAAATGTCAAAAGATTCCCTCTCTCCATTGACATCAAACAAGACACTAAATTTTTATCCCATATCAGTGTAGCTCCAGAGTCTTCCTCGATTATTTCCATGTCCTAGGAAAGTACAAAAGATTTGAGAAAAAGAGGTACTGATCCATTATGGAAGTTTTTGGGGCCTGCTTAATTATTGCAGTCTCCTCAACATTTTTGTTTATGTGGGTTAGAATGAACAGTATTTAAAATTTTAGAAATTAAAACATTTTAGCATTATTATGAAAATAATTTTGACCTCATAGCATATTATCGATTTAATTTGGAACATATTATTAAGTTCTTTGTAAAATTTCTCTGCCTCCTCTTCCTTTATAACAGGTGCTAAGACAGATACACATGCTACAATTATATTCATGGTGGATGCTCTTGCAAATGCTTATCACGTGCACCGATATCCTTTTAAATGATGTTTCTTCTTGCCTTTGGATGCAGGATATAAAACCACTTCCCTTATTTGCCTCTCCAAGGAGAACTTATGAGTCACCCTTCCATTAAGCTGAAACTTCTTTTTGTCTTCCACTTTCATTTACAGTAAGAAGACCACATTCGAAAACTTCAAGACCTCAAGTCATATGTCCACTCCTTGGTCACTGAACAAAGATCTCACATGAAGTAGAGCAGCAGCCAAATTAATGTTTGTAGTTGGTCTAAACAGCTGTGATTTTCTTTTTGCCTTCTGCCCCATTTTCTACCACTCTACCACCATCACTACAGAATCAGAAGAGGTCCACAAAGGAAGACGGAGAGTCACTTGATATTTTTCTTTTACCACCAAATAGCCAGCAGCTTGGTGCTGTGCCTGTTCGGCATTGAGCTAGCTGGTTCCCAGAAAGCTGATATAGTTTGTTACAGGGACCAGAATTACTTTATTTTTTAAAAAAATCTAATTGCAACTTGAAAAAACAGTTATTATTCACTACTTTAGGTAACTAAATTGTGACTTCACACTGAAGGGAAAGGAATATTTGGGGGAGTAAGCAAATAACCCAGGAAGTGGGGGCTTTCCAATTATCCCACATTCTTCCACAAAAGCACCTCCTGGAATGAAGTCAGGATTTCATAGGAGTCTATGTGCAGAGAGTTTTGCCTGTGGCCTAGCAAGACACCCAGGGCAACATTATAATATTATTGATTTCAAAGACAACCAAAGATTCACCAGAGACAAGGCCTGGGTTTACAATTATCTCAGAAAAGTATCCTTTTCACTGCTAGACTTGGTGCTGTTTAATGATTGGCCCTTTCCTCTTTTAACTAGCTCTTTCAGAGGCTTCAGGAGCAAAGGGAAAACTGGTTATCTGTCCCAGAGTGTGGGAAAACATTTACATTTTAAAAGAAAGCTTTGTTCGACCACCAATGACTACTTTGGAGAACTCTTTAGTTTGCATTTGATTAGTACTTAAAAGTGCTGCTTAATACTTTCAGGATTTCACTGGGATTGTGATTTCGCTGTAGTTTCAAAATGATTCTCTGTAAAAGCAAGTGCTATTCTATTTTACAACTTCTCTTCCCTCCAGGGGGCCCAAGTTGCAGTTTCTAGCGGATTAGCCTGCCATGCGCAGGGTGGCCTCTGTGAATAAGACCACATCGAATTCCATCTACTGTAAAGTAGGGGGTATATTGACTTAAACAAGTGAATGTTTCACTGGAGAATCAAAGAGTATATGTTTGACCATCTGTATTTAGATACTTTGGGTCCAACAGCCAAACAGTTTGAGGTCTTGGAACACACACTAGACCTGGCATCAGCCAACTTGGGTTGGAATGCTGGCTGGGCCATTTTTTTTCAATATGATCTTGGGAAATTGACTTTAACCAATCAATCAACATAAATGTATTAAGCTATAGAATTATTTGCCAGGCACTCTCATGAAGGATGAAGAAAGAAAGAAAGAAAGAAAGAAAGAAAGAAAGAAAGAAAGAAAGAAAGAAAGAAAGAAAGAAAGAAAGAAAAAGAAAGAAAGGAAGGAAGGAAGGAAGGAAGGAAAGAAGAAAGAAAAGAAGGAAGGAAGGAAGGAAGGGAGGATGGGAGGGAGGAAGGGAGAAAGGGAGGAAGGAAGGAAGGAAGGAAAGAAGGAAGGAAAGAAGGAAGGAAAGAAGGAAGAAAAAAGGAAGAGTCCCTATACTGAAGGAATTCATATTCCATCTAAGGAAGTAACATATAGTCATACAAGTATATGCAAAATTTTATTAACAAGTACCTTAGAACACCAAGGATGGCCTGCTAGCGTAGATTCTTTGATCTGCTTTTAAAGGAAAGACTGCTCAAAAAGGGATTAACAATCCTACTTTCAATTACATTCACTAGTTTGGGAGAAAGGTCAGCACCCCAAGTGTGGAGAAAATACAAGCAGAGAAATTAGCACAAAGACCAACAGACAGGGCTCCAGCTGTCTGAACATAGAAATATTGCTATACATTTTACATACATTGCTAGATCTAGGGAGTATAGACATCTAAGTAGTTGGGGGGGGGGGGTTAAACATATGGCTACTCAGGAAATCAAAAGATCCTTCTCATGAGCAAATCCCCAAAGCAAAATGCCAACCTTCCAGAATATATAACAAAGACTCAGCATCTGATTGACTGAGTGCTAATAAAATCCTCATGCCCTAGCCCTTAATTGGAAACTCCCTGTAGCCCAGAACCCAATTAGCTCTGGGCCAGGGCTGTATGTACCTATTAATAGGAAGAGAAAAATCTTCAAATTCCCTTAATGTTATAAAAATATCCACAAAATCAATGAGTTTTCTTGTTATTTGGTTGTGTATGACTTTTTGTGACCCTATTTAGGATCTTCTTGGCAGAGTTACTGGAGTGATTTGCCATTTCCTTCTCTAGCTCATTTTACAGCAAAGGAAACTGAGGCAAATAGGGTTAAGTGATTTGCCCAGAGTTACACAGCTGGTAAGTGTCTGAAGCTGGATTTGAACTCAGGATGAGTCTTCCTGACCACAGGCCTAGTGCTCTATTCACTATGGCACCACCTAAGTGGTGGGAGGAGAAAATAGAAGTTAGAGAGGTCAATACTTGTCTAAGCCTCATTTTCCTCATCTCTAAAATGAGCATAATAGCTTCCCTATGCTCCTTAGAGGTTTGCTTTGACAATTGAAGAGAATAATAAATAGGATCATGGGAATTTAGAGTGTGGATTAATAAGTGATCAGATCCTTCTCATTTTAAAGATGAGGAAACTAAGTCAGGGTTGGCTAAATGACTTGCCTAGACACAAGCAGAAAAATGTCTGAAACAGGGTTTTAATCCAGGTCTTCCAGATTCCAAGTCCAATGCCCTATCCATGGCATCATTCTTTCTCTTGATAATGTAATGTATAGAGTACTGAACTTTCTGGGGTTCAAATCCCACCTCTTACAGGAAGGAGGGACATATAAGCAGTCTTTCACAATATGTCCACTGTGGAGATGTTCTGCATAATTACACATGTACAGCCTGTATTGAATTGCTTGTCCTCCCAGTGGGGATGGGTGACAAGGGAGGAAGGGAAAGAATCTAGAATTTAAAGTTCTATAA
>CM053583.1:288406330-288432926 GCA_028627135.1 Pseudochirops cupreus | reverse complement strand
AAAATCTCATGGAAATGAATGATGTAAACAAGAAAATAGATTTTAAAAAAAATCCCACCTCTAACAGTTACTAAGTGTATAATCCTCAACAAGTCACTTAGTTTCCCTCACCCCAGGGAAGCAACTAGGTGACCTCATAGACTTCCTAGCTGTGTGACCTTGGGAAAGTCATTTAACAACTTTTTGCTTTGGTTTCTTCAACCATCAAATGGAGACAATAATAGTATCTATTTACCAGGATTTTGTGAGGATCAAATAGGATAACATTTGTAAACCTCTTGGCACGTAGTAGGCAATTCATAAATACTTATTTCCTTTCTTCCTCAATTTCTTCATCTGTAAAATGAAAGGATTGGACTTGATGGCCTATATTATCTCTTTCAGATTTAATGTTATGATCCAAATGCCAGGCAGATCTTAAAAGACTGTAAATTAAAGAGCAAATACCAATTTGCTGAGGTAGAAGGAGTTCCCCTATATACCAATAAAATCATAGGTATGATTTTTTAAGGGATTTATAATCTAAATGTGAATGTTATTATTGTTGTTGTTGCTAGATTATATCACTTATAAAGTGCTAATATGTATTTAGGGCAGCTAGGGGGCACAGTGGATAGAGGACTACACTTAGAATCAGTAAAATTCAACTGCATGAGTTTAAATCCAGCCTCTGACACTTACTAGCTATGTGACCTTGGCTAAGTCATTTAATCCTGTTTGCCTCAGTTTCTTTATCTGTAAAATGAACTGGAGAAGGAAATAGTAAACCACTCTAGGAGTTTTGTCAAGAAACCCCCAAATATGGGGTCATGAAGAGTCAGAAACTACTGAAATAACTCAACAACAACAACAACATATATCTGTATTACCATATCTGGATGTTTATTGTGAGAATAAGATAAATAGTAACTGAAAGAATGGAAGACAATCCATTCTTGCCTGACTCATCCTCACTAGCTATATAGAGACTTCTCAGTTCCCCAGATCATCCCATAACTTCCTGCTTTCTTTGGGCAGTATTGATCTGGCTTGGGTAGACCAAGAAAAATCCTTTTTTGAATAGAAAGGGCAATTTTTATTTTCCCTTTAAAACCAATTTGCAAAGTGGGCAGGATTCTAACAGCCCCTTACTGGCCACCCCCAGGAAGTCAAAGGGGATCAATGAGATGAAGGGCTTTGGTGGCCAGCTGAGTGGTAAAGCTGGAGGAACAAAGGGTTGTAGAATAATTTCCTAATGGATAGGCATATTTTCTCTCCTCTTGCTTGCTGGGAATTTTTGCTTATATTAGTTTGTTTGGGATTGACTGCTAACTTGTTCTAGGTCACATATAAAGTCCATAAATATCTCTATCAAGAGGTTTCTGGTTGTTTAGATCTCACCTAAAGAGAAAACCCTATCCCAACACCTACCTAGGACTTAAGTAAGCACATTATGATGATTTCAATAAGCAAAATGGCTTCAAATTTAATTTATACATCATCAGATCCTATTTGGAATTCACTGGGGGTGCTTTCTACTTAAAGGTCGAATTGGAAGCTCCTTTATAACCTGAATCCTTACCAAATTAGATCTGTTTTGGTTTCAAGTTTCAGTGTTTCATAGGTTTAATTTTTCTCAAAATGGGGGCTGGTTATATCTATGTCCTTGGTTTTGTTTATATTTTTCCTATTCAGAAAGAATTTTATTTATAGGTGAATTTCATGTTTCTGGGAAAGCCATTTTCCTTATTTTTCGAATGGGAGAGGTTGTATAAGATCGCTAAAGTCTCTTAAAATATTACCATTTGTGCACTGAATATAATAGATTATTATTATTTTCTGTGATCTGAAGCTATTTACACAAGAACCAGAGATGTAATCCATCCCACAGATATGGCTATTATTATCAGGACCCAGAGAGGATGTGGCTTATCAGGTCACATGACTAAGTAATGAATGAGTCAGGTCCACACTCCAGGATTCCTGACTCCAAATCCTGTTTTACCATGCTTTCCTTGCGATGTAATGAGAGAATTGCTAGAAGAGGCATACTTCAATTTGTCCTTATAATTTTCTCCACCTTCCTGTGCTGTTCATCTTCCTGCAACAGTTTCTGGGGTGAAGTTAAACCAGAAGCATCTTCAACACCAAAAGTCAGCACCATGGCTAGAGAAAGCAGTGAAGTCTGCCGCAGCTACTGGTTCACTCATTACTTGCAAAGCACTTGAGCCTGCTGCTGCCCAAGCTGTTCTGCACTACCCTTATTGGAGTGGAGAAGGAGATTTAAGGAATCAGAAGTTGTTTTGTTTTTTACCAGTAGCCAGTGAATAATTAGGCTAGTCAATTTTGGTGCACTTAGGCATTTGGGGTTATTTGCAAGCTCACAGTTAGACCCAGGTAAAGTTGAAAGACATAACCACACTGTCTGGGTTTCTGGAGAAGAAATTTCACTGACACATGAATGTGTCTCTGTGCTGCTTTTCTCATATTCTTATCAGTAGGGGGCACCCAGGAAAGCAATGTGCCTGTCTGTTTTTCCTTTCTTTGTGTCCTGTGCCACCTCCTCAATTGTAATGATGTCAGCTTTCCAACACAATTTGAGCTTGCAATAAAGCCATTCTGAGAGGGTCTGTACCTCTAAGTCAGTGCTCTTTACACTTAACTGCATTGCCTCCATAGTATCAAGCCATTCCTTCCCGTTTGAACTAAGCAATCAAGATCGAGTAAAGGGAATTGTCCTGTAAAGAGATACTTTCCATAACCCAAGCTCCAAGACTGATATTGCAGACCGTCATGTCAGAATCTCTCTACATGTTTTAAAAACAATATGATTTATGAGGCTCTGATTTCTGTTTACATTACTGTTTGGGGCATAGGTAGTCTCCATTTTTTAAGAGATAGACTCCATCTTCTTTACTGGCATAAAGGAGCCATATATTTCACTCTCCTCCCCATAGCTTCAGCATGTCAAAATCATGGTCCTGGTTTTCATGTCCAATACCGAATAAGTAAGTCCATGTTTCCCATAACTAGTATCCTATCTAGCAAAATTGCCCAGCAGAAATTCCAGGCAATTCAAGCTCTAAAGGACTGGGAAAAGGTGTCTCATTAATGGGGAAGTGGTATCTACGCAAAATTTTAAAATTCACACAATGCCATGTAGTATTTCATATTATTTTCCCCACAACCCTATGAGGTAATACAGGAATTATTAGCATCATTTTACAATGAATAAGTTAGAAAGATTTAAGAACCTATCATCCTAATAATCAACCATTCTATAGGATCATTGGTGAAGAATGTTATCCATCTCCTGACAGAGAGATAATGGACTAAATATGAAGAATGATCCATACGTTTTTGACACAGAAATATGGGAATTTTTTTTTGTTTGGCTATATGTGTTTTGTTTTTTTTTTACAAAGCTTTGGTTTTTCTTTTCTTTTTTTTTTTTCCTATAGGAGAAGGGGAAGGTGAGAGGAAGAGAAAATAAATGTTTGTCAATGAGAAAAGTGAAATTTAATTTTAAAATTTCCCCATTTTATAGATGAGAACACAGGAGAGGAGGTTAAGTAAATTGTCCCATGTTAGCATAGCTATGGCAGAGGCATCATTTAAACCCAGATTTCTTTTAACTACAAATAGAGGGCTCTTTCCACTACAAAATCACATTATGATCTAAACCTCATTTGAGATTTAATCTCTTTTTCGGACTTCAGTCTTCATTTAATTTCTAATGGCTCTGAAATTTGCCTCTTTTCTATAAGCTCTGACCCTTGACTTTAATTTCTGCCCCCATCCAATGCTATTTCACTGCCAGAAAAAGACTGTAATTTTTTAGAAGGAGGGAGGAATGGAAGAGCAACCATCGGCACAAATGACTTTAGATCGATAAATAATCTCATCTTGTGGATTCTGCATGAATTGATTTATAATCCATTTATCTTTTTTAATTATTACATCATAGATACATTGACAGTGACAGTAGCCAATAAGAATGCTAAATGGACAGACCATTCTTCTTAGGCTTTGTTGAGCTTCCAGGATGAATAAAGTTCCCAGGTCCCGTTCTTCTCTCCCTTCTCCAACTCCATGTTTTCACTAGAGATCATCAAAAATCTTCCAGAAGCAGATTCTCCAGCCTCTTCTACCTGAAGAATTGTATCTTTGGCTCTTTGTGCATACTCCTAAATGGAACTAGTTCAGTGGTCAGTCTCCTATTACACTCGTACCTATACGTGTACATATATTGTCTTTGCTAAGCTCCTTGGTAGCAAAGATTGTTTCTCTTTTGTTTTTGTCAGGTACATGGTAGACATTTCATATTAATTGATTGATTGGTTAAGTGATTGTTCTAGGGCAAATCCCAAGCACATTGCTAGGCTTTTTTCTATCTATCCCTCATTTGGGGAATCAAAACCTCTTCTTTGATGAGGTCTTCAATTCTCTTTAGTAATAAATCAATGTCCTGTACACCTCTATACATATTTGATATCAATTTGATATCAAACGGCTCAGAACTTAGGAAACTGAGGCCCCAATCTGGTTGAGCTGACTAGAGCTACAACTTCATAGGAATAGATTGTAGGGTTGCTGATTTCTGTCTGATTTTGTATCTCCCTCAGCAATCATCTCACTAACTTTGTAAATCTCTTGTATAAGTCACTTGTAGCACCTTATAAATCGAACCCCACACTGATTTCCTGGTCCATCATTGTCCCATCGGCCCACATGGATGGTTCCAAAACAAGCCACTAAGCAATGCTATAAATTTCAGAGAGGCACAGATATAGGTCTCTTCAGGCTTGTCTATAAAACAAAAAATGTGGCATGATTTGTTTTACCTCTAAGGAAGTTATTAGTCTGCTTGTATCTATTGGAGGAATAGAGGTGTGTGCCGACCTCCATTAGTCACTGGATTTTTAATCTTGATCTCTGGCTCTGTGGTAAATTATTGCCAGGGGCTTGAATTGCTTGGGGAACCTCAAGGGGGCCTGAGGGCCAGCCAGGGGTTCTGTTATGAGAGCCAATGATGGATTGGAGGATACACTCTTACTAGACTTCCCTGTTTCCCATCTGGTTGTTGCTTTAATTTTTTTTTTAAACCACTACATAACACTTCTTCCTTTCTCCTCAGGATCCAAAGTCTTCAGAGAGACAAGTAAAATGGGAAGGCCTGGGGCTGGGGGGTGGGGGGAGAGGGAATGGCAAGAAGGGCCAAGGCCAGTCATCCATGTGGAAAGTAATATGGTAAAGTACAGTGCTGGATTTAGACATGAGTTCCAATCCTGACTCTGCCATTTACTTCATGTGTGACCACGAACAACTTTTTTTCATCCCTTTGTGCCTCAGTTTACTAAATTATAAAATGAGTCACTTGGATTAGATGGCCTCAAAGTCCCCCTCTATGTCTAAATCTACGATCCTAAGTATCATTTAAAAAAAAAATCTCCCCACTGATGTCTGACCCTCTACAATTAGGGATTTATTCTTTTATATTGAACATTATTCCCATCCTGAAGGCTTCTTTTTAAGTGCAACCATCCCTTGGGGAAGAAGCATATTAAGCTAATATTAATCTACACTAAAGTATTTACACATACTCTTAGACTATTGAGGTGAGGAGAAATTCAGAAATCCATTAGTTCAAACTCACATTTTAGCTATAAGGATCATTCGCCTGAGGTCACACAGATAATGAATGATTTATTTAGGACCAAAACCCAGTTCCCTGAGGTTTCCATTGTTCTCCTGCTCCATCCCAGAGTATTTCTAAACAATATGAGAGGACTTGGACAAGAAAACAACTTGGTGGGTAGAAGGAAAAAAGAACCATACACACAGATAAGGAAATACACAATAATCTTTGCGGTGGGGAGTGTTAAAAACTAGGGAATCAGGAAAGGCCCTTTGTAAGAGCTAATACTTGAGGCAAGCCATGAATATTGGCCTTCAAAGTGAGGCGAAAACATATTACAGTGATGGGATAGCCTATGGATTACCCTGGAGAAGGAAATATTTCTGAGAGAGTGAGCACTGTGGTCTCAGAGAATTAGGGAAGTCTCCCTGGAGGAGGGGGTCAGAGAATTGGACCCTGAAGGATAAGTAGATTTAAAAAAAAAATTCTCCCCAATTGCATGTGGAAACAATTTTTAACATTCTTTTTTTTTATGTTTTGAGTTGCAAATTCCATCCCTCTCTCTCCCTCCTCCCCTGCCCCATGGCAAGCTATCTGATATAGGTTACATATGTGCAATCTTGTAAATATATATACGTCCATATTAGTTGCTTTGTGGAAGAAAATAAAAGAAAGAGAGAGGAAGGAAGAAAGAAAGGAGGGAAAGGAGGGAGGGAGGAAGGAAGGAAGGAAAGAAGGAGGGAGGAAGGGAGGAGGAAAAAAGTGAAAAATAATATGCTTCAGTATGTATTCAGATACCATCACTTTTTTTTTTTCTGGAGGCAGAGATTTTCAACAGGCAGCAGAGATGGAGGCAGCTTGGTATAGCAGAAGAGTCATTAATTCTGGAGTCAAAGGACCTGGGTCGAAGCCCTGTCTCTCACACGTACTACTCATGGGACACCGGGCAAATCACTAACCTCCTTGGACCTCGAGTTCTTCATGTGTCAAATGAGAGAATTAGACTAGATGGCCCTGAGGTCCTTTCTAGTTCTAGATTATGAGCTATGGAGGGCATTCCTGACAAAGAGAAGGATGTGAGCAAAGGCACAGCAGTAGAAAAGCATAGGGCATGTTCAGAGAATGGTGTGCTATGAACTGATGCAAAGCGAAGTAAACAGAACCAGGAGAACAGCTGACACAATGACAGCAATATTTTCAAGATAATCAGCTGTGAAAGATTTTGAAACGTAATGTCCTACCACAACTCCAAAAGTCTCATGATGTATACTGCTACTTCCAGATAAGAACTGATGGACTCAAAGTATAGACAGAAATATATTCTCTCTCTCTCTCCTGTTATTTTCTTCAGAACACAGAGAATGCAAAAATTCATTTTGTATGACTTCATATTTCTAGTAGGTTTGGTATTTCTTGCCTCCATGGGTGAGGGACAGAAAGAATTTGGAACTGAAACTTTTTTTTTCATAATTAAATTTATTTATTTACTTTTAGTTTACGACATTCAGTGGAACTGAAAAAACTTAAAAATTGATTATATGTGGAAAAAACTACTAAAATTACAAATAAATGAATGGATGGATGAATGGAGAATGGACAGAGAGAGAGAAAGAAAGAGAGAGAGAGAGAGAGAGAGAGAGAGAGAGAGAGGGAGGGAGAGAATAAATAATCAGTTGTTCCAGCTTGACTGGAACATGTTAGGGTAAATGAAGGGAAGTAGTTTGAATTTTAACTCTTAGTATAATCAAGGAAAACTCTTCTTTGGGGCCCCACCCTCTAACCAACTGATCTCACACATACCTCACAGATTATGTTCTACTCCTTGCTATCTCCTGATACTGATTGCTCCTGCTGTTTCTTTCCTAGACCTCCAGTGGCCTGCCTTTTCCAATTGTATTCTTTCACATAAGTGTTTTCTTTATTCTAGTGCTGAATACGCAAGAACACATGTGCATGCACACACACACACACACACACACACACACACATAGAAAGAGAGAGAGAGTGTGTGTGTGTGTATGTGTGTGTGTACATGTGTCTAGAAACCTCAGTCATTATGCAAATAAATGGGGTACATTTGTTTGAAAGTTCTGGATCTGCAAAGCCAGATTACTCTGGAGGAGCTTCTGCCATACATAACATTCAGAGCAATTACTTGGTCAGCCAGAATCTTTTAGAAAGAAGTTCCCCAGAATGATGAATTGCTTTAGTAATAACTTCTAAATGAGCTGTTTTGAGGACCAGTGGAGAATCTGGCCCTTGCAGGGTAGAGGCTCAGAGCATTTCTACTTAGATGTCTGTCATTGTGATGCTGAGCAATGGGGACAGCTCTGCAGAGCAGCTTTAATGAACTCATGTCTGAACCTTGGACTTTGTTTTTAAGGGATACAAAACTTTTACCCCCTTCTTTTTAATTGTCTCAATATCTGCTAACACTGATTTTTTGCCAGACCCCGGGAGTAGAGGAAGAGTGTTACTGCCAACCATAATTGATTATGTCAGAGAGACAATACCAAGGATAAAATTGTAAGACTTTTCACAAGGCCTGCTTTAAACCCACAAGATTTATTTCCTTTCCCCCCAAATGAATGAAAAAGAATGAAAAAGCATTTTTTATAAGCAATTACTATGTGTTGTATACTGGGCTCACACTGTCTGCACATAGGAAGTGCTTAATAAATATTTTATCTATGTTTTATATACCAAAGAGAGAGTCTTGCCCTCAGGGGGCTTATATTCTAATAACCAGGGACAACACTTCTTGGTTAGGAGTGACCCAGGAAGAATGAAATAACTGGGATTGTGAATGGGGCAATCAAATGATGCATCATTTTTAGAAGCATTGGTTTGCCTATTGTCCTCAGAGAAAGAGACAAAAGGAAAGCGGTGAGAGAAGTGGTGATGGTAAAATGTCCTTGTCTGATGGTTGGGATCATCTACATTAAGTGAGCTTTCACCAATCAGCAAGACCCCAAAGTATGATAATCAGTTAAGCATTATTAAATTCCTATTATTTGACCAGCACTGGGCTAAGCTTTGAGAATACAAAGATAGCATAAACATAGGGCTATGGAAGTTGTTGGGTTTTGTTTCTTGGTTTTTTGTTTTTTTTTTGAAGACAGTAATTTTCTTTTTTTCCCTCATTTTCTAGAGAAAAAGACGCATGACAATTCAAACTAACAAACCTTTTTGAAGCATCTACTTGTATGTGCCAGACACTGTGCTGTGCAGTCTCTTCACAATAATCCTGTGAGATGTAGGGTTTTTAACATTATTGTCTTTGTTTTAAAGCACTGAGGTTCAAGAGATTGAGTTATCTGAGCTTATATAGCTAATAAGCATCAGAGCTGGGATTTGAACCCATGCACTCTTGACTTCAGAGTCAGGGCTTATTCTTTCCATGTCACCACAGTCCTTCTTCAAGGATATACAAATAAAACAAAATGATCCTCCATCTCAAAGGGCTCATCACAGAAAAAAAAATAGGACAAGCAGAGGTACTCAAGAGAGAATATATTAAGTGCTAAAGGTAGATCTGGGCAAAACGTTCCCAGGAGTATGAGTAAGGAGAGGTCATTTTCAACTTGAGAAATCAGAGAAGGCTTCATGGAGGGGGAAGGATATGAGCCTTGCTTTGAAGGAAGAATTTCAACAAGCAGACTGGGGGTTGGAGGATGTCTATTCCAGGCATAGGGCACAGCTTGTGGAAAGGAATGCAAAATGAAGAGGGCAGAATGAGATCAGAAGATGTTGAATAGTTGACTTGACACAAGAGCAAGAAATAAAAGAGGAGGAAGGAAGCAGAATAGCGTGAAGTTGGAGTGAGATCATAGAAAGACTTGAATGGCAGTTCAACTCAAACATCATCTCCCACATAAGACTTTTTCTGAGCCCTCAAAATATTAGTCAGATGTGCAAATATTGTTTCCTGCCTCAGTAAGAGTAGTAACAGGAATTTAGTCTTTTTGAAATGTTTGTAAATTTCTTAGCACATGCTGTCTCTCCTAAGAAAATATAAGCTGCTTGAGGTCAGGGAATATTTCATCTTGATCTTTGTATCAGAGTGACTGATATATAGTAGACACTTAATAAATGTTTATTTGATTGATTGATTGGTTGGTTGGTTGATTGATTGACTGGTTATTTGGTAGGTAACAGAAAGTCAGTGAAGGTCTTTGAGAAGGGGAACTATGTGGTTAGAACAGTTGCATTAGGCAGATTACTCAGCAGTCAGAAGGATAGATTACAAAGGAGAGAAACTGGAGGCAGTAAAATCAGAAGTCTATGTATGAGGACCCAACCCTAGGGTCGTTATAACTGCAATGAAAAGAAGGGGACAGATAGGAGATACTGCAAAAGCAGCTTCTACAAAGTGTCACAACTAATTGGATATGGGGGCTGAAGAAATGGGAAGAGTAAAATATAACTCTGAGGTTTTCAGTATAGTTGACTGGGAAAATGAGATTTCCAGAAATAGAGAAAATATAAAATAGATAGTATCAAGGATTTATTCATCACAGCAACTTACTGGAGATATGTTGTGGCCAGTATAGATTGAATGCACTTTTCCTCTTTTTGTTCTTCATCTCCTTCTCCATCTCCAGTTTGAGAATTATGACCTTGACCCAAGACCCTGATACATGTTTAGTAGTTGAAAAAGTTCCAGTCCCTGTCATTACAATTATTGAGTCAGGAAATGGCATTTGGGCTTTTGGGGAATGTTTTCTACAAGAATGGTCTGCTTAACTGGAAAATACCATTAGTAATATTTCCCCCATACCACTATTCCTTGAACATTACAAGTAATTGAGGAACACCAATCTTAACTTCTTGTACCCGTTCCTCTACCACTAACATCTCAAACCAAAAAAATTTTTAAAAAAGTAAAGAGTAAGCGACTTAGATTGATGTTTTAAAGAGATCCTGACCTTCCTGCAATACTGAAAGAGTTGGTAGGGACTTCTAGGGATCTATTAGAAAAGCATTCTACATGTACTACTGCAGATGGAGATACCTAGAAGGCAGGAGATATTCCAGATAACCCTATGCTCTGTTTTTAGCAAGATCTCCTCAATGTTGTGTTTGGAACTTATTCAGATTGAGAGTAGCACATATTTAAGGGAGACCAAAGCAGCATATTGAAGGAATAAGGAATGCTGAAGTATATTGTTTTAGCACACTGAGAGACCCCCAAACCCTAAGTAAGAAGTCAAGGACTGAGACCAAGGGCCTTTTGGGAATACAATCGTTATTTCCCCAGAAGCCATTGTGATAAGTGGCAATACTGAACCAAAGTAGCCGGGTAATACAGAGAACAGAATGTTGACCCTTGAGTCAGGAAGACCTGAGTCCAAATCCTGCCTCAAATGCTTTCTTGTTGTGTGACCCTGACCAAGTCTTTTAACCTCTGTCTACCTGATTCCTCAACTGTAAAATGGAGATAATAATAGCATTTGAAATTGAAGCAGGATTGTTATTAGGATGAAATGAGATTATACTTGTAAAGTGCTTAGCATGTTATTGGCATATACTAGGTACTTAATAAATGCTTGTTTCCTTCCTTCATTCTAAGGGCTGTAGGGAAAAAAGAATCATGGATTCAGCTCTGGGAATTGTTCACATAAGTCTTGGATGTATACATTTGAACACCTCTAGGGCAGGGCAAAACTAGATTGTAGTTTGTCCAGAAAGGAGTGTTTAGTTGGTGGATTAAATATTGGAACTGATTATGATTTGCCCTGGCTTCCAACAACTTCTTAGGGCCTGTGACTGGACAAGACAATCATGAATGATTATTGACTGACTGTCACCCATACCTAGGACATGATTTTTCTTCCTCTACACCATTGGAAAGCCTAGTTTTCTTCAAGGCTCAACTCAAGAACCAGTTGTTATAATAATAATAATAGTTTACAACTGTACCAAGCCTTTTGGTACACCCTGTATTAGCACTTTAAGGTTTACAAAGTACTTTGCAATGTTAATTTTGTCCTCACCACAACCCTAGGAGATAGATACTACTATTATCTTTATTCTTTAGATGAGGAAACTGAATCAGAGGTTAAGACTCTCAGTGTGATCGAGTGAAAAGGATATTGACTTTGGAGCGAGATAACCTAGATTCATAATTCACCTCTGATGCTTGTTTCCTCACCAATGTGACTTTGAGCAAATCACTTAACCTCATAAACCTCAGTTTTCTCATCTTTAAAATAAGAGGGTTAGAATAGATGGCCTCAAGGTACCTTCTGGATCTATAATCCTGATTCCTCCCCTTTTTTCTCCCCACTCCCCACTTCTCCACCATAATTATTTTGTATGTATTCATCTGTGTATACTTTGCCCCACAGACAATAAACTCCTTGAGGGCAGGGACTGTTTTATTGTTGTCTTTGCATCCCTAGAACCTAGCACACTGCTTGACACATAGCCAGCATGTAATAAATGCTTTGTGGAATTGAACTGATTGTTTAAGGAACATAATGTGGTCAATAGCCTTGTATCTTTTTGTGTTTCCCTAGTGAAATAGGGAAAGATAGTGTAAGCTGTGGGATAGGGGATGTCTCCTCTCTCCTCTTCCACTTCCATTCCCAATATAATACATCTTTCTACAAATTTCTTATTAGAAATGTTCTAGAACCAAGAAATAGCCTCTATGCAACCAGTATCCTCCATCTCCTCACAATTTCACTCTTCCTCACCTTCCCATAGTTCTCTCCCTTCCCGTTTTACTAATACAGCAATTATTAGCAGCCAATGAGATTTCTTTGCTTCCCCCACCCCACAACTATGCTATTCCTTCATCGAAATTAAAGCTTCCCTTTTTGCTTCAGCTTGAAAGTGAATCCACTCTGGCCAAGTTGGTACTTACCCTGAAGCACTTAGCTATTCATGACTTTTCACTCCCAGGGCAAAAAGCATCAAAGAAATGTCACTGATTAGAGCAAAGCTTAATTAAGACCAGATTAGTATCAATATTTTCTCCCATATGTTTAGCTCTGATTTACCTTGAGTTCCTCTGCCTTCTTTAGTCTGCTCCAAACAGAAGATAAATTACTCCCTTGGCTTTTTTTCCCCTTGGAAGACACTTATAGTAGGGATTACTCCTTAGCCCACCATTGTGACTCTTAAGGAGGCTGTTACTTCTAGTTGGCTATCTTTCCACTGAGATACCATCTTATGTGAGAAACTCTCTTTTTAAAATTATATGCATTGATGAAGCAACTGAACATTGATTGCTGTATTGCTATGTACTCAATGAAAATGAGGAAATACATGGGGGGGCGGGGGGGGGAAGGTGTATGTGACCCGGTGAGGATCATTTTTCTTTTCCATAATGAACTTTTAAATCCACACCCAGTCAGTCAGTACCATGATTTCGTGATTTTAATGGACCATTCCTGTAGTTTAATAATAATAGAGGTATTATTTTTATAATGTAGTAAAGTTTACAAAGCACTTTGCAGATGTCTTATCTGACCCTCACAATATCCTGATAAGGTAGAGATACTACTATAGTCATCCCTTCCACATAGGGGAGAGGAGGGGAGGTTAGAGGCATGGCATTCCCATGATCTGGCAAATCTGAGTAAAATCTTTTTGACCTTCCCTTTGCACCAGAGAAGAAGTCTGGATTTGTTCATTTTCTTTTATGGGGTGTTGATATTATGCAATATATTTTAGTTTTTCCTAGTATTTCCCTAGTGAAATAGGGAAAGATAGTGTAAGCTGCGAGATAGGGGATGTCTCCCTTCTTCCCACCACTTCCATTTCCAACATAATACATCTTTCTATAAATTTCTTTTTAGAAACGTTCTAGAACCAAGAAATAGCCTCAATGCAACCAACATTCACCATCTCCTCACAATTCCACTCTTCCTCACCTTCCCATAGTTCTCTCCCTTCCCTATACATATATTTTATGCATTTCTGAGTTACTAAACTTCTTCTATCTGTGGGAGTTCATGTGTAGTCTGTAGCTTCCACAAAACTCCCCCAAAATTCTCATTTAATTTCTTGTGCAAACTCGGGATGTATCAAAACCTACAATGGGGGAAATCTTAGTGTGGAAAGGAAAACTATATTATTATCCCCATTTTACAGATGAGAAAACTGAGGTTCAGTGGTCCAGGGTTATACAGCTAATGTCTGAGACAGGATTCAAAGTAGGTCTATCCTGATTTAAATTTCAGTAGTCTATCAAGTATAATACTTAGTTTCCTAGACAGATAATCCTGTGGTGAAAACTCTCATTGTTGCAGATGAGCAACTCTTTTAGAATTGTATATTTGAGTGCAGAACTAACCTTAGAGATCATCTAATCCAAGGCCCCTCCCTCATTTTACTGATGAGGTTAAATTATTTAGCCCCAGGTCAAGTAGGTAATAGATAATAGGGCTAAGCTTCAGACTCAAGCCCTATGACTCCAAGTTCAGTGTTCTAGTCTATAAATGGCAATCTTAGAGAGGTTCCTGGGGCCCTGAAAAAGGTTATGTAATCGATCCCGTCATATAGCCAGTATAACCCTACACTCAACTTGAATCCAGGAATCCTTAACCTCTAAGTCACTGCTCTGTCTGTTATGCCATATTGCCCCTCCTCCATTCCATCAGTACTAACATTCAATTCTGGGGTATTGTGAGACTCAAATGAGATGATAGATATCAAGCACTTCTCAAATTTACGTGCTATGTAAATGTCAATTAATTTTGTTATTAGCCCACAGTCTCTAGGCCTCCAGTCTGATGAAGATTTTCTTCCCTAAGCCTTCTATTACTCCTGTTGAACTCAAGTAATGCTAGTAGAACAATACAGGGATATGCTGGTAAATGTTTAGCAGCAGGAGGATGGTAGGTAGTGAATGAATGTGCACACACTTTTAGGTTTAAGCTGCATTATTAAGCCATTTTTTTAAAGTCTAAACAACAAACAAAACCATAAATCAAGCCTTCATTTGTAGCAATTAACTTATGAGGTACAAACGCTTACACTGAAAATGTAATAATCAGCTCTAGCAAGTCGGTTAGAGCTGGTTCTAGAACACCTCTGATTCAATTCAAAATATATTAAGTACTCACTGTGTGCACTGGAAATTACAGGAGAAAAAGACATATTGCCGACCTCAACTGTGGTAGAGGCAGCATCCCTCACTTTTTCCTCCCTTTCTTTTCCCACTGTACCTACTTTAGTTTGGTCTCTCATCACCTCTGGCATAGACTATTATAATTATCTTATAACTGAACCCTCTGTCTCCATCTCTCCCCTCCCCAATACATCCTTCATATTGCTACCAGAAGAATGTTTTTCATGGATAGAGTACTGGGCCTGGAGTCAGGATGACCTGAGTTCACACCTGGCCTCACACACTTGCTAGATATGTGGCCCTGGGCAAGTCACTTAGCCCTGTCTACCTCAGTTTCCTCTTCTATAAAATGATCTTGAGAAGGAAATGACAAATCACTCCAGTATCTTAGCCAAGAAACCCCAAATGGGGTCAGCAAGAGTTGGACACGACTGAAATGAGTGAACAACAACAGCAATCCAATAACATCACTGCTCAGTCCCCCCCCCCGCCCCTCACCTACCAGAGATCCATTGACATAATCTTTGCATATCACTTTGCAAACCTTAAGGTTCAATGTAAATGCTACTGATGACTGTTGTAGTTACCAAAGAAATCCTTTATCCTGTCGTTCAAGATTCTCCATGACTGAACTCCAGCCTCGCTTTTGTGTCTTACCTAATAGTGTTCCCTTTTAGGTATTCTGTGTTCCAGCCAATCCGATTGCTCCTTGTTATTATTCTCTGTCTTTGTTCACACCGTCCTCCAAGCTCCACACCTGGAGTCTGCTCCCATTCATTTTCCTTTCTCTTTAATCTCTTACTATTGAAAGCTTTAACTTCTTTCAAGACCCCATTCAGGTAACACATCCTTCAAGCAGATCTCCCCAATTTCCTCTTCCTTCCTCGGTTAGAAAAATCTCTACTTCCTCAAAGTTTTCATGGAGTTTTGCTCGGGTCACCCAATTTCCACATAACATTTTGTCTTCTTTACTTAAATTGAAGTAATGGGGATGGGCACACAATGATACCCATTCACCTTACATCTTCTCAGCCTGGGTGATCCTGGTTCATGTCTTTCCACAAATCCTCCATAGACTCTCCTCTAATCTTCTTACTACTTTGTTCTTGCCATAAAACACGAGCTGTCCCCTGGCTTGGATCACCTACACACCTTCCTGGCTGGTCAAGATCCCATCTGGCAGGTTCAGCAGGAAGTAGGTTAACTGCCCTTTTCCCCAATGTCCCTGCTAATGTGAGGACTCTGGCAATACAGGAATTCTCTGTTCCCTTCCACAGGGAATGAGATGAGATTGGGGAGAAGGATCAGCATTCAGCAAGAAGAAAAAGTGGAAGGAGGTAGGTGAGCACGCATACTGTCAGGTTTGAGGAAGCATCTTCTTCCCAGATAAAGTCACCTCTGAGGCCAAGGAAACAGAATCGTGGAGTTTGTGCTTTACTCTTTGCAGTATTGGAGACAATGGGATGAACTAGAATGATTCCATTTTAAAAGGGATCTCTACCATCTCAAAGGTTTCCTGCCAATACAGGGATTTCTGATCAGTCTAACCAAAGAGAAACTCATTTTCCAAAGTCAGAAAATCTGACCTTTAGCAACTTTAGCAAGCTCCAAGGCTTGCAAACTTTCCCCATTTCTCTTCTGCCACCACTAATTGGCAATGTACTACAAGCAAGCCTAAAAAGCTATAAAAACCCAATCTGTACCCTAAGAAGCTAAAACTGCTACCAGGGAACAGTCTTCCTTAGTACACTAATAAATTTCTTTCCTTTCAGTCTGGCAGGATTCTCACTTTATTTGACCACCAGTCATGCAGACCTGATGGTGGGTGAAATTGTCCTAGGGCTGTCAAGGAACTTAGGCTGGAAAACTCTCACAACAGGTCTTCCAATGTGCACTGCCATTATGCTGCCCCCAGGGATTGCCTTCTGACCTAAGGATTGCTCCACCTTAGCAAATGGGCGCTGCAGTGGAATCTTTCTGTGTGTGTTGTCCCTCCTCCTTGGAATGTGAGTTCCTTGAAGGGAGTATCACTTTTTCTATCTATGACCCCAGTGCTTGGCACATAGTAAATGCTCTATTTTCATTCCACTGATTTTACTTGCTAACCTTTACTCTTATTCTGAATAGATTGTAAATTCCTCGCAAACAGACACTTGTACTCACATTTTTCTTTGTATTTCTAGGACCCAGGACAGTTTCATATACATAGTGGTTGCTTAATGTTAATTAAATTGAATTGAACTGAAGGATTAGACCAACTCCTTTTATAGTTATATATGTCCTCAAACATGTATTTTATACAATTAATCATTTTTTGCACAGGGTCTCCTAAAAATATTAGTGTAGCATTAATAGCTTAAGACTTTGGGGACTCTCTCTATATTACCATCTACTTAATCCTCCATGAGTCTTTCTATCATCCTTCCGAACACCTGCAATTATGTTGTTGTTTTTTTCTGAGACCGTGGTATTACCAAGGTTCATATAGACATATAATAGCATCGGTAAGTTGTTGAGTTATTTTTCAGATGTTTCTGACTCTTCATGGCCCCATTTAGAGTTTCCTTGGCAAAGATAAGGGGTATTTTACCATTTCCTTCTCTAGCTCATTTTACACCTGGAGGAGCTGAGGCAAACAGGATGAAGTGACTTGTCCAGGGTCACACAGTAAGTGTCTGAGGCCAGATTTGAACTCAGGAAGATCAGCCTTCATGATTCCAGGGCCACTGTGCCACCTAACTACTCCAGCACTGGGAGGATAATGGCATTAACAGGTTGACCTTTTTCTTTAGGGAACTGCTTAGGGTCATTGAAAGCGTTCAAAATTTCCCAAATTCCAGCTGATCATACCATTTAGCAGAGTGCCTGGCAAATAATAGGTGCTTAATAAGTGTTTTATCATAGTGATTTGTGTAGCCATTTTTCCCCTACTAGATTATAAGCTACTTGAGGTCAGAGTTGGTATATTAAATTTAATCTATTAAACAAACAACAAAATAGTAACCATGCAAAACTTTGTGCCACGTTAGATATAAAATTTAGATGAAAAATGATTTCTGGCCTCATGGAATCTCCTCTAGTATAGTGACTCAATGGGACTTATAGTTGAGTAGGGAAATATAGCTGAAACACAAAGAATCCCAATACAAAATAATACATAAGTGTCTAACAAAGGTGTCAGCCAAGTGCCATGTGAGGGCTGGATGGGGGAAGGTCATTAATGACTGACACAACTGGAGAAGGCTAACTGTGAGTTGGCTTTTAAAAGATGGGTAGGAATTCAAAAGAATGGAAAGCAAGAGCGGGGTGGATAAGGTGGCCGAAGAAATGGAAGCAGTACATACAAACATACCGAAATAGTGAAATGCAAACATAGATATTGGGTTAGTCCTATTTGGAACATACAGCATGCAGAAGGGAATGATGCAAAATAAGGCTGGAAAGTTTGGGTGATGGTAGCTGTTAGAGGGCTTTCAACATTAGGCCACATAGTTACCTGTTAGTTACTAAAAAATAGGGAGCTATAGAAAGGTTTTGGGAAGAATAGTGACATAACCAGATCTGTGCATGAGTAAGATAAACCTAGAAGTCATATGAAGGCTGACTTGGAGGGGGAAGAGAGTGAAGGCAGGAAGACTTGCTAAGAGTTTACTGCAATAATCTAGCCGGGTAATGATGAGGGTCTCTGCTAGAATGGTGGCCGTGGGATTAGAGAAGAGCTAGAGATGAGATGTTATTTCATGATTTTATCCCCAGACACTAGCAGGGTGCCTCACATATGGTAAGTGATTAATAAATATGTGCTGAATTCAATTGAAATGATTACAGAGCTAAATAAGATCATGGAGACACAGAGACAGCGATAGAAGGAGAAAAATAGAGGGACAGAGAGTAGGAAGGAAGGAAGGAAGGAAGGAAGAAGAAAGGAAGGAAAGGTGTGAGATGAAAGAGTTCACAATCTGAATCTGAAGTCAGAAAAGGTCTTCATTCTTTCTCATGAGAAAGGACTCTGCCCCTGTCGCCCACATGGCGGCAAAGAGAGAGCAACAGGTAGAAGCCAGCCCAGGGTTATATAATCTTCTAATGCAGAAATCCAACGCCCCCCAACTGGCCTTCACTTTTAGTGGTAGAGGAGCTGACCCACAATGTAAGCATGGGAGACAAAGGACACAGAAACATATGGGTGTCCAAGGAAAGCAGTCTTAACCTTCTTCGGCATATCTTGTGCTGAGTTGGCACTGGGGGAGGGTCTCCATTGCTCTAAGCCCCAGATTGCTGGAAGGTCAGGTGACCTAAACCTAGGCCTAGTGAATACTGAAGGCATTCTAGATTTGATTTTTCAGAATGGGAAACTTCACTATAAATTATCCCTCATGGAAGGAAGGAAAGAAAGAAAGAAAGAAAGAAAGAAAGAAAGAAAGAAAGAAAGAAAGAAAGAAAGAAAGAAAGGAAGGAAGGAAGAAAGAAAGAAAGAAAGAAAGAAAGAAAGAAAGAAAGAAAGAAAGGGAGGGAGGAAGGAAGGAAGGCTGAGAGACACAAAGAGAGTCAGAGACAGGGGGAGTGGAGGGGGAAAGAGAGAGAGAGAGAACACTAAACTGGAATACTTGAAGGAGGGAGATTTTGTGGAGGAGTTAGAATTTAAGTTAGACCATGGAAGATGATAAAGGGGAAGGAAAAAATTCCAGATGTGAGGAAAGACCTGAGCAAAGAGGTAAAGGCAGCATAGTAAAAAGGTCACTGGCTCTGGAGACAGAGGACCTCAATTCAAATTCCACCTTTGACATTTGCTGGCTGTGTGATCATGGGTAGGTCACCTTACCTCTCTGAATCTTATTTTCTTTAACTACAAAATAGGGATAATAAAATTGGCAGTGCCTATCTCACAGGCTAATTATGCAAAACTGAAAAGAAAATCTTAAAGCATTGTGATAGTATGAGAAAAATTTCATCAGTGTTTAGGGGGGAGAAGTTAGTCTTTTTTTTTCTCCCTAGATCTCTCTATGGCTAGAAGCTTTCGTGCTAGAAACTACAGGCCTCCTCCTAAAATAATCCTGACCTTTCCTCAACTCTGCATTCAAAGGTGGGAAGTCAATTGGATACACCTGGATGAGATCCCACGCCTTCCCTACCAAGCTCTTTACCCTCTTGAGCATCCGGGAACTTCCCTGTAGCATGGAGTCCCAGCCACCAAACAGGGAAGAGTGGCATGAACTTGGTTTAGTCATATGCCATGTCCAGGGAACAGTCAGAGGGCCTGGTTTCAAATTCCACTTTTAATATTGACTATATGTGTGAGACATAGCAAGTCACATCATCTCCCTGTGTCCCAGTTTCTACATTTATAAAATGAGGGGATTGGACTAGATGATCTCTGTGATTCTTTGCAGTTTTAAATCTATAATCCAATAATTCTATGACTTCCTCGCTCAGCCATAGCATAAAGAATATCACATATAAGGCTTTCATGGCATCCCTGTTTGTATTCCTTCCACAACCCACTTGTGAGGTGGGAAAATGGGGTATGGGAAGAAGGAGATACTGCCCCAAGGCCCTTCAGTTGAGCCATTAGGGTAAAAGTCAAACAAAGACAACGTGATTCCCAGGTCCAAAGTTCACCCCCAAATGCCTTCCAATTCTTGGACTCCCACCCAAAGAATAATCTTCCTATTCCAAGTTTGGGAATGGTGGTCAAGGATGTTCTGCAAGTGACCTGAGATGGAGGTGCAAAACTTTTGACCCAGAAACTCAAAATTCCTCCATTTATCTCTCACATTATCTAAATGGCAGAGCTAAAGAAGACCTATCCAAATTGCCATCAAGTTCCTTAATGTAATTGGATGGCTGATAATGTAAATGAATGACCTCATTAGAATATTTTTTGGTATTTAGAAACATAAATGCTATGTCTTAGAAATCATGAACAATGTAGCCCCCAATTTCCATTTGAGGAAACTGAAGAACAAGGAAAGCGATTTATTTGTCCAGTGTTTCTAGACCAGGAGAGCCAGACCTCATTAGGAGTCCAGTGTTCCTCTCCAATGCATCAAAATGTCTTCCTTTTGCTATATTTTATGACCAGGTTGAGCAACAATAAGTAGTATCTTGAAGGACTTTGCATTGTGTATATAAGTTCATTAAATTGACAAAAGTACATGGCAGCATCCTCCCAGCCATAACAGTGCCATCCCTCCCAAGATCTAGTACTTCCATCAAACTCAGCTGGAGCTGATAAGATAGAAACATGCCTGCTGGTGCTGGAATGGGGATGATGAGGTGAGAGCCGAATGGAGATTTATATCTCTATACAGCCTATTGAATTGTCTATCCAGGTGTCAGGCTTGACTAGGAAGTGAAGGGCAAAACTTCTCAGGTGAAATGTAAACTTGACCCAATTCAGAAAAGAAACTAGGAACAATGGGGAGGGTGATTCAATTAATAAACATGTATTAGGAACCTCTGAAGGGCCAGATATTGTACTGGGCATTGAAACGGATGCAAAGATGAGGGGTATAGGATGTACTTTCAGAGAGCTTATAGTCTAGTAAGAGAGAAAAAAACTTGTACGTGAATCATCATAGTACAAAAAACCTAACACTCAAATAGATCTGTGATTTCATTAATCTGGATGTTCCCTCCAAAGATTTAGTCACAGTCCATTCAGGTCTACCCATCCTAGGTCTCTTGGCCAATCACAGGCTTTAGGGAGTTGTTGAAACCTAATCACATTGAGTTCCAAAGTATGACCCACTTTGACCTGCTCTCCCATAATCGCATAAGTTTCCAATATGGCCCTGGCAGTAAGCTGTGCCAGCCTTTCAAAGACCAGCCTAAGTAAGGATGGAGAGGCTTACCATGATTGCTTGACCACTAGGTGATAGATTCTTTGTCCCTGCAACAAATAGAATCTACTAAGTGTTTAAAATAGGTATAAGCAAATAGTTAAATGAGTTCACAAAAGAGATAAGTCACTTATGCCTAGCAACACCAGGAAAGTTTCACAGAGGGGATGATATTTAACCTGGACCCCCAAAAATTAGTCATATTTTAGCGAGTAAAGGTAGAGGATGGGGAATTGAAGGGAGAGGCATTTCAGACATAGGGAAGACAACGAAGAAAACACAGGCCCCACTGCTTACTAAAGGGAGAGACCTGATCATCTAAGTGAGAAGAAAATTTGGATAAAGGTTTGCAGGTGCTCAGAGCCTGAGCATGACTTTCTATCCATGCCCTCATTCTGTCACCTACCAGTCATGGCTTTTCAATGAAATACAACCTCCTGCCCTTTCCAAAAACAATATGGCTGAAGTAACCATGTCAAAACATTTGTCACCTCTTACTAGATCTGTTCTGGAGTCAGAGGCTTTGTATTGAACTTTTGCCTCAGACACAAGCTGTGTGACCTTGATGGGTGGGTCACTGATCCCCCTCTCTGAGTCTCAGATTCATTTATAAAATGAAGAAGTTGCATTAGATGGCTTCTTATGACTTTTCCAGAACTAAATCTATGCTCCCTCTAGAGATGTTGGTTAATTCTACCTAGACACTTTAGGAATTCAGGTAGTTACCTTCAGGTAGACAGTGGTAACTTGGGTTAGCTGTACCAACATAATCCAACTAATTTGGCTCACCATAAAAATATGGTGAGCCAAGTCTGAGATGGAATCAATTACACCTTTCCATTAAAATGTAAATGTCAACATAATAGCCTAAGTATTAACTTTTTCATAATAAAAAAATATGTGAATAATCAGCTTAAGTCATGATACGATGCAGTGCAGTTTTCAGAGAAAAAAACAACAGCAAAAGACATCCCAGGTATAGATTGGGCCCTGTGTCGTTAAATTCAAATGGTTCAATCACAGCTTAACAGAACCTTGGCTTTTCTTTCTATTTTCCCTCACTTACAATGCCAAAATGCCCCAGGCCACTGGCCTTTCCTTAGCCTCCTGAGCGGTTTACAGCTGTTTTCCCACAGCTATTTAACTGAGGGTCATTAATGGTCTGCCCTCAGATTGCTAGCTGGCTCTTAACTCCTTCTACCTACCAAGTTACTCTCCAGAGACAAGTCTGCCTTGCTAATCTCAGGGAAGGCCTTACTCTGCTGCAGGCTCCCTGTGCCTGCAATCTGCTTGATCTTTCCCCTTCTAGATCAGAAAGAGAAAAGCCAGAGAAAGGTACATGCTGTGGTGCCTTTTTTCCCAGATTGCTGCCGCAAAGCCCAACTTGTCAGCGTAATCTTTTCCTGACTGAAAAGCAATCAAGCTTCTCAGTCACTCCAGCCTCACTCCTAGCTCCAAAGCTGAAGTCACTCATTCATTACTTACATCTGCATAGAATGGACCTACAACTGCATCAAAATTCCTTGGGCTTGGACACCAGTGCCACAAACCCTTTGAACTGTTGAAAACAGTTTCTAAAAGTCTGCGGTGGTTGATGAACAATTGAATTTCTGGTCACAAGTCTGATACTAGCCGGAATGAAAGGGGAAGGCATGATCAGCTTTAAAGAGACCTTCAAACCTAACTTCACAGAATATTACAGAATCTTCTTCAGTTCCTTCAGTCATGTCTAACTCTCTGTGACCCCATTTGGGGTTTTCTTGACAGAGATACGGGAGTGGTTTACCATGTCCTTCCCCAGCCCATTTTACAGATGAGGAGCTGAGGCCAACTGGGTTAAGTGATTTGTCCAGGATCATAGAACTGGTAAATGTCTGAGGTCAGATTTGAACTCCGGAAGATGAGTCTTCCTGACTCTAGGCGTAGTACTGTATCCACTGTGCCACCTAGCTGCCTATCATAGAATCTGTTATGATTCTATTCTAGTGAAGTGAGGGAGAAACTCTGCATGTGCTCCAATCCCTTTCTGTAGGGACATGTGGTCTGGTACCTCAATGCTCTGTAAGTCCTAATTCATCCCAAATGGTTAAAATTTGAATAGTTGAGCCCAATAAGAGAATCCAATTCAATTAAGCAAATATTTATTAAGAGCCTACTGTGTGTAAAGTAAGGGAAACTAGGTGGTGAAGTGGATAGAGCACTGAGTCTGCAATCGGGAAGACTCATCTTGCTGAGTTCAAATCTAGCCTGAAACACTTACTAGCTGTGTGACCCTGGACAAGTCACTTAACTCTGTTTGCCTCAGTCTCCTCATCTGTAAAATGAGCTGGAGAAGGAAATGACAGACCCCTCCAGTAGTATCTTTGCTAAGAAAACCCCAAATGGGGCCATGAAGAGTTGGACACACCTGAAACAATTGAACAACAGGTGTGCAAAGTCTTCTACCAGTCACTGGGGCTAGGAAGGCCAAAGTAAAAGTCCCCTCAAGGAGCTTACGTTCTACTCGGGAGGGGATACAACATGAACACAGATATATTTAACACATATCTAATGGTTGCAGGGTGGGGCAGTGGGTAGAGCTCTGAACTTAGAGACAGGAGAACCTGTATTCAAATCCTACCTCAGATACTTACTATCTTCATGATGCTGGATAAGTCACTTACCCTCTGCTTCAGGTTTCTCAACTATAAATGAAAGGTTTGACTTGATGGTCTCTAAGGTTCTAAGTCTATGCACCTAGGATCTTTTTTTTTTGAGGGGGGAAGACAGGGCTGCCCCCACCTATGATCTTAATACACAGATAGGGTAGGGTGTAAAGTTAGGAGGGCAGATAGGAAAGATCAGACAAAGAATTTTTAAAATCAGACAGATAGGGGCAGCTAGGTAGCACAGTGAATAGAGCACCAGCCCTGGAGTCAGGAGGACCCGACTTCAAATCCGATTTCAGACACTTAACATTTACTAGCTATGTGACCTTGGGCAAGTCACTTAACCCCAACTGCCCTGCCTTCCCCCCTCCAAAAAAAGCCCAAAAAATAAAATAAAATCAGATAGACTTTTAATAAATCATTTCAGCTAAGCATAAATTTGAAATATGTATTTCACAGACTTAGGATTTAGAATTTGAAATTGTATCATCTCTTTAGGAGTAGCCTCCCAGAGTTCCTCAGTCAGAGTAAGACCATCAATAAAGACCCAAAGATTGTTTGTCAATTCTCCAAAGAGTCTTCCTTCCTTTATTAGCATGAATCAGCAGAAAAGGCCCATAGTCCTTTCTCAATTCCAAAGTCTTCTTTCCCTTCACTAGTATAAATCAGCACCAGTCTGCAGGTCCAGGATGTTCATTCCCTTCCCCCAATCAACAGTTAAGAACCCAATAAAAATGTACCAGCTTTCACCAGTTTGGGAAAGGTGTACCCCATTGCCCCCAGGGTTCCAACAGAGTGCCCAATTCCACTATTTCCCAAATGGACCAACCTGTTTCCACTATTTTCCATTGCTGCCTTCATATCATATATCCCCTTAAGAAAGCTGGCTTGGTTTACTGTCTTATCATGTGCTCCATGTTTCCTTTTCTGCATTAAGACAGAAGTGACTTTGGGTAGCCTCCTATGTAACTCATTTTATAGATGAAGAAACTGAGGTTAAGTGGTCGCACAAATACTAAATAGCAGAGCTATTTTGATATCTAGGTCCTCTGACCTTTCTGCCTTCCAGAGAAGGGCTGACATCTATCTTGTCATTGAAATTCTAGTATAAGTATGATTCTTCTTAACAGGCTGGTTTTTACCTTTGTGATAAGAGACAACCAGGATACTTTGGGGCACTCGGTGCCTAGAGAGTTGTATGTGAGAGCAAGATAAAAGCATGAGAAGGTGGGAAACAGCATAAAGGAGAGTGGTACCAGAGATAAACACTAATCAGATCCTTGATAAATATCCTTATAGCTGGTCCTAGCTAAGACTGTCTATAGCGTAGTGTTCTGGGGGAAAGAAGTTCAAATCCTGCATTGGGTCTAATTACCCCACTGACTCTTGAGCTGAGAATGCATTTGAAACAGGAGGAAATTTCAGGGAATCAGGAGAAGGTAACAAGGGAGGCATCCCAGGGTTTGATAGTGAGACCTCATACTGTTTCTCATCCCTGCACCATGTGCTCAGTGGTCTAGAGAAATAATGAAGAAGGGACAATCTGCCAACAATCCCAGTGCCAGAATGTCATGAGGCAAGGGCAAGGACCATTATTTGCTCAGGTATTTTGTACTTTGGGGTCTGCAACATTGCATTGCAATACACTTATTGCCAGAAGGAAGCCAATCACAGAAGCCCATGTGGTGTTTGGATGGGGCTTCAAGTCTGGTGAACTCACAGAGTTCTAAGGCACAAGTGAAAGAAGGGGGATATCCTCTCTAAGAAGACAGTGGTCCTAGAGAGGGGGTGGGAGGGAGGCCAGGTCAGGAAGCTAAGTAATTATGAAAAGGAAGAACACTTCCAGGAACTAGGGACAAGATCTGAATACCCTATGGGGAGAAGGAAAAGGTCGTTCTGCTGCTGTTTGTTAATAAGGAGTTTAATATGCCACTGGAGCCATTTCATTTCCTCACTCAGGACCAGATTAGGAGCAATTCAGGGCTTTATGGTTTATAAATGAATCAGTCTCCTCCTCTAAAGAGTACTGAGGTCAGAGCAAATGAACTTGGGTTTGCTTGCTGGAATCATTGGGTGAGTTTATTTAGAGGCCATTCATTTGTTTCCTAGGAGGGGTCTGTCAAAGGACAAATCCTCCTTAGAAATGAGAAATGCCGGGGGGCGGAGACAAGATGGCGGCGTAGCAGCAGTAACATATCGCAGCTCTCACATAGCCACCCCAAAATACCCATAAAATAGGACTCTAAACCAATCCTAGAACTCCAAAACGCACACAAAGATACTTCCCACTAAAGTCAGCTCACCTATGAGGAACCATATCAGCACTGCGAACCATAACCAGCTTGGCTCGTAACCAGCCTGGTGTGAAGCCGAGGCTGTGCCCCGGGGGCGGCTGGACGGGAGGAGCTGA
>CM053583.1:288385106-288405830 GCA_028627135.1 Pseudochirops cupreus | reverse complement strand
ACATAGGAGAGAATAGACTGGGGGAGGGGGGAAACACTGGGATGGCTGTTTTGGGGCGGTGGGCGGGGGAAAGATGGGGAGAAAATATGTAACTCAAAAAAAATTTAATAAAATAAATTTAAAAAAATAATAATAAATAAGCCCCTGCTTTGTAAAAAAAAGAAAAGAAAAGAAAAGAAATGAGAAATGCCTCTGATGCTTACAAATTCTAGTCCTAATCTCAATTCTTCATGGTACCCCCCATTCTGCTCCTCACTCTTGCCTCCTAGATTGCTTAGATGTCAAAACTACCCCCATGGCTTTCAGCAATCTGCCCATTGCTAGTCAGTCAACCAACATTCACTCAATGTTTGCCATGTGCCAGATTCTGTGAGAGGCATGAGGCGTGCAAAAATAAAGATAAAATTATCTTTGACCTCAAAGAACTTACATCTGATTGTGTGTAGGTACAATGTATAAGGTAATTGGGGGGGTAGCATTAGCAGCTGGGGAGGTGATGCTTAAGTCCTGAGCTTTGAAAGAAGTTAGAGGTGCTAAGAGGTGGAAGCCAAGAGAAAGGGTATTCTAGGTATAAGCCCAGGCAAATGCCTGGAGAGGGGAGATAGAGTGTGGTGGCTTTATTTATTTGTTTTGGGATTTTGTTTTTGTTGTTTTTGTGGAAAGAACAGCAAGAAAACCAGTTTGACTAGAGTAAAGAATTTGTAAAGGAAAGTAATGCAGAATAAGGATGGAAAAGCAGACTAGATCCAGGTTTTGATCTCAACCAAAGGAGTTTGCGTTTGACCCTAGAAGTAATAAGGAATCACTTGAGTTTATAGAATAGGGAAATGACATGATCAGACTTGTGCTTTAATAAAAATCACTTTGCCAGCTATGTGGAGAATAGATTAGAAACAGTTACCTTATCATGGGATAGTTGCCTCAGGGACTGGGGGGAGAAAGAGGGACCTTGTCCCAGGCACAATCAAAGATGAGTCTCTGCAAGTTCTTAGGTCATTGATGTTGGTGCTGATATTATGAAAAATGAGTTTACTTCCTGTTAACTTAATAAAGGCAACAGGGCTATTAAAGGCTCTTCCCAGCAAGTGGGAAGAAGTGGTCCATTCTATTCACATCAGTCAGTTAAGCAATAAGATATGTATATACATACATACATATATATGTATATATATATATATATATGTGTGTGTGTGTGTGTGTGTATGTATGTATATATATATATACATATATACACACATATGTCTGTCTGTCTATCTATCTATCTATCTATCTATCTATCTATCTATCTATATCTGATCCTTATAGTTTCTGGGTCATCTTCTTCACTCTGGTGTAGGACTGACTCTTCAGACGATGTTCCCCAGGAAGAAATGTACCTCTCTCTTCTTCACCCCTAACTCCCTGCAAGCCTGGCTCTTTTTTACCTGGAATATGAGGCACTTTATTTATACCATGAGATCACCTAGGAAAATTCCTTCCTAGTTGAAGGAATAATTCATATTTGGAAGGTCTTAGAAGTAACTTGGCCATGCTCATTTGTTTTGTTTTTGTTTTTTCCCAGAAGGATGCTTGGATTAGAGATGACAAATTCTTGTGGATTTTGAAACCAAGTGGTGGGAAGAGATCCTAGGGTAATAAAAAACAGAAATTGGGGAGAAATTGAGATTTATTCCATAGTCCTGTTTGGGTTTTTGTTTCAGTGTCTTTTACAAATCTGAAGCTCATAGTAGGATTGATCCTTGGCCATCTCATTTATAAACATCGTTATCTTGATCTGACATCAAACATGCCAAGGTCACCCTCTGCATCCCAGACCATTGCTAGTCATTTTGACTTTTGTCTTGCCATTGGACTTCAATAATTCTGGAAGAAAGAGTGAAGCCAATGAGTTTGCCCAGCTATGCCTTGCTTAAATCCAATTTACTCCTCAGTCAAGCTATCACCCCATGATGTCATTGGTACTGAGTGGGGTACACTCTCTCTGCATCCTCTGTGAAGACTCCTCAGAATGAGAAGGGAGAGAAACTGTTTGGAAACCAGAGACAGACTTTTGTAAGACTGGACAGACCTGAGTCCTAGGTTTCCTAAGATATTACACAACCATCCCAAAGAAATCATAGAAGTGGAAGACCCATATGTACAAAAATATTTATTGCAGCTCTCTTTGTGGTGGCAAAAAACTGGAAATTAAGGGGATGCCCATCAATTGGAGAATGGCTAAACAAGTTGTGGTATATGAATGTAATGGAATACTATTGTGCTATAAGAAATGAGGAGGAGACAGTCTTCATATTTACCTGGAGAGGCTTATACAAACTGATGCTGAGTGAGAAGAGCAGAACCAGGAGAAATTTGTACACAGTCATAGACACATCATATGTGTGATGATCAACCTTGATTAACTGGACTCTTCTCAGCAACGCACAGTTATAAGACAACTCTACAAGTCTCAGCATGGAAGGAGTTACCTACATTCAGAGAAAGCTCTAGAAAGACCAGAGTTTAAATGGAGACTGGAACAATCTACATGCTATCGTTCTTTTCCATGTTTGGTTTTGTTTCTTCTTTCCCATTGTTCACTCCATTGGTTACAACCCTTCTAGACAACCAGACTAATGTCCAGTGTGAAAGTATTTGCAGATCCTATACTTGATTGCATGCCCATAGGTGGGGGTGGGGGAGAAAATTTGAAATTCAAGGGATTCTGGAACTGAATCTTGTAAACTAAAAGTAAATAAACAAATCAATTAAAAAAAAATTACACAACCTAGGACCCTTCTCCCTTTCCCTTGCTGTCAATCAGCCTTAAGCCTTTCAGGAATTTTACAAATCTCTTAGTCCCTCCCTCTTCTTCACATTGGCGTTTGCCAAATAAGTACATGAATAGTACCCTGCTTTCCTGTCCCACCTCCCAGCCAATAGGGGATAGTGGTGGGCTTCCTTGTTATTCACCATTGGGGAAGGTTTCACGCAGAGACTGAGAGCCCACCTCCCAGCCAATGGGAAAAGGGCTGGGGGTGGAGGGAGGGGGCTTAACTGTGTTAGGGTATAAATTCTTGTTCTGTCTTTTGTAACACACCTCTTCTCCCTGTTCTGCTGTGGAGAGGACCACCCTCTTCCCATGGGGGAAGAGAATAAAAATTTCCTGTTCCTTCCTCAACATACCTCTGACTTTTGATTTTTCTTGGGTAGGGGATTTTTGGAGTCCCCATACCCCACACAGTTCTCTTCAAAGATGAAGGGCCAACAATAAGAAAAATGATCTTGAGCTAATGAAAGGACTGGATTAGATCATAAGGTTACTGCTTTAGAGCTGGAAGAGATTATAGGAACTCAGAGATCATTTAGTCCAATCCTCTTGTTTTCCATAAGGAAACCAAGACTTGGAGTGACAAAGTGACTTGCCCAAGGTCAAAGTGTTACTAAGTATCCAATCCAGGTTGACCTAGCTCTGAGTCAAGGACTTGGGTATGAATCACGACTGCCATTTACAACCTGTGACTTTGAGTAAATTTTTTTACCTCTCTGGGCCTCAGTTTCTTCACCTGTAAAATGAAGGGGTTGAACTAAATGACCTCTAAGTTTTCCTTCTACTCCAGTCTAGATCTATGATCCCAGAGCCCAGTGTTATTATATTGTTGGGAAACCTTATTTATTAACGTTGTCAAAGCTAACTTCATGTGGCTAGAATATTGTCTAACCCAAATGCTCCCTGTAGATCTCAGGATGACCTCAGAGACATTCAGGAAGCTGGATGATCTTAAGGAATTCCACTCAGGTCTTGTTTTGGGTCTGCTCAAAGTTAGTGTTTTGGACTGCCTAAATTAGGATGTCTTATCTACTTATATGTGTCCCAAACTGCCCATCTCTTGGAGACTATCTACAACTTATGTGAATCCAATCAGGTAAATGCCTTTATGCCCTTGTCTTCACTCTAGACAAAATAACCTCACAGAGATTTGTAGAGGAAGCCACCACTTCCTTCTGGTTCCTTCTCTACCAAATGACCTAATAAATGTCTTTCTAAGACTATTTGAGATTTTGGAGTTTGTACTCATGACTAACACTAGCTTAATTTCTGGCACATAGTAGGCATTTAATAAATCTTGTTGAAATGGATGGAATTTATCTCAGTTCCCCTTAGCCTCAGGGTATGAGGAAAGTGACAGGACACAGAACACCTAGAGGGGACCTGGAGAAAAGAAAAGACTCTAAATTGGGCAGCTAGATGGCACGGTAGATAGAGCACTGGCCGTGGAGTCAAGAGGACCTGAGTTCAAATCTAGCCTCAGACACTTAACACAAAACTAACCATGTGACCTTGGGCAAGTCACTTAACCCCAATTGCCCTACCTTATCCCCTCCAAAAAGCAAAACAACAACAACAACAAAAAACCAAACATAAGAGTTAAGAGAAAGAGACATTTACTAGCTATGTGACCCTGGACAAGTCACTTAACCTCTATTGCCTCCAAAAAGGGGAAGGGGAGTAAGACTCTGAATGGGAAGGATGGGGACTAGAGAGAAATTTCACAATCATACTGTATGATCTGTTCCTGTCTATATAATTGTTAAGCATGGAGAACTTGGGAGAGATAATCTTAATGTCTCATCTTTGAATAGAAGAAGCATGGCGGAGTGGATAGAGAGCTAGTTTTGAAGCCAGGAAGAACTGAGTTCAATCCCATCTCTGTAAGATCCTGACTGTCTGAACTTTATCTCTCAGTGGTTAACTCACTATTAGCTACTGAGAAGGTGGTAACTTACATTGATAGAAGGAGTTTCCTCAATTGGAAAGTGAGGAAAATGCATTCCCTCAAACTTATGTCCATTATCACAACCATAAAGAGGACTCACTCCAAGTTATATTTTTCCTAACAATGACCCAATGAGATGGGTACCACTGGACTACCCTCTACAGATCTGAATCAGTCATAAAAGATTTAAAGTATTCTTCTCCAGAAAGAGAAATCTTTCTTATAAGTGGTTTCTGCAAGAACCCAAGAAATGTTCCTCTTTTTATGCTTGTGCAGTGCTCATCTGATATATTACATACCTAATTAGGGCTTGGAAGATAAAAAGGTACACGGATGCCCTTCGTTTTCCGCACACAAGGTTAGGCCGTGTAAATTAGATGGAACGCCATTAATAATCAAGCAAACAAGGTCAGCACCATTGTTCACTGCATTCTTTCCACTTCTATTAGGTTAATTCTACATTTCCCAGGCTCTACAATTGAATAGTGATTACTTTGCTAAATACTACATGAGTTTTGACAAAAACAAACCCCTGAGGAATCAAAATAAGTAATTTCTATTCAGCAGAAATCATTTTCCGATTAGTCTGCGTGCAATATTATACAACCCAATTATGACAATATGCAGACATGTATAATAAATAAGGAATATGAGATCTAACCCAATCTGAGGTTAGGCAAGAGGAGGTGAGAAAGCATTTTACAGAAAGAAATGGTGAGCCTCTTATCCAGCACACCCTGAAAAGTGACTGGATAAAGCATGAACCTCTTTCACCAATTATAGTTCACACTTATATAATGCTTTAAGGTTGGAAAAGAGCTTTACACCAATCCCAATTTTACACAAAATACAGAAACCATGGGATAAATCTAAATTTCTTTCTGGCTTCTACTTTGTGGTTCCCTAGATTTTTTCATACCCATTAATTTCAAATTCTACAGGAATGTGACATCTGCAGCTGGGTGGAGTGTTGGGCCTGAAGTCAGGAAGATCTGAGTTCAAATCTGGCCATAGACACTAGCTGTCACAAAATCCTTTTTGCCTCAGTTTCCTCATCTGTAAAGTGAGCTGGAGAAGGAAATGGCAAACCACTCCACTGTCTTTGCCAAGAAAACCCCAAATAGGGTCATGAAGGAACAGGCATGACTGAAAAACAACTGAACAGCAACAAAATCCAAGCATCCTTCCAGGAGAAACTATAATAATAAATCAAATGAGCATTGAAAAAATGACTTCCAAGACCTTCCAACTTGAAGTTATTCCTTTAAGGAGGAAGGAAGCTCCCTGGGTACCCTAGCATATAACATCAAATGGATGTATGTACATATTATATATATAGATGTGTATATACTATATATGTATATATACATGATACTATATATAGTACATACACATAATGTATACACACACACATATATATACACATATATGTATATAATAATATATATTATTTATATTTGATCCTCACATCAACCCTGTTTGATAGATTATTGCTATATCCATTTCATAGATTAAGAAACAGCTTTTCAGAAATCAGTCTAGCTATACATTGAGGCAGCTAAGTGGCACAGTAGATAAGTGCTAGGCCTGGAGTAAGGAAGATCTGAGTTCAAATCCTGCCTCAGACACTTACTAGGTGAATGGACCCTAGACAAGTCACTTAACTTCTCTGTGCCTCAGTTTCCTCATTTGTAAAATGGGAATACTAATAGCACCTAACTCCCAGGGTTATTGGGAAGTTAGGTGGTATAATGGATAAAGTACCACACCTGGAGTCAGGAAGACTCATCTTTGTGAGCTCAAATCTGGTCTCAGACACTTACTAGCTGTATAACCCTGGACAAGTCACTTAACCCTATTTGCCTCAGTTTCCTCATCTGTAAAATGTACTGGAGAAGGAATAGCTAACCATCCAGTGTCTTTGCCAAGAAAACTCCAAATACAATCGCAAAGAGTCTGAAACAACTGAGCAACAACGACACAGGGTTAGTATGAAGATCAAATGAGATAATATTTATACAGTGCCACATGGTGGGTGCTTAATAAATGTTTCTAGCCGTCCTCCAAGAACCTGGTCTGTCCCTCCTAGTTGGTTTCAGAGATGTAACTAGAACCCTTATCTCCTGTTCCAGTGTTCTTTGTAATGGCAATGGCAGTTTGAAGATCTTCCCCGACCCTTGTACTGGCAAGCTCACAGGTATTTGGCATTTAGTTTCAAGTTTATCATTGTGTCAAGTATTAAGAGCCAGAACTTGTGAATCCCACAGTGGGATGGACTTATTGACATAATAGGAAGGGGAAGAACAGGGAGGAGCTAATAATATATATAAGGAAAATCCCAAGTTGAAAGAGGCCAGAACTTGTGGGAGCAAGCATCTGGAGGCTGGGCTGCTACTGCTTCAGAGAGAGAAGAGAAGTGAGGGCTAAACTGAGAATTGAGAAGAGAGAAGAACTGGGAGGAGGCATGGCTGTGGTGCCAGTACTTTGTCTGTTTTGATGTTACTTTGTCATATTCATCTGCTAATAGAGGATGGTGCTGTTGTTACAGAAGCTTTCTTGTTGTATGTTTACAGAAATCCTGGAGGAGGATCTTGCTGATGTTTTCAGAGGCCCAGGGACTATACTGATGATTTGTATTGATTAGTCAGACCTTGTTGTTGGGTCTATGTTGATTTCTCAAGCAGAAAGTGAATTGATGAGGATTCCAGAAATGTGTTTGAATGTTATTGTGGCTTTGTTAAGGTTTGTCTTCCCAGGAACAGAAACTGTGAAGGTCTTGAGGTGTACCAAACACTGTGAGCTTCAATATGGAACAGGAAATGCTGGACAAAGTACTGAGAGCTATCTGCCTTTGAACCCAGGTGGCAGTTGGATAGATTTGGACAAGAACTGGGACCATGGAAGAGGAAGCATGGAAGATGAGAACCTGCCTGTAATCAAGATGAAAAGACCTCTCCTTGGGTATTTAATGCAAACCAATAAAATAATGACTTATTGTGGCCTAGGGGTGGAGAACTCTGACCTTCATATTTAGATTATTGAGTTAAGGACTTCTCCAATTAAGAAGAAAGAGGACTTTTTGATTGAAGAGATTAAGACAATGTAACCTAGGGATGGAGGACTTTGACCTTTGTACTTTAAGGACTTACTAAATGATTGTGTTACTAAATGAATGTTATCTTTGTTTAAAACTATGTGGCCACTTTGGTGAAAACTATGTGGCCACTTTAGTGATAAGTTGTTAAGCCATAACATTGTGAATGCTGCATCTTAATTTCTGTGAATGTTTTATCTTAATTTACTGCTGAATAGAGAGTTCACTATACTGTGTAATCAGAACCTTGAAAGCTGTTCATAGCAGCAGTCCTCTGGAAAGCTGCTCATGCTTGGCTTTATACTCTTCTCATTACATTATTTTGTTGAGAGAAGAAAAAGGAAGGGAAGTCACATTTGGAATTTGTTCCCTGATCATGGACATGCTCTAAATTTCTTATGGACCCTATTTTTAAGGAATAGAGTCTGAGTCCACAATGTACTGTTTCCTACTACCCACCCCTACCAAACATTCTCCTCAGCAGTAACTACTAAACATCCTCGTGACTGGTATACTCTGAAGAGCGTGTGTTTTCCTGGGGGAGAGAATGTTGCTCTCATAGACAGAATGAACAATACCTAGAATAGGAAGTCAGTTAGGGACCCCCAAATACTCCCTCTAATCTCATTCCTATTTTCTTAAATTCATTTGGAACAAAGAGCCTTCTTATCCAGAATGAGATGGTGGATGAAAACCACAAAAATTCTCCTGGGAGAGAGTCTGTGACTTGGATATACACTAAGACGTTGTTAACTAAAGTCAGAGTCTTTTTAAAGATAAAGTTCTGCTAAAGCAGAGAGATCATTGGGCACCAAAAATTTCATAGCAGAGCTTTTTGTGGTAGCAAAGAAATGGAAACAATGTAGATACTGTTTGATTGGGGAATGGCTAAATAAATTGTGGTATATGATTGCAATGGCATGTGACTGTACTATAAGAAACAATGAACAGGAAGAATCAAAAGAACCATTAGGAAAGACGTATGTGAATTGATGCAGTGTGAAGTAAGCAGAACCAGGAAGCTAATATTCATCATGACTACAATAATTTAAATAGAAGGGGAAAAACAAAACTGGATATTGTGTAAACATAATGATAAAACTTGGTTATGGAGTTCAAGAAATATACCTTCTCCCTCCTTCTTTGTAAAAGTGAAAGAGTGTCTTTCAGACATCTCACACTAGATTACACTAAGCATCTTGAACTCAATATGTCCCAAACAGACCTTATTTTCTTTCCCCCTAAACCCTCCTTCAACCCTGGCTCCTACCTTCTCTATTACTGTAGAGGAAAACACCATCTTCTCAGTCCCTCAGACTTGCAAAGTAGGAGTTATTCTTAATTCCTCACCATCTCTCACCCTTCGTATCCAACCCTCACCTCTTGAATACACCTTCTTACCTACTATGACCCTGCCACCAATCTAGTGTATGCCTTCATCATCTGAGGCCTAGATTATTGCAGTAGTCTGCCTCAAATCTCTCCCCATTCTAATCCATCCTTCATTCTGCCACTAAAGTGATTTTCCTAAAGTGCAGGTCCCATTGTGTCATCCTCTACTCCATAAATACCAGTAATTTCCCATTGCCTTCAGGAGTAAAAACAAAATGCTCTGTTTGGTATTCAAACCCTTCATAACCTACCCCTTCTACCTTTACAATCTCCTTATACATTATTCCCCAACACATACTGCGATCCAGTGACTCTTGTCTCCTGGACTTTGCATCTCTTAGCACCAGACATTTTCTTTGGCTGTTACTATGCTTGGAAGGCTCTCCCTCCTCACTGTAACTATGGACCTCTCTGGTTTCTTTTAAGTCCCAACTACAACCCAATTTTCTACAGGAAGTTTTCCCCAACCCCTTTTAATTCTAGTGTGTTCCCTCTATTATTTATTTCCTATTTATCCTGCATGTAGCTTCCTTTGCAAATATTTGTTTACATGTTATCTTCTCCATCAGATCATTAGCTCCTTGAGGGCAGGGACTGTCTTTTGCCCCCCTCGTTTTTTATCCCCAACCTTAGAACAGTGTTTGGCAAATAAAAGGCACTTAATAAATTCTTGTTGATTGATTGGAATGCTGCAAACGTTCTCTGAAAAAATGGGTAAATTTAGGTTGATTTTGCTGAACTGCTATTTTGTTTGTCTTTCTCTCTCCTTTTTATATTTTTATTATGAGCTACGTGGGTAGAATAGAGAGAAGGATATAAAAATCAAAAGAAACTCCAGAGATGGAACCCTAGAATGCAGCAAATCTATCCCAAAGCCAAAATTATAACCCTATAAGATGATGTATGAATGTGAAGTTTAAAAAAAAAAGTATCAACATTCTGAAAAAATTAAAAATGATCTCTGGGTACCTAAAGATTTTGATTAGACATTAAGAAGGTGAAGGGAAGAATCCTCAGGAGTTGGGAAGAGTTGCATAGGGAGAAAGAGGAGACTGCAAAGGCATGAGACAAACCTGTCCTACTGCACAATCCTTACTGGGGCCAGCCCTGCTGGTGGAGCATTTCCAGGTTTGGGATGGAATTGGATGTATTCCTTTGTGCTGCTCATTTGGGAAACAGCATGGCAGAATGGATTCCTGGCCTCCCTATTGCCTGCTAAGGCAATGAAGAGAAAGCAGAGAAGCTGGCATTGTGCTGTAGTGTTGGGGTGGGCCAGATTGGAGTAATTGCTGGTATGTTGCTCTAGCCAAGCAAACAACAGTGCCTTGCAAATGTGCTTCGATGGAGCTTGCCAAAGAGAACAAAGACAGCCCTGATGTTCCCCCTGTCTTTCATGTTAGGGAACATGTTGCCTGATAAATTACAGTGGCATCCCTTTCCAGGATCTACCTAATGATTTGACAACCTGAAGGAAAAGGGGGGGCAGCACTCCACAGCATTCTTTTAGCTTAGCATATTCCAAAGAGATGAACAGAAAATGCTTTGCCCTAGCCATACTATTACATGAACCCATGAGTACACAGGTAATTGAGGTATACCATCAGGGGGCAAATTAATTTGTTTCTGCTACCCCAAGCCATTGTTCTGCTTTCTTGTCCATGAACATTTAATACATTGTTTGTTGTTAAATATGTAACAGAACATTTAAACAAATCAAGTCAATCAGCATTTATTAAGTACCTACTATTGCCAAGTACTGTGCTAAGGATGAAGAGTACAAAGAAAGACAAAACCACGGTCCTTGCCCTCAAGGAACTCATGTTGTTGTTTGTCCTTCCTTCTTGAAGAGGACCAATGACGTCAGGAGGGTGATGTCTTGATTAGCAAATGAATTGAGTTTAAGTGAGGCAGAACTGTGTAAAATTATCAGCCTCTCTCTCTCCTCCAGAGTCAATGGAGTCCAGTAGCAAGACATTGGTCAGGTGATGGCTCCTGCTGCAGTGGGACACCTTCCAAGGAACACATAGTCTAATGGGAATTATCAATTGGATTTAGAGTCAAGAATGAGAATTTGAATCTTAACTCTCTACCTGTCACTCATGTGACCTTGGACAAGGCATTTTATTTCTCTACTGCTCAATATCCTTATCTGCAAAATGAGAGCAGGCCATTAAATGACCTGTAAGGTTCCTTCTAAGTCTTTTATCCTATAGTTCATTTCCTGGTGGTTGAATACTGATCTTAGCAGAAGTCTGGTGTGGGATCCTATGAGATCTTCCCAGTTCTACACTTCCTCTAACTTTGGAGATTCTGTTTGGGACATCCTCATGTCTCTGCCTTCTCTGTTTCCAGCACACTGGCTGGAATAGAAACCCTTAATACATCTTTGTTGGCTAAATAAATATATGATGGACTCGGTGCATACTGATAATCTAGCACCAACACATAATGCTGACCCCCATCTTCGTTGATGTTTCTGATGTCTAAATTGATGTCTAAATCCCTGGTTACCAGCATAGATTTAGAAACTGTTTGTGGGAGCAGGGCTAGAGAATGGAGGGGAAGCAGTAATATATTCCCTCTGTTACTCAAATGCTGCCTGAAAGGGTAGAATTATACAAAAATGAAATGGGCTAATTTGGCAAATAGTGAGGTCTACTTCATAAGAGGTCTTCAAGCAAAATCTTACGTAGATTGTGAAAGTGATCTTTGAGTCTGTTCTGGGTACAAACCCAGACTTGGCTATTTGATGCCTGTGGGTAATAAGGAAAATAATTTCTTCTCTCTGGATTCCTTTGATCATCTGTAAAATGGGGTGGAGTGGGGGGGGTGTGGACTAGATCAGGGATCATTGTGTTGAAAAAAAAAATCATTCCTAGCTCATGAGTTGTACAAAAACGGGGTTCTGGTCCAGTTGGTTTACCCCTAAATTAGATGATCAATATGGACTCTTCCAGGAGGTATTTAATAAATGCTTGTTGATCGACTGATTCCAGCTTTCCCTCATGTAATCTATTTTTTTTTAAGGACTCCTTCCATAGTTTTCACCAGACTGTCAAAAGGGTCCATGGCACATGGGTGAGGAAGGTAAATGATATGAATAGTTATAGCAAAAAAGGAAGGGAGTGTCTACCTGATTTTTTTTTTTAATTCAGTTCCTCATGCACTGTTTTAAAGTCTTTTTTATTGTGTTGGTGGTTCCACTTTCTAAATAAGTGTTGAGACTGAATTTGACCACTGCAAGTTATTTATTAGGGAAGGCAGAGCATTCAAGGTTCCAATCAGTGAACAAGGGGATTGCAATAAGTAGCTTTTCCTGATTCTATGTGTTGCGAGCCAACCTTGTGAAACAATAGCTGCACTGGAATTGAACAAGCAGCTCCAAGCGAAGACAGAATGTGAAGGAGAAAAGCACTGCCCTCTCCTGACAGCTGACAACACCTTTGCTCTGGTGCACAGTGTGGATCTTAGCAGAAGGAAAGCCTGACCAAAGATCCTGGGGGGACTTGACTGAGTTAAGCCCTAGAGTGAGACTAGGAAGGGAGAGTTAAGCCTATATCCAATATTCTAGTCTATCACTTTCTCTAGACCAGAATTCTAGGGTCTGTGAACTTACATATATATATATGTGTGTGTGTGTGTGTGTGTGTGTGTGTGTCTCTCTATATATATATACATCTGTATATATATATACAATGTATGTCATACATTACACATCACACATATACATAGATCTATATATACATACATGCATACATATATACATGTAGTAGATTACATGTAAAAATTTAACATATATGCAGAGACAGAATGAGAGATAGAACCATATTTCAATATAATTGATTTCCTTTGTAAACTAATATATTTTATGGATTTAAAAACATTATTCTGAGAAGGACTTCTTCCATGGTTTTCACCAGATTGTCAGATGGGTCCATGTCATAAAACAGGTTCATAGTCCCTGGAATATATGGATATTTTCCATTTGAATTAAAAGCATCCACTGGCTTAAATTTCTATGATGACAGACATCTATGTAGAAAGACAAAAACCCTACAGGCATATCAAATGCAACATGTCCAAAACAGAACTAATGTATTCTGTTACCTTTACCTGTACAGAACTTTTCCAGTACCTTCTGTCCATTTCTGTCCGTGATACTGACAGCCTTCCATTCACTCAGGCTGATAATTTCAGCATCATCTCCAATTCTTCTCATTCATCCACTCTGTCAAACCACTTGCCAAATCCTGTCTATTCTACCTCCTCCATCAGGTTTTAGCTCCCTCTCCTTTTGCACTCACATGGTTACCTCCCTATTCCAGATCACTGATATCCCCTGACTGGGCTCCTAATTGATCTCCCGGTTTCCATTGTACCCCCTCTCCAATCCAAACTCCATACAGCTGTCAAAATGATCTTCCTAAAAAACAAGTCTAACCATGTCACTTGATTGCTCAAGAGGTCCAGGTGGCTGTTTCTCCCTGCCAGGTATTTAAAACTCTTCAGTCTGACTGCCACCTTCATTTTCATCGTGATTATACATCACTTCACCTCACATACTCTGTCTTCCAACCAAACTAGCCCACTTGTTGTTTCACATTCATGACATTACATTTCTAGTCTTCATGGCTTGGCACAGGCTGTCATTCATGGCTACAAGGTCCTCCCTGTTCATCATCAGACTTGGAAACCTTTACTTCACTTCAAATTTTATTCAAGTGCCGTCTCCTCCAAAAGACTTTCCTGATTAATCCTAGATTGCTTTGTTTTTTGTTTGTTTGTTGTTTTTTGGTTTCTTTTTGCTTTTTGGAGGGGGGAAGGCAGGGCAATTGGAATTAATTTATTTGCCCAAGGTCACACAGCTAGTAAGTGTTAAGTGTCTGAGGCCGGATTTGAACTCAGGTCCTCCTGATTCCAAGTGCTTCATTCACTGTGTCACCTAGCCAGCCCTGTATTTTTTCAAATTATATTTTGTATTTACTTTTGTGTGCACATGCTTTTCCTTTCCATACCCTTCTCCAGGACAATGTAAACTCCTAAATAGTAAGGACTGTCTCATTTTCTCCCTTTACAACCCCAGTACATTGCACAGTGTTTAGTCCATAGTAAATACTTACTAAATGCTGTTTGAATGACTTAAAGTTCCAGATTCTAATTCTAGCTCAACCATTAACCAACTTTGTGATATGGCTAAGTCATTTCACCTCTTGAGGTCCAAAACCCTTCTTCTATGTGTTTTCTAAGGTGGAGAAGACACAATCCTTGGCCTCAGAGTGTTATAATTGAGAAGGGGCACATACAAACTACAAGAATGCCCTTTTAAACTTTTCAAAGAGTCGTTTGACCTTTCCAATGACCCTGTGAGGTACAGAGGGGAAAGATTATTGTTTGCATTTAGCAGATGAGGAAATTGAAGCATTGAGGAATTGAAATGACTTGTCCAAGGTCACACAGTGAGTTATTGACAAAACCAAGAGTAAAATCTAAGTTCCTCAATTCTTTGCTCTGTGCTCTTTCTCCTTCCTTAGTAAAATCCTAAAAAGTTATATACATTTATTCACACCATCTCCTTTCCACCAACTAATTTCTCGGTTCTCTTCCATTCAGCTTCCATCCCACCATACTCCAAGTTCATTAATGACCTCATCACCAAATCCAATGCTCTGCCCTCCACTATCTACCTTATTTTAAATCTCTGATTGTCTTTGACCTCTACATAATGTTAGATCATCTTGACTTTGATAATCCCTTAGCTTTTGTTCCATTGTATTCATTTGAGTTCTCCTCCCTCTCTGAAAATTTCTTCTCCTTCACTCATTCTTCCTCTTTTTTCTTAATTTTAAACACTGATGTCCCCCAGGTCCCTGTCCATGGCCCTCTTTTCTAATTGAGTCTTTCTCTCTCTCTTGTGAATTTCATTCATTTCTGTGATTTCAGTGATCACCTCCAGACAGATGTGAAATTTACCAGTCTCATATTTCTAGTTGCCTGTTGGACATTAATTCTACATGTTCTACCAGCACCTCAAACTCAAAACTTCCAATATGTAATTGATCATCATGTTTTATCTATAAACCTTCCCTGTTCCTAAGTTTCCTATTTCTTTTCTGGACAATTGTTTATGTTATTTCCACATAGATCTTACTTTCCTTTTTTCTATTGTTCCTCACTTTTAAAAATATCATTTCTTACTGAAGATGAAGATAGAAGTCTCGTCCTATGGTAGAAATTTTCCTGTGTTCCTGATTGTGAGATTCATTACTACTCTCTGCCTTAATCATGATCATGTTTTCCTATTTGCCGTGAAATCTCCTTTCTGGGTTCATGCCCTCCCACCTTCTGAAGGTCAGTTGCCCCACAGACCTTTGATTCTTGTTTGAGGCAGAATGCTTCCCATGGAGCCATCACATTCTCAGCAGTAGTGGTCACTCTAAGCACCAAATCTCTTCAGATTATATCCTTGCTAAAATCTCCATTTTCCATTATGGAATTTCATTTCTTACATGGAAGTATTCCTTCATTGGGACCCTTTCCTATATCTGATTTGATATTCCCTTTTTCTATTCTCTTGTTTCAATCCTTTCCTTTATCACTCATTCATTCTCCCTATAGGCACTCTTCTTCTGGAGAGACTATAGGCATTACTTTCCTTTCATCTTCACCATTGAATTGATTGTGATACATCCCATACTCCTCTCAATCTTCATCCCATCTCCCTTTTTATGCATTCTTTCTATTCTCCAGTTTAGTCCCCCCCAAAACAAACAAACAAATAAAAAACATGGATCCAGCTGTAGGCAAAGTGTTGCAAAGAAAAGTCCATGGAATTTCAGGCCTATTATTTCATCATTGAGTCTTTTAAAATTTTACTTTTACCCTTGTTTCCTTGTGTACTTTTAAAAAGAAATCTCTTAATGGTCCCTGTATTATAATGTTATTGTTGTTGTTTTAGCTACTTAATTGTCTTTTACTTTCTAGGGTTTTTTTCCCTTTTTTTCCTGAGGTAATTTATTTCATTACAGTGTCTTTGATTGCCATATTTGTTTACTTTTTTGTGCTTCTATTATCTGAGATGTTTGCAAAATAAATAATCTATTCATATTTTTGTAGGAAAATTTCAAATGTCTATCTTTTATTGAACATATTTTTTTCATTGATGCTCAGTTTTGAAAAGTATGTCATGAATGGAACTCAGAACCTAAGACCATGGGTCTTGTTGCACAGTCCTGATGCAGTGTGAGTTACATGAGGGAGAAGGTGTTGAGTAAGCATGTTAGGGGTAAAAGGATATTGTTAATCAAGCTATTACCTCCATAGCATTTCTGGCATCAGTATGGGGAGATGCCTACAATTGTTTTATCTCTTGTTCATAGTTATTATTTTGGAGAAGATCTTGTAAAGATCAGAGAAAATGTCTAGTCTACCATCTTGTTGGTCATGTGACTTAATTTCCTTTAATAACAACAATGCTGACATGTCTATAGTGTTTTAAAGTTTGCAAAGCACTTTACTTATATTATTTCATTTGATCTTCGTTACAATTCTATGAGGTAGCTATCACAAGTGTCATTATGTCTCTTTTGCATGTGAAAACACTGAGGCTGAGAGCAGCTGATTGTTCTTGATCACAAAGCAAGAAAAGGTTGCAGGTGGGATTTGAACCCAGACTTTGCCACCCTAAGTCCATTAGGCCACCCTGTGTCTTGATGATATCTCCATTTTCCCAATTATCCAGTCTTGAAGTCTCAGGTCATCATTGTGTTTTCCATCTCCTTTACTCTTTACAGTCAAAAAGTTTGCCAGGTCCTGTGGATTCTATCTTCATAATGTTTCACAAATTTCATCCCCTTTCCACTCCAACTTCAATCACCATCCTTCAGGCCCTCACTGCCCCTTACCTGGACTACTGGAATAGTCTTCCCCTTCATCTTCCTATCTCCAGTCTTTCCTTGTATCACTGTCCAAATAAAACTTCCTAAAATACAACTCTGATTATATCAGTCTTCTACTCAAAAGCCATCGGTGGCTCCTTATTGCTTAACAAATCAAGTATAAACTCCCCTATCCCACATTCAAGACTTTCACAACATTTTCAGTCTTATCTAACATTTCCCTTTCCCATACTTCTTACTTCGACCAAATTAGACTACATGCTGTTCCCTCTACTCCCTCTTATTGTCCTTCCCTCTTCTTTCTCTGTGCCTCTGACTGGTATGGAAATCCCTTCTTTCAACATCTGTAATTTATTTCATTACAGTCTCTGGTTGCCATATTTGTTTACTTTTTTGCGCTTCTATCGTCTGAGGTGTTTGCAAAGTAAATAATCTATCCATCTTTTTGTAGGAAAACTTCAAATGTCTATCTTTTAATGAACATATTTTTTTCATTGATACACAGTTTTGAAAAGTATGTCACGAATGGATCTCAGAACCTAAGACCATGGGTCTTGTTGCACAGCCCTGACAGAATGTGAGTTATCTATCACCTCCTCCATGTTTTCCCTGATTTCTCCCCTACTGTCCCATCTGGAAGCAATCTCTGGCTCCCCAGATTTTCATAGCAACTTGTCTGGATCCCTCCTTTGTGCTTGCCTCATTTTAACTTATAAAATTTTTTAAATTAATTTTTTAATTAAAAAATTTAAATTTATAAAATTGCATTGTTGTATGACTTTAATAGAATATAAGGTCCTTGTGAGTAGGCACTTTCTCTTTTTGTTTTTGTATACTCAGTGGCTAGCATAGTGCCCCTATACGTGTTTATTGAATAGAATTGTCACAGTGCCACATGAGTGTGCCACAGTCACATTATATGCATCATTGCAGTATTTCCTCTTTATTCAGATGTCACCTACACAATCATTGCTTAAGATGGTTTATATCCTCCACCAAGGGAAGGAGGAAGGTAATAAGCATTTATTAAATGTCTGATACGAAGCAGGGACGTGGCTAAGAGTTTTATAAATATTACTTCATTTGATTCTTACAACAATTCTATGAGGTAAGTGCTATATTATTCCCACTTTACAGATGAGGAAACTGAGACTGACCAAAATTAAATGTAGGATCACAAAGCATGTAAGTGTCTGAAACCTCATTTGAACTCAGCTCTTTCTGATTCCCAGTCCAGTGCTTGATTCTCTGTGCTACTTAGCTGCCTCAGAACATAACCAGACACAATGTGCCAACAGGAGAAATGCTAATATTTATCTTGTGAGTCTGGTACGAAAAAAAAAGTTTATTGGAACCCCTAAGATTCAGCCTAGTGATTCGTTCTCAGAACAGAGCACTGTTTGTACTCCGATTAATAAAAGTTGATTGCAAGCATTGAGAGATGTTAAACCTAATTAGTGTTTCCTTGCACCAGTCATCATATATAATGGTTGGTCAGTTACAGAAGAGCATACTGTTACAGAAAGGTATTTCAGAAGCCATGTAGTCTGACTCTTACTTTTTTGGAGATGAGGAAATTGAGATGCACGGACTTTAAGTAACTTTCCCAGGGTCACATGGGTAGAAGTTATTTGAATCCAGATCCTTTGGTTCCAAAGCTACTGCTTTTTTCCCTTATGATGTGTACACATACATGTCTACAAGAAGATTTTGAGCTGGTGTCCACATGATTACAGAGAAACAATGGGGGCCTTTTGCTTAAATATTGGGACTCTCAAGCTACTTGACCCAGAGCCAAAAAAATCCAATAGCAACAAAATAAAATCCAAAGCTGAATTGTAAATCCCCCAAAGAACCCAAGTATAGATTGGAAATGCTGACACAACCTTAACAACAGAGCACAAACGGCCCACCATGATTAGTTTATGTTTCAATTTGATCAGATTTCAACTCCTGAGGACTTTGTGTAAGGCTTCCAGGAGAAACAAAGGATTAACCACTCATATCACAGCTTAAAGTCCCTTCAGAGCCTTTATTGACTTTTTAAAGTTCACGCTGAATGGGCTCTTGAAGGCCCTAGAAAACGTGATGACTGCTAAGAGCCTAAATCCCACATGGGCAGAAGACTTGGGCTAGTAAGCAAGCAGGAAGAGAGATGGAATTAGCTGCATGAGAAATTCCCCTAGCTTCCTCCAAACCCTGCCAACATATATCCTGAGGAATGATTCTTTTATTCCCACAGAGACCCAGGCTAACCCAGTTTAGGCTCCAGGGGGTGGGAGACCACTCCAGAATTCCCTTCATTAAAGGGTTGAGTCCTTGGCAAAAAAGTCAATAATGAATAAATTGCAATTGTTATTTAATTACATGGAATCCCAGAATGGCCCACATGACTCACAGAAAGGCACCAAAGTTGCAAAAGGCAAATCTGCTCCCAAGCAATTAAAATGAAGCTACTTATTCATTAGCTAGCGCTCTCCAAAGTCATGGATGATAGTTCATAAAATGTTCGCTCACCCTTTCTCCAAAAAAGAAAGAAAACGAATTCTATTATGGCTCTCCAAATACCAATCAATTAATGACAAGCACAGATCTTAGAATGTGGAAGGACTTCAAGAGGTCATGTGGTCTATGCCCCTGTTTTCGGAGAAGTAAGAAGTCTTCATTCCTATTTCACAGATGTGCTCCTTGAGGTCCATAGGGGTTAATAAAAAGGCTTACCCAGAGTCTCACAGTGACCAAGGAAGTCCTGGAACGCAGATTGTCCTACTCCCTCATGTTGCTTCCCATGCTATTGAGTCACAAAGAAGAGAAAATCATAAAAGTGACCTGGGAAGTGAAGAAGAGATCACAATTACATGTTTTTCTGGGTTGTTGAGAACCTTTCTTCATCCTGAAATCTTCTGCTACTTAGTGACTTAGGACTGAAATCTTACTATTAGAGTGGCTACTTGGATGTCCAATACAGATAACCTTGAATGGTATTACACCGGTTATCAGTCATTTATACCTCAACATGGATAATCTATTATATATCATTTAGATAAACATATATGCACATATACTTATGTGATACATAAATACAGATACAAATGAACAATAAATTGAGCTCAGTATTTAATAGGGTTCAATAGCATAAGAAAAAGCTATATTGTCTTTGGGGAATTGCAAACTTCCTTTCAGTTTGGGAAAAGGCAAATGACCCCAAACTCATCCATCTTCTATTGCTAGGTGTCTATGTGGTATAGTAAACAGAGCACTGAGCCTGCGGTCAAGAAGATCTGAGTTCAAATCATACCTCAGGTATACACTGTGTGACCCCAAGGAAAGTCACTTAATTGTTGTCTGCCTCAATTTCCTCATCTGTAAAGATAATAATAACATCTACCTCCCAGTGTAATTGTAAAGATAAAATGAGATATCTGTAAAACACTGAGCAAATTCAAAGAGCTATATAAATGCTTTATTGTTGTGTCTGTTATATTGTTCATTATATTACATAATACTTAAATATTATACGCATTATTGTTACTGGTTTTGTTATGTGGTTTGTTATGAAATTGGAATCATAGCTCTAGAGTTCAAA
>CM053583.1:288348941-288384606 GCA_028627135.1 Pseudochirops cupreus | reverse complement strand
CTGACTTTAGTGGGAAGTATCTTTGTGTGCGTTTTGGAGTTCTAGGATTGGTTTAGAGTCCTATTTTATGGGTATTTTGGGGTGGCTATGTGAGAGCTGCGATATGTTGCTGCTACTACGCCGCCATCTTGGCTCCGCCCCCGATGAGGGTCTTAATTATGGTTATAGGACATTGGAAAGTAATATACACAGGAACTCTGTGAAGGAGCTGGAGTGAGAGAAAGCCACTAGGGCTTTGAGTTAGGGTTGCAAACTACCCCTGATGACTTGAGTAAGCCTCCTGATAATGTTTGGGGCAGGTGCCCAGTAGCCGGTGCCAGTTCAGTTTTTTCTTGATGGGAAATTTAAATATGAAGACCTCCTTCCCAGACAAAGCCTGTCTAGCCTAAGGACCTAATCTGTTCAAAACTGGATTCCTAAGTGTTACTATCATGCTATCCCACCCATGTAAAAGCCGTCCTTTTCCATATGTTGTAGCTTAAGAGTCGTGCCCTGAGCTCTTGTCATCATCAACAAACATTCATTGAATGAATCAAATGTAGAGGGGACAGTGATAATTTATGGGATGCTGCCCTCCACCTCAATGTTAATATTGATAAACAATGAACTGGTGAAGTTATTGGACCTCATGGAAATTCTGCCTTCCACACACCATACCACTCAAATGTTAGTCTCCTTCAGAATTTAATAGAGAAACTGAGGATGTTCAGGTTAGTTTGGCACTTGATAATGAAGGAAGGATGCTCTCTGGAGCCCAATCCCCTGACGGAGCACTCAAAACCACAAAGGCTTGGCTTTTTCTGCTATTGCAGTAAACCAAGGGCAAACTGCCCAGTGAAATAATGAGATCTCACATTTATGCTTTTACTTACTTTCCAAACCCTACCCAATTCTAGTAGGGTAGGTGGTGTAGTGGACAGAGCCCTGGGCTATGAATCTGGAAGACCTAAGTTCAAATATGACCCTACACACTTAAAAGCTATGTGACTCTGGACAAGTCAATTAACAACAACAACGAAAAAAAACCCTATCGTTTTCTCAGCTATGAATGGGTTGTTGTAAGGCTCAAAGGAGATTGTATTTGTAAACCATGCAGTATAGACTCTGGCACATAGTAGCACCTAATAAATAGAATAAAAGAGGAAACTAAGGAAAGAACCTTGAATGAACATCAACTAGTTAGGACTGGAAATTTCCTGATTATTTTCTTAAGTTCCAAAAAGATCTCCTTACACATAGAGAGGGAAACAAAACATCACTTGTTTTCTAGCAGGATGCCTTAGACTTTCATTTGTTATGATTATTGCTTTCTGATATGTTTTTTAATTTTTACTTTTTTTTTGGAAGGGGAAGTTGGGGTTAAGTGACTTGCCCAAGGTCACAGGGCTAGTAAGTGTTAAGTGTCTGCAGCCAGATTTAAACTCAGGTCCTCTTGATTCCAGGGCCCGTGCTCTATTCACTGTGCCACCTAGCTGCTCCGCTGATATTCTTATAAGAGGAATTTGCATGACACACAACATGTTCTCTGAACTTTCTTTCACTAAGACATCCCAGAAGCTTTTGAAACCTCAATTGTTTACAGTGAGATGACTGCAGTTCACATCTTGGTATCTTACACAGATGGTCCTTTTCATTTGAGTTATTTCCTTGTACTCAAAGGAAGACATCATAGGATGAGAGCCATATTTTCTACTAGAGCAAGATATTTTTTCCCCTCTCTTTGGACAGATTTCTGAAAGTTAATAGGCTCTTAGATTTAAGGCTGAAATGGAACTTAGAGGTCACTACCACCCACACTTGAAAGATGAGGAAACCAAGGCCCAGATATTTATTCAGTAGATCTTCCTTGACGTATAGCATAAGCATCTCTCCTTCTGCTCTCTGCATTTACTTGCATTTGTAAAAATTCATGTTCACTGGCATTCATTTACCTTCACGTTGCTGTATCCCAAGTTAGTACTCAACAAAAATTTCCCAAGGACCTACTATGTGCTTTGGATTTTGGTGGGTGCCGAGAAAGATGCAAAACAAAATAAAAGTCTCTGCCTTTACTGGACTTGTGGTCTAGCACAGGAACATGACCCAAATTGTTACTATTTATTCTCTCCCTCCCTCAATTGCTTTATATTGATTTTGTCTATATTTTGTATTTACTCATACCCGCACATGTTATGTCCCCTTAATAGAATGTAAGCTCCTTGAGGGTAGAGTTTTCTTTTCTTCTTTGTGTCCTTAGCACCTAGCGCAGAATCTGATGTTTAATCAATGCATTTAGAATTTAATTTAGTGATATATCAATAAATAATTACAATATACTATAAAAGCCACAAGTAGGTATGAAAAGAATGCTATGCGAAGTTAAAGGAGAATCTTAACCAGTTGAAAAGTACCAACGAATGTTTCATGGAGGGAGCAAGTGGTATTTGAATACGGTTTTAAAAGTAGAGGAACTGGACATACTAGGCAAAGGAAATACTATGATTAAAGGGAGAGATGTGAGAAAGTGTGGAAAGTGTATGGGGTTATGTAAATCCAGTGGGACTAGGCAAAGAGCCCATATGTTTTTGGATTCATTGTCTATTTACTAATGTTAGAATACATTTGGGTTCTGATGTCATGTTTAGGGTTATGTATATGTTTGTCCATCAATCAAATTACACAGCTTGGCCCTTACCTACTTATCTACTCCCTCCTTCCCTTTACAATGATCAATCAAAAACCTCTGTACAAGGCATAATTGGCTGACTCTACATTTTAATTTTATGAAATAAAAGATAATAAATACAAAAGCATTACTTAACATGTAAACGGACTGTTTATTCCATTTTATCTCAGTTCCAGCCTTCCAGGCATAGAGGGATAAAATAAATAAATAAATAAATAAAGCATTAAGTTTTGTGTCCTCTGCCTCACCTAGCAGCTTCTCTACTCAAGACTGGGTTGTGAAATTACATGAATCAGTAATGTCATTATAAAGTCACCAACTTCCAGCTACCAATTGGAATGTAAGGAAACACAGTCTACACTCTGGCAGCTTAATCATTTGGAACTATACCCCAAAAGTTATTAAACTACATATATCCAGGGATACCATTAATAGTTCTACGTCCCAAAGAGATCAAAAAAAGAGGAAAAACATCCCTATCTACAAAAAAATTGTTATAGCAGATTCTTTTTATAGTGACAAAGAACTGGAAACAAAGGGGGTATTCATCATCTGGGGAATGTCTGAACAAATCATCTAATAGAACATCATTCTACCATAAAAAATAATGAAAGGGGTAGTTCCAGTGAAACTTGAGAACACTTGTATGAACTAGTGCAGAATGAAGTAAACAGAACCAGAGAATAATATATTCAATAGCGAATATCTGATCAATGAAATGATCAGCCACGATCCCCTAGAACTAATGCTGAAGTATGTTCCCCATCACCTGACAGAGAGGTGATAAATTTAGGGTGTGTACAGAACCGTAAAGTTTTGTTTGTTTGTTTTTTGTTTGTTTGGCTGTACATGTGACTTTGCTTTTATTTCAACGGGGAGGAAGAGAAAATGGATTCTTGTTTACTGAAAATTTTTTTTTTGGAGGGGAGAAGGCAGGACAATTTTGGTTAAGTGACACAGCTAATAAGTGTGTCAAGCAAATGAGGCCAGATTTGAACTGAGGTCCTCCTAAGTCCAGGGCCAAGGCTCTATTCACTGTGTCACCTAGCTGCCCCTACTGAAATTTAAAAATAAATAAATAAATATTTTGAAAGGGAAAAAAATTCCTTTTGCTCTTGCTGGAGTCAATATGGGCATGGTCAGATAAAGGAAGAGTTACTTCTAACTCTTTGTTCTGGGAAAAATACTGAGCTCATGGTAATGCCTTCCTCCCTGCTCCATCCCTGTCAGTTTCTCTCTCACATTCCTCTTGGAAATCTGTAGTTCAAATACCTCCTTGCCGTTGAAGATTCCTTTCTATGAGAAGGGTCAGTTTTTTAAAACTCCTACAGGTTTCTTAGCCAGAACTCTGGCATCAAGAAGGTTGGAGAGGATCTCACCATTTCTCCTCTCTCTCTACCTTCAAAAATATGCAAGTAATCATAGGTAGGGTATTTCTTCCCTTCTCAATAAGTGAAGGGAGGGCGAGAATTTGGAACTGAAAATACAAGTTTAATAAAAATTAAATTTAAAAAATGTATTCTTGTGAGAGGGTTTCATAGGCAGCCCTCACCTCCGTCTTGTTCCATCAAGTCTCTCAAGTTCCATCTACTCTGTGGATGTCTTGTGTGTAGCTGGTTACTTACACGCAATTTCCCCTGTTGGTATGTAAGCCTCTTGAGGCCATGTTCTGATATTATGAGGCGATTTGTTTGTTTTTTGCTTTTCTTTGGATCCCTAGAGAGTTATACTGCGCCCAGCACATTGTAAACTTTTAATAAATGCTAGTTTAATTAACTCAACTCAACCAAATCCAAATCTGTGCCACAAAGGTTTCAGCAATCAGCTGACTAAGATCCTCTTCATCCTCCTCCTCTTCATTAGCATAAATGAATCCTCTTGAACCATCTAACAGGCTGGGGTGTTGACAAACAGGGTTTATTAGCTTCACAAATTTCACAAACTTGCAGTTTGCCCATTCATCTTTAGTTCTATTCATTCTTATTTCTTTCTCCGTATGGCCCATTATGCTCTGCTTATTCCACCCCCCATCCGCACCCCAATCCGCCTTGTGATGATTCTTCAGCATCATGGGGTCTAAGAGGACAGAGCTTTAAAAATTAAAAGTGAATTAGGACTAATAGAAAAGCTCAGATCCTGCCTGGAAAACAGGTAGCTGTTTGCAAGCAGCAGAATTAGTCTAGCTAACGGAAATATAGCTTTCTCAAGGAACATAAACTTTGGAGGAAGTCACTTTGGTAGTAGGAGAAGTGGAAGTTGCCAGTCACAAAAACAAATAGGGTGTCAACAGGAAGAGGACCATGGGGCACAAAGCTTGTAATGAGAAAAAAAAAAGCCAGACCAATGAAAAAGAACCCACAGGGACAATAATTTTATACAAGCAGACAAATGAGGGCATAGGGTCTCTTTTTGTGTGCTTTTTTTTCTCTTTAAAAAAATAGTTCTCATCAGTGTTATCAGCTTGGCCTCAAAATGACTTCCCTCCCCATTATTGCTTATAAACAAACCTTTATCACAGATAGCTTGCCTGCTGAATTAAGACGCTGTATTAAACAGTATATTGCTTCTGTCAGGCCCGATCGGCTGTTTGTGCAGATAATAATGCCAAATGCAACAACAACAATCAGCTAGTGTAAATTAACTTAACTGTGTGAAATAATGCCTTCTCTATCAGATTAGCTTCCTGAATGACTTTATCCTTAAATTAAAGCTTGCTGGGGCGGAATAGTAAATCATTTAAATGGGGCCGGGTTTTGCAGGTAATGTCTTCATATATTACTGTAATTTCAATTCGCCAAGGCATGCAGATGGCTTTGGTCTCTAGCCGCTTGTCTCCAAAGCTGCTCCTGGGCTGCCATTTTGTAATTACAGTGCAGGCAGAGCGCCTGCTGCTGCTGCTAGATTTCCCAGGGTGCACCAGCAGCCAAGGCAATGTATTTTAAAATTATTATTCTTGTGTGGCCCTCATAACATAAATGTAAATCTTTTATGCTAACGCTGTCAGAGGTTTAGCACTAGGGCTCCAAGGTGCGCTGATGTAGAAATCACCAGCAATCCATCAAGCGCATACCATTTGGGATCTGGCAAATAATTCACATTGGGGGAAGCTCTAAGCAGCGCATTACTGTAAGGTTAGAGAGGTATCAGACAGGAAGTCATTTTGTTTAGGGCCGGGAACCCATCTCTGTGAGGGATTCTTTTCACAGCCCCACATCTCCCTTTAAGTGCTGGGTAGAAATTTTGCTTTGACTATTTTGGTTTAATATTGGGACAATAGCTTCTCTAAATTGGATTTGGAAGGAAAAAACAGCCAAGTGATGTATTCTGAAAAGTAGCCCTCTTAGGGTACCTGTGACAGCGAAGACAGGGTTTAGTGATTCTAAAGTAACTAAAGCCAGCAAAGCTTTCACAGTTATCTGGTCCATTGTTTGTCTCTCCTATTACCCACTGTCTCCTGAGTTTCAAATTTCTACTTTTAGGAAAAGGTTTTCTAGGAATGGCAGTTTCTGCAACCCCTCTGGAGTGAGATCTTTCTGTTAAGTTTCTGATAGGTGTGATACTGATTGAATGAGGGGTGTCGTGACCCTCTTCCTCCAATAATAAGAATAACAACAGTAATAATAAAATGAAAGATAGGAGATATCTTTCATACTCAGATATTCAATGGTGAAACTTTGGGAAATAGTAGCCTAAGGATTTTCCCTGCTCCTCCCTCCACCCCGTGCGTGTGTGTGTGCTTATGTGTGTGTATACATACACGTGTATACATACATATACTATGTAGATATATGTGTGTATACACACATTTACATATACACGCAGCATGTATATATTATATGCAGACACGCATATTTACATATATATACACTGATATAATATGCATACATTATATGTAGATATACATGTATTTACATACACATACACACATATAATGTGTAGATATTCTATGTAGATACCCATGTATTTACATATACATATATACACATACATGGATTGGGCTTTTGCAGAGCAGATGAGGGTTTGTAATAGAGCACGCTAATATTTGTATTCTGTCAGTGTCCTATTCTGTTCTAGCAGTTTGGGGACTTAAGGGAGGTTTTCACAAAAGAGACTGACAGGCCATTAATGAGTAAGGCCACAGACCTTTATTATGGCATGCTTCAACTCACACAAGGGCAGGTCCAAGGCCTAACAGGAGAAATCTAGAAACATATGAGCCTCTCTTGCCCTGTCTCCTGTTTTTCCCTTGCCCCTGTCCCTAGGCTCAGATCAAATGATATATCTGGGTCTCAATAACCAAAGGGGTTAGAAATCAGGAGGGGGAACCTTCAACCCCGAGGGCGCATGTGGCCCTCTAGGTCCTCAAGGGAAGCCCTTTGACCGAATCCAAACTTCACAGAACAAATTCTCTTAATAAAAGGATTTGTTCTGTGAAATTTGGATTCAGTCAAAAGACCATACTTGAGGACTTAGAGGGCCACATGTGGCCTTAAGGCTGCAGGGTCCCCACCTCTGGGTTAGATACAACCAGTTCTCAATCGCCAAAGGAAGAGTTAATAGGCCTTGAAGGCAATGATCCCTGGGGCTTGTTAGGAAGTGGGATAGGGGTGAAGGATGGGGGATGGGGAAATGATGGTCCTTTGAAAAGGCTGCCCCCAACTTTCATACTCACATTTTGCATACTCCTTTACCCTCTTGTTGGTTTTTATATGGGAGGCCCATGATCTTTTTCTCCTTCACAAGAGAAGGCTGGATGCACAAGAGCCAACAGTTTTATTTGGATAGGAATATCTGATTAGTTTCCCACTAGGGAGTTACTAGGGATTGCTCAGCAAATCAAATTTTTTAAAAAAGAGATAAAAACTTTTCTGGAAGTTTCCAGAAATGACAGGAAGGAAGGATGCTAGAATAAAGTCAGGATCTAGTCCATGGAGGTAGCCCAGTGGATCTCAGAGAGGCCCCAAAAAATCAAAGAGGCATTTTGAACTATCATAGTCAGCTATTAACTTGGAGCACTTAGTGTTAACCATCCTAGGCAATGGTAGATAATGGAAAAGGAGTTGGTATAAGAAGAGGATGTCACAAAAACAAATGCTAAGCAAAGGAAAGGCACCAGAACAGCATTATGTTCTCCAGTGACTGGTGCCCAGGGCTATTTTATGTCCAGTGGGGATTACCCTGGCACTTGAAAAGAGCAGAGTATTTGGGGATGGACCTCAGAGCTATCCACACAGTCATTCTTCCCCTTGAATCCATGCTAAACATGACTACCATATCGATCTTCCATAAACACTGCTTCCATTGTGTTGCTCCCCTACCCGCATACCTACAAAAACTTCCTGTTGCCAGTTGCTTTATCTTCGCTCCTTTGATGACTTTCAATACTCTCCACAATCTAGCTCCATCTTACCTACATACTTCTTTCTCATTCTTTGCCAGCACATACCCTCCAATCTAGCTAAATCAGTCTCTTCTCTTAATACCCCCCATCCCTCCTGCGAATCCTATGCCCATTCCTCCCATACCTTTGCTCATTCTCTTTCCACATATTTAAAACATTCCTATCTGTTTATTCTTAGCTGAATTCAATCTCTGGATTTCTCCACCTCACCAGCAGCCTTCCCACTTCCGAGATACCTCCACTCTGAGCCTTGCTTTGGGGATTGCTGAATCCCATTTCATCAAGCCTGGACTGCCATTTCATCAAGGACCCCAGCCATGTTCACTTCACTTCCAGTTGAATTAACTCTGGAATTCTCTGATTAATCCCGCGTTAGTACCCTCCTTACCTCATTATAATATAAGCTCCTTAAGGGTAAAGGACTGCCTGGTTTTGCTTGTATACACACACAGTAAGTGCTTAATAAAATGCTCTCTGTCTCTCTCTCTGTCTCTCTCTGTCTCTCTCTGTCTCTCTCCCTCTTCCCTGCCCCGCATCTCTCTTCTGCTTCTCTGACCTCCTAATGTACTAAGAGTCAGCCCTAAAATCAACAGCTACTTTATTTTTGGCTCCCAAGCTAGACTATAAGTTATCTGAGAGTAGGCCTGATGTCTTGTCCTGTTGTTAAATCATCTTTCAGTGAGTAGGCTCTCAAATACTTGATCCAACCTGATCAAACACCCTGATAGGGCAACTTCTCTCATTCTTGGTCTGTTACAGAGTCAGTTTGATTCAGTATGTGTATATTTATAGCTAGCTGTAGCTATGAAAGCAAGACCTTTCATTGTTCCAGTCATCAGAGGTATGATCAGTGAAAACACTTTGTTGTGGATGGATCTAAAACTGTTAACCAAAAAAAACCCCAAAATAAGAACTCCTAAAGGCTCTTGTGTTTGAATGAGTAAAGGTCTGGACAGGGGAACCATTAGGATTGGTAATGATAAAGGGCTGAACTTGAAGACCAGCCTTAATCTTCAGGAGCAAAGGAAAGAGAGTCAATTGACATTTATAGAGCATGGGCTGGGGGGGGGGGGGGTGAGGGGAAGACTTGGGCCTCAAGGCCACATGTGGCCCTCTAGGTCCTCAAGTGCCACTCTTTGACTGAATCCAAACTTCACAGAACAAATCCCCTTAATAAAAGGGTTTGCTCTGCAAAACTTGGACTCAGTGAAAAGGCCACACACAAGGATCTAGAGGGTCACATGTGACCTCAAGGCAGCGGATTTCCCACCCCTGGTTAGTCCATGGGTTCTTAATCTTTTTGTGTGTCATTAACTCCTTTGGCAATCTGGTGGAACCTTTTCAGAATGATGTTTTTATATGTGTAAATTACATAAGATTACGAAGTAAATCAATTACATATTATATGGTTATTTGCATATTATTGCTGTATATTGTATGATATATTATATAGTATTATTGTGTATTATTATTGTATATCTACCCAATAATAACATATGAGATATCATATAATATACAATAATAACATGCCAATAACTATATATTATATAATTATAAATATTTGTATATAATTGTATAATAAACTATACAATTATACATTATATACTGATTTTTTAAAAAAAACAAGGTCATGGAACCCCAGGTTAAGAACTCGTGGTAGTGGAAGGGGTACTGGGCTAAGAGTGAGAAAAAAGACCTAGTTCTGAGACCACCGAGCAGTTCTCTCTTCTGTGAAATGAGAATGGTAATATCTACCCTGCCTGCTGCACAATATTGTACGGATCAAATGAGATAATGATGTCATTGCTTTTGTAAATAGTACAGTATTCTCTAAATGTAAAGGATACTTGTTACTGACTTGGAAGGGAAAATCCAGGTAGGTAGCAAGATTAGGGTCACCCTGAAGCAGAGATATATTAGACTTTTGGTACCTCTTTTCCCAGGTTGGGGAATATCACAGATGAATTTTTGTGTTGAAATATGATATGACAGAGAGCATCAAACCATCCTGGAGGGATTTGACTGAAGTCTTTAGTAGGAAGAGGAGCTTCAGGTCTGGGCTTATGCATAGCATATTGTGATTTGAAGAGTGCTAAGAATCTTATCTCCAAATAACTGCCCATCAAAGCACAGTGTGGGAAAATTCTGCCATCAGAGTTTCCTTCCTTAAGAACCCCCTCTACTCACTCCTGTTTTCCCCCTTGTTCCTCTTTTAAAACGTAATCCCTCCAAGGAAATTCTAGCATATCAAGTCCTTGACACAGTAGTATAAATCATTTTCTCCCATTACTTGTCCTTCTAGACAGAAGCCTAGAAGCCTCAGGCAACATGAGACTGCTGAATTCTGGAATTAAGAAGAGGCCTGAAAGAAGGGGCACAGAAAAGACAGGGGGCAAAGAACTGAGTACAAGCCTCACCACCTTGACTTCATAGAAGAAGTGAGGCAGGGTAGGGTAGGAAGAGCGATGGATTTAGAGTCCAAAGACCTGACTGAATTCTGGCTTCAGGACACGTGCTAGCTGAAAAGCTTGCTGGGCCAAATCATTTTCTCTCTCTGAGCCTCAGTTTCCTTTTCTGTGGGAAAAAAAAGGAGGAGAGGAGGTGAGCTAAATGATGTCTAAAATCTTTTCCAGTTCTGACTTCTGTGCTCTAAGACTAAACTGTGTCCAGGGCTTTTTCTGAAAGCCAGAGCAAAATATTTAACTGGAACCCCATTTTGCTGGTCATCTTATGTGTGTAGAGCTTGGGTTTATCAATGGAAAGCACTTTTGTTTTGTTCCTCCCCCAGCCTCCTTTTAAATGCTGCTAAGCTTTCTTTGATGAAATCCCCAACCTGTGCTAAGGTCTGCACTATGGGAAGACAGTTGTGGTCTCTCCTATGCCCTCCTGCAGCTGACTTGATCTTGTCGATGTCTGTCACTAACATCTATAGCCCTCACTCATTTCTTTTCCCTACTCAGCTCTTCCTAGCCTGACCTTGGAGCAGTGAAGATAATCCTTAAGGAGTTGTTACTGTCTGACTGTGAAGTTGCAAGGGGCACAGCAGAAGGACTTTGGGACATTGTTCTCAGCATTCTGATTTCAGACAGAGTGCAACCCAGAGCTGCTGGGAAACCAGGCCAAAACAGACTTGATTTGCAAAATTAGAAAAGATCCATTTATTTTCTTTACTGGGGAAAAAAAAAGAAATTTCTACAACAAACAAACAGTTCAAAAAGAAGACAAGTGGGAGCTATTTTAAAATCTTTTTTCTTTTTAAATCTTCTCTTAGCACATGTAACAGGAAATTGGTCTCTGCCATAGGTCAATAAATCTCCTACTTTTTACTGAATAAAAAAAAATGGCAGCAAGTCAAGTTCAGATCTTTTTCCTCAGAGCTTCTTACATAACACTGCAGTTCTGCAAAGTCAGTGTCAGAGAATCTTTAAGAAAAAGGAAAAATCCCAAGAGTCCAGAGACCCAGAAGGGTTTATTTCTTTCCCCTTTGAAATCCTTGACTATTATTTTCTGATTTTTTTTCATGGGTAGTGGGATTCCCTCTCTGGATCTGTAAATTAGAATACAGATGGAAGATTTTCAGCTTTTCCTAACTGCTGATGATTTCCTCAATACTAAATAGTCAGGAATGGAAAATGGGGAAGGCTGGTAGTTCTGGAAGAACACAGGTTTATTTGGTGGAAATATCTGGACTGAGACATAACCTTGGCTCAGTGAGGAATACTCCAAGCTCATATGAAAACCCTTGAACTTCAAAGAAGGACCGTAAGTGTCTCTAGCATTGGGCATAGACCTTAGACCTACTTAGCAAAAGCCATATGTCTAATTATTAGCATTATTTTTTTCTAAATGCTTGTAGGCACAGACCAATCAAATATTTGAATACCTAAAAATGAGAAAGGCATTTTGCTAACTCTGAATCTGAGAAAAGTGCATTCTGGGGTAGATTCTAATTAAATCTTGGGTGGTAAGTAATAAAGGAAAGAAGTGATTTCAATTATCTCCATATGTTTTTATGAGGTCTCGCTTCTCTCCTGGAGGCCTCCCAAGCATCTCACCCAAGCATGCTGTAGACTCTGGCCCAGCTCCAGAAGGGAATGGAGAACTGTGTGATGTTCTTATTATCTTGCTTGTTTATTAGCATTAATGCCATTTTTCCATAGCCCTTGATCTTTTTACCTTCTTGCTTTAATTGCTACTGTTTCTTTGACATGTATTACCCAGAAGCCCTTTCATCATCTTGATTTAGAGCTCTATTTAGAAGTAATTTGCATGATTCCCATGAGATCTAAGTCAACATAGCTTGTACTTACTCCTGGGCAAAGAAGACCATCAGCACCATGTGAATTGACGAGTACGAAGAGGCCTATGTACATACCTTAAATATATCTGTCCCCGTTAGTCTGCTCTAACCACCTTCCCTAGTTACCTGAAATTCACACCATTGAACTCACTCATACATTAGGAATTCTCCAATCACCCTCATTTTGAAGGTGAAAACCACTGCCTAGAACTGAAAGTTGTGTTTGAACTCTCTTGACACTCTTTTCTTGCTTTTCTGGCCAGCATCCACTCCTGCTATGGCTTTCAATATCTGCCTCTCTTGTACCTTCCAATATTTGTATCCCATGGCTACAGGTACTATCTGCTTCTTGCTGCTCCTTCAAGAGGATATCAGTCTTTTTATTTTTTAAATTTTTTTTCTAGAGAATTAGACCTGCTAGACAAACATGCCTGAAAACACTTTCCTGATTGCATTGTTGTCAATCTTTCAGCACTTCCCCATGTGAGACGAGGTGGACTATAGGGTAAAATGAAGCAAATACTGTTAAAAGTGGTTGGTTTGTTTATTATCTTGCTTAACCATACTTTGTAACAAGTGAAATATCTATTAGGACAGTGAAGGGAGTCATGGAAGTGATGCGACTGTGAAGACAGCATCAATATTTTTTTAAAACTGATTTAAAAAAAAATTCAGTGAGGTGTGTGCCATTGTCAAGATGAATTAAACCAGTACTACCACCTTGACTTCCTTATCCTCTTTGATCCTGGTGGAAATAGCTCAGGACACATATCTGAGAACCTTAGAAATACTAATATTTCCAGATCAGTGTCTGCAGCCATCATTTTGGGAAGTAACCACTGTATAGATGTAGCCTGGTAACTGTTCTTGCTGGAGGCACAGCCATATCTGTTGAGTTTCCAGAAAAGAAATTATTACACCAAAGTCTTTGGTACTGTCAAATGATTCAAGATCAGAAATTGATGTGATTTTATCAGTGGAACTGACATTAAAGAAAAGACATTACCATCTGCTTTCCTACTGTACCTTACTGTACCATGGTACCTTTCCATCTAACTTCCAGCTGAAACCTACCATATGTATTTTCTCCCCTATTAGAATGTCAGCTCCTTGAGAATAAGGACTGTCTCTGTTTTTCTATTTCTGTCTCTAGGACTTTGTACTTTAAGCACTTAATAAACACTTATTCATTCATTCATTCTTTCACTATGGAGAACCTCAGTAAAATGACACACTTTTTCATATTAGTTTTTATTACTGGTCCATGTATTGTTCTGCATTCCTTGAGATTCTTCTAGGGAAATGCTGTAGATCCTGGCCCAGCTCCAGAAGCAAGAGGAAAACTATGAGATAGTCTTATTATTTTCCTTGTTTATTAGTACTGATACCATTTTTCCATAGCTCTTGATAATGTTTTATTTGGGATCTCAGTTTGTAAACAACATAGCTGACTTTGAGTCATGATTTCAAAGGTAAGCATGCTTTCTTCTCAGGCATTTGTACTTAAAAAATGGAAAATCACACATGCACATGTTTCTTCCAATTTCAAAGCCTTCAGCTAAGGATAGTATGAATTACAAGCACATTTTCCTCATTAACTCCTGCTTCAATTTAGAAAACCTCTGGGATTTTTTTTCCCATTTGGACAAACAAAGAAAGCCCAGACATTAGAGAAGTTTTAAATTAAATTTCAGACAGCTTAGTATAGTGCTGCACTTATAGTCACAAACACCTGTTCAGATATTTACTAAGTGTGAGAAAGTCACTTTTAATCTCTCTAAGCCTCAGTTTCTTCATCTGTAAAAAAGTGTACGGGCAGCTAGGTGATACAGTGGATAGACCACTGGGCTTGGAATTGGGAAGACTCATCTTCATCAGTTCAAATTCGACCTCAGACACTTACTAACTGTGTGACCCTGGACAAGTCACTTAACCCTGTTTGCCTCAGTTTCCTCATCTCTAAAATGAGCCAGAGAGGGAAATGGCAAGGGACCACAGTGTCTTTTCCAAGAAAAATGCAAAATGGGGTCACAGAGAGTCGGACATGACTGAAATGATTGTACAACACAAAACAAGTGTAGTGGCTTAGCACTTATCTTGCAAGGCTAGTATGCTGATTAAATGAGGTGATGTAAGTAAAGAAATTTGTGAGCTACAAATTTTAAAATAGTTGATATTTGGAAAAGACCATAAAGAGCTTGTTGGGAGTATGTGGTAGATTAGCTCTAATTACAGAGACCTGCTTCTGGGAGAAGGAACGGAATATAGTGGAAAGAGTACTAGGCAAAGACTTGGGTTTGAATCTTGGCTCAGTTCTGATATTGCTTATTGTGTGACCTAACTAAAATCCCCTCCCCTCATTGAGCCTTAATGTACTCATATTTTTTAATGTGGGGATTAAAGTCTGAGGGTGCTTTCTCTGAATCATTGGATCCCCTTTCCTTTTTCTAGCCTTGTTTGAGGATGAGCAAAATCTCAGGGCCTCAGTCAGTCAACAAAAAGTATTTATTTGCCAGGAATTGTGCTAAGTGCTGGGAATATAATGAAGGAACAAACAAAACAAATAAAGAAAAAAGGACTTATCAAGTTATGCTCTCCCTTTGTTTTTCCTGTCTCCCCATGTTCCTGCTGCCTTCAGATGTTTTGCTTTAGTCGCTCCATTTCACACCAATACTTCTCTGAGTCAAAATAAGCTAAAACAAAATGAAGCAGAGGGGGGAAAAAACCCAGAAGACTTGAGTTCTCGTATCTATTCTGTCATTATCTGCGTTTATTAGTCCGAATAAGTCATTTAACCTCTCTAGGCCTCAGTTTCCACATCTGTAAAGTGAGAGGGTTGGGCCATGTGACTTCTTACATCTGACATTTCTTGAGCTTTAATCTACAAAACAGCTCTTTCCTACTTCTCAAAAAAGCTGAACCAGAGATTATATGACCAGAAAGATACCCAAATATTGGCTTTCTATAAACTTCTCTGATATCAAAAGCTCAAAACAAAACAATCATAACAAAAATATACAGTACTTATGACTAAATTCACAAGAAGACAGAGTCTCTTTCTCATCCCCTTCCAGACAGGGGGAAAAAGCTCATGAATTAGCATTGGAGACTTACAATGTTTAGAGCCCTTATTCAGCTTTTCTGCCTCCAACCAATTCCCTACTCCCACCTCAGTAAAAACAAATAAGCTTGCAGACTGGTGAGTTTGGGTCCAGTTTTCAGGAGCCCTAATGACAATTCTGCCCAAATCCCACAGCCTTGAAAATGGTGGCAAATGTTGATTCTGTTGAGCCACTACTGGAAGGAAGGAGGGGAAAAGGAATTCTCAGGAAGGACAGATAATGGTTTTCATATAAGGTGCTCAGAGTATTAGGTTAGAGAGAGCATCAGGCCTGAGGAAAAGGGACTAGAAAACCAGATGAGGCCAATTCTTTCTCACTGTAAGTTATTGAGGATAGGAATTCAGTTCACCTCTCCCAGATATCCCTCAAAATGACAATGGTGGGGCTTCTTAGCAGCTTCTTAGAATGTGTGCAGTAAGTGCAAGAATGACAGAATGAAGTGTAAGGAAGATTCTGAATGCCGAGGAAGGAAAAGAGAAAAGGAATTACAAATGATGGAGAGAGAAGGCCTGAATAAAACTCTAGCTCACAAGATCATAGAAGCAGAAAGAAAAATGAATAAAACCTCAGAGAAACTAAAGTATAATGAACAAACACAAAAAAATGTGAAAGGAATAATATGAATAAATGAGCTGATATTACCCAAGGAAATAAAAAAATCCTATGTGTTATGGGAAGATCATGAGAGAACAGAAAGAAACTACAGGCTGTTTCAAAAGAGAAATAAAAGTCTTCAAAAAAAAAAAAGAGGGGCAGCTAGGTGGTGCAGTGAATAGAGCACTGGGCCTGGAGTCAGGAGGACCTGAGTTCAAATCCAGCCTCAGACACTTAACACAAAACTAGCTATGTGACCTTGGGCAAGTCACTTAACCCCAACTGCCCTGCATTCTCCCCTCCAAAAAGAAAGAAAGAAAGAAAAAAGTAATGAATTTAGGTCAGAAATAAAAACCTTCATGTAAATTTTTAAAATACAAATAGTAGTATAGGAAAAATTCACTAAATGATGGAAAATCTCTCCAAAGATACAGAATGTCTGAAAGAAAGAGTTATAGATTTGGAACACAAAAATACTAAAGTGGAAGAAAATTTGGGAGAAGAAAAGCAAAAGCAACAACGTTAAAGGAATACACAGACTCAAGTCAACATTGCTGAGCTTGAAGGCAAGATACATAAAAAAATTTTTATGAATCATAGGTTTTCCAGAAAAACATGACCAATCAAAAACTGGAATACCATAATTCAGTAAAGAATATAAGACTTTCTTTTCAGAATTTTTCAGAATTCCTGAATATAGACAACATAGTATTGATTGAGAGAGGGATCACCATGAGGAAAAATATCACCGTCACCACCACCATATACTCAGACATCTCTAACTCCAAGGCATGTGGTGGACTTTCCTATACTGATAAAATTGATTCACAAACACAGATTCTGAACGAAAAACAGAAACCAAAGAGGCAGCAAAGCATCAGTCTCATTTTTTGTTACATTAACTCACTTAAATTTTTACCTAATTTACTTCATAAATATGACTAAACATTGCCTCCACAGCAAGTATTCTCTCTTTTTCCTTTCCAACAAATTCATTCTAGAAGCATATTCATTTTCCCCCTTTACCTCCTTTGCTGAATTTGTTCTACATGGTTCTATGTGGTACAAAAATTTTATATTGACTGATTATAAGAAAACAAAACTCAGATCATTTTAAGATTATATTCATCCTGCTCCAGAAATTTATTTCTTATAAAGTTCATCATTTTACATCTGAATTGACCTTCTTCCTTTTTTTTTTCAGATAGCTGAAATCACATTAAAGAAAGACCGTATCTTCCCAGACATTAGAATCTCCTCTGTTTATGACTCAGATGTATTACTGGACTCTTTAGCTCAGTACTAAAACACTGAAAAATTTCTTAATTTGGGGGCTCCCTAAAACTGATAAAACAAACAGGTGATTGAAAGGATGCTAAATATATAAAACTGAAAGTATTTAGAAATGTCCCATTTCTGTGCCTTTGCATAGGCTTAAGAGGGTCTTCCAAGTCCCTCTGACTTGAAACACATTTCTTCTTCATTTTTGCCTTCAAGTCTCAGCTGAGGATCCACCTTGTAAGGGAAGACTTTCCTAGTTCTCCTATTTGCAGCCACTTTCCTTCTCCTACCAAATCCTGTTCCGGTCTTATTTGCTGAATTCTTTGTATTCTCCGGTAGAATATGGGTTCCTCAAGAACAACAGCTATTTCATTTATATTTTAGTGTCACCCAAACTGAGAACAGGACTCCTATGTGCACATAGTTGGCACTTTAAAATGTTTATCGAATTTAATTGACATTTGCTTGGGATTAAAAACGACATAGTCCATCCAGGAGAGAAGATGACGATATTTTATGTAGCACAAAGTCTATCAACATTGTCTGTGACTGTACTCACTTTAGGCAAAGGGAAAAATGTAAAGTTTATAAAGTCTGCTTTCATGAAAAGGGTTTTATATCACTTCCAAGACTTTTCTTTGATAGAAATACTCAACATTTTTCTGTGTAGAGAAAGGTCACTCTTCTTTAATAATATTTGAGACTGAGAGTCAGGAAGATAAGGGATGTTGATGTTAAAGGACCCTTTGTGAAAATGGACCACAAACCAAGTGTAGAGGTCCCTTGATGATTCAAACCCACCATAACAATCAGCTATGGCTTCAATAAAACCAATGAACTAATCTGCTTGTGCTACATTGTTCTCTGCTTTTCTAAATCATGAAGTTCTCAAAGCTTGAATGGCCCAAAGACAACTTAATATCATTGGGTAATAAATTGAGGGACTTGTGAGTTCATCTAGTTCAACCACATCATTTTATAAATGAGAAAATTGAGGATCAGAGAGGTAGTTTACCAAGCTCACAGAGGTAATAAGTGACAAGATCTGGATTTGAACTCAGGTCCTCTATCTCCCAAATCCCAAGTTTTTCTCATTGTACCACACTTACGCTATAATAGCTGTGCTATTAAATGTATTCAGTGTGTTTATCACAAGTATTGGTACTTTGACTTTGTATTATAATAATCTACTTTTAAATTTATATTGGAATTGTGGTTGGTTTTGACCAACTGCTCAATAGTTCTCAGAAGTTGTATGCTGTTGATATGATCATATGTAGAAGGCACATCTGCATGTGGGTTAAAACATTGACATATGGCAATTGTCTAAGTGCCTTCCCTAAATCCTCAGGTCTAGAAATAATCTGAAGCTGTCTTTTCAAACATCTCTGCAGGGAAGGTGAGAGTCGGTGTTGGGGAGGCAAGGAATCAAAATAACCCCTATCTCATTTGTGCCATTTCTAATGAACCTCATGAGGAGGAAAAGAGAATGGGAGAGAACAGACAGGAGAAGAAATCCTATGGCTAGGTCAAATATTTGTACTCATTTGCCAGGCTGCTGCAAAGAAAACCTAGATCTCCCCTTTAATTATGCAGTAAGTGCTATTTAAGGATTTCTTTGTTCCCAGAAATTAAAGTCCTTGAAGTTGTCCAGGAATGTATAAATTGAAAGCCCCAATTTCCTGGCCTTATAATCCCAGGGTACATGAGGGGTACAGTATGCATCTACCCAGAGTATTGCTTAGGCTATAGCTCAATGCTCAAGGAGCCTAAGGCTGACACTATGACAACACACACACACACACACACACACACACACACACACACACACACCACAGCACAGCACACTGGTTTTTTATTAGAAAAACTCCCTGTCAAAGTCCAATATTCTGGAAATTTCAGAGGTTGAGCAAGGGTGATGGTTAATTTTCCAAACTCACAATTATTAGGAACCTAGTGACCCCAAGGAAACTAAAGTATCATTTCCAATGACTCTAAACTTAATTTGACCATTGCAATGGTAAGCTGGGGTAGCCCTTGGCAAAATTGTGAAGTCAGCAAAGTTGACCCTTGGTTCCCCTCATCTACTCATCTCCAATACCCTGGTGACCCATCCAGGACTAGTCTCCTCAGGCAATACCCCAAGCTTAAAAATTACCTTTTCTTAGGTTGCTCCTTCCCTTATTAAAATAAAAACAAATCCCATTTCCTCTGTGGAAATATGTCAACTAATTCTTAGGAAGAAAGTAAGTGGTGACTAAATTAATTTATACTTAGGTATGAAATGTTCATTAAAGTCTTGCTATGCCAATGCTTCATGCTATGGAGGTGACCAGAGGTTATTGAGGTCTCTAAAATTTAGAAAGGTTTGGAGTACAAGCCTCATAAAAGCCTCAATTATATCTGTTGTCTAAAAACTAGCCTTGAGGTAACATGGTACAAAGGAAAGAAAGCATTTGGGATTTTGAAGTAGATGACCTGATTTTGAATTCTGGCTCTGCCATTTACCATATGTGTGATCCTGGCCAAGTCTCTTAAACTCTCTTGGCCTTATCTGTAAAATAACGATGTTGGACTAGGTGACCCCTAAGGTCCTTTCCAATTTAAAAGTTATGATCCCATGTTTTGATCAACTATAGTAATGAATGTTTGGCTTGGAGACACTCTTCAGAAATATTAAAAGGGTTGAGATCAGCATTACTGATATCATCAGTATTCTTCATACCAAAGGAAAAAGCTCGCAGTCCTGAAGAATAAAATGGGAGAAAGAATGACTTATGGGCAGTCTAATGTGCTAACCTTCCCAGAGGTTTTTCATTGAAAAGAAGTGTCCCCTGTTTAATCAAGGGAAGACATCTCTAATGATGGTAATTATTTTGTACAAAATGATGCTAGGGTTTTAGGGGTCAACTGGACATTTGAAGACAACTGAGACCTATAAATGAAGCCTGACTGAAGACTTAAACCTTTTCAGCACAAAGGATTCCAAAGGACTGGAAGTAGACAGGTTACCAGGTATTAACAAAAGTCTAATTTATACTGGTGTTGCCCTTGGCTACCATATCTCTCTGCATGACAAGGAGATCAAGTGTTTACTGACTGGAGTAATTTCTGTATTCTTTTAGTCTCTTTGCTGTTGTTGTCAATTGATTGACAACAGCTAAAACTTCTGTATGAAATTGTTATAATCAGTGTCAACGTCTTCTAAATCAATTTCACATTTTTTAGTATCAATAACTCATTAAAGCAGGGCAAGGTGATGGAGTTCTAAGTGAACATCATATCCTTTTCTCATTTTGTATTAATTTTGATCTTTGCTCTAACTAGTCTGAATCTGGATACACAGCTGATCCAAGGTGATGCCCACATTAGAAATGAGTCTTTTCTTGTACATTAAAATCTGTATTTCATTTTTCTGGTGTGATTTTATTAGATGCTCACCTTTTTCCAGTGCCTCCCAATTCTTTAAGAAGGCAAAATTGTGTGGCTTCTATGTAAGCTACCAGCATTTGTCCTCTTTCATTCATGATTATTGAATCATATTCTCCAACACATTCTACGTTCACTTTTGCATTGAAGTCACCGCATCTAAAAGCATATGCTAATTAATTTGTTTGGTCTTATTAAAATCTTCAAAGAATGTCCGTATATCTTTATCCACTACAAAAGATGCTTTCGTATAAGCACAATTACATACATGATGGTCTTTTTGCAAATACTTGATGATCTCTTCAGAACTAGATAACCAAACATCTCATAAAATGAGGTTTCTTATTGCCTGATGCATGATAAAACCAACACCTCTGAAGAGAAGAAAATGTGAGCCATACTTCCAATCAGTTGCATCTTCCATTTGTCTTCTGGTTTATTCAATTCTGCTCCTCCAATATCATGTCCATTTACTGGTCATTGGAAAAGTATCTCACGTTAGGATACCAGTAGCTATAATAATTATTCTCTAACAACTGTGTGATTCTTAGCATGCTCTGCCACTCTCCAACTATCACTGCAGAAACAGAAAAGAGACAAATCAGTGCCATTTTTAATCTTCATTTGTTTCTTGGTTTGCCAAAGTCAAAGAATCAATCACAGTAACTAACCTAATGATGGTGACCCTCTTTTTCTTAGTGGGTCTGGTCTTTTGGAAAGAAGACAAATTTTATTGCTAGGACCATAAATGAAGGTTTTTCAAGATGGTAGAACTCACTAGAACTTGTACTCCACAGGTATCTCCTTTGAAAAATTCAGTGAAACCTTTATCCCACCTAAGCAATCATAGGATCATATATTCAGACCTGAAAGGGACCATAGAGAATATTTAATTCAATTTCCTCATTTTGCACATGAAGAAATCAACACCCAAAGAGGTTCATTAACTTGCCCACTCATACAGGAAGTTAGTGTCAAGAGATGGGTTTGGAACTCAGGTCCTTAGAATCAAGATAGAGATTTTTTTCAACTACAACACTCTGTCTGATTCAAACAGGAAAGAACAAAAGCACTCTCATGCATCAGTAAGGAGCCAGTTGAAGTGAAATAACATAAATAACATACCTAGTCTGTGTGATTATGTAATTTCCTTTAGCAGGGCTATTCAGCAGCTTGGAAGTAGAATTCCAACTATAAATCTTAAGTTGAATGAACCAGTGCTTCTAATGTAAACTATCCAATGCACCTACCTATGAGGAAGGAAATAGCACAAGGTAATCATGGAGGTATTAAGATTACTTATGTTTCATTAATAGCTTAGAGGTGAATTTTATGCAGCAGTGGATTGTTTATGGTGGACAGTCAGAAGAGGAATTCCCCAATTCATAGAATCTTCATGATTATTGAGTGTAACCCCTAGATTTTCTAGATAAGAAAACTGAGGCCTGGAGGAGTGGAGTGATTTGTGGCTACCTCTAGAGCTGGGATCTCTAGATTCTTTATCCCACTAAGTCACACTGCTTCTTGTTTATAGAAAAACAATGCTAACCATACCTCAAAATAAGAGGCAGCCTGGTACAGCAGATAGAGGACTGGACTTGGACTGAGGAGGATCTGTATTCAAATCCCACCTCTCCTTATGTGACCTTGAGCAAGTCACTCAACTTCCTTGGGCTTTAGTTTCCTCTTCTGAAGAAGTTAGATGTGATGGCCTCTAAGTTCTCCATCTTCTAACTTTACCTCTGTGACTCTATGATCTTATAAATGAGAGAGGTCACTAAGCTATTGTGGAAAGAGACTGGAATTAAAGTTAAAGGACCTGCATTGCAACCCTAGCTTTGTTACTTATTGAAACCTGAATAACTGTGTAAGTGCCTTTGTCTTACCATGTTAGTCTGGATTTCCTTCCCAGAAACCACATTTAGGGCAGCTAGGTGGCACAGTAGATAGACTGCTGGGCCTGGAGGCAGGAACACCTGAGTTCAACTTCGGACTCAGATACTTACTGGCTGTGTGACTCTGAGCAAGTCACTTAACCTTGTTTGCCTCAGTTTCCTCATTTGTTAAATGAGCTGAAAAAGAAAATGGCAAACCTCTCCAATATATTGACTAAGAAAAATCCAAATATGATCATGAAGAATCGACTATAACCAGAATAATTTAAAAACAGAAGACACCTTTAGACAAAGTTCAACCACGATACTTTATATTAATGCCAACGGACTAGATGGACTCATAGGTCAAACCCAATGCACGTGATGACCAAGCACTTCCTTGAAATTATGTTTTGTATAGTATTTGGAACCCTGATGAAACTAAATCTACTAAGTCTTTTACTAAGTCACACTATGATTTTGTTTGTTTGTTTAGGTTGCTGATGGTTCAATGGATGGCATGCTGGGTCTGAAATCAGGAAAACCTGAGCTCAAATCTAGCCTCAGATACTAACTAACTACATGACCCTGAGCAAGTATGTAGTTTAGCCTCTGGCTCTATTTCCTCAACTATGAAATGAAGATGATATTCATTTTCTTCCCCATTTTTAAAATCTCTCCATCTCACTGAGTAGACTTTATAATATTTCTGTGTCGGACGAGATGTCATCAGCCCAATGCCATCTGCAAACTGGCACAGCTGGTAAACCTAAAACAAAAGTCAACAAGAATTTATTAAGTGCCTACTTCATGCCAGGCATTATAATAAGCACAAAACAAAACAGGGATTCCTTTTTCTGTTTGGAATCTATGCAGCATAACCTCAAATAGCATTGCCAGGACTCACACTCAACTATTTAAAGACCAAAGATCTTTTTACTGCTGATCTTGTGAAATCCCTCCACCCTGTGCTCCATCTGTCCCCTTTGCCAAAATAGCATAGGAGACTACCCACTAAACAGAAATGTAGCTTTGTTTTTGGTTTTTTTGTGTGTTTTGTTTTTTGTTTTGTGATTTTTTCTGTTGGGGGTTTGTTTGTTTTTTAGGACTAGGCAATCAGGGTTAAGGGACTTACCCAGGGTCACACAGTAAGAGTCAAGTGCCTTTGTGCAGATTTGAACTTGGGTCCTGCTGACTCCAGGGTCGGTGCTTTGTCTACTGTGTCACCTAACTGTCCCTAGAAATGTAGCTTTATAAAGTCTAATAAAATTGTTTACAATTATACATTCTAGGCTTCCATTTCCTCATCTGTAAAATAATGGGATTATAGAGCTTTGGACTAGAGAGTCAAGAGGGTCTGAGTTTAAATCCTGCCTGAGACACTAGCTATGTGACTCTGGGCCGGTCTCTCAGCCTCAATTTTCTTAACTTCAAAATGAAGACATTAATAGGGCAGAGGTGCTGTGAGGATCATATGAGCTAACACTCGTAAAATGCTTTTCAAAACTTAAAACACTCTATCAATATTAGCTATTATTTTTAGATGGTCTTTGAATTTGCTTCCAACCCTAGATTTTTGGTACTATGATTCAGTGATTTCAAAATCTTTTACTTGCCAATAGTGTTGGATTTTTCCAACAATAGACAGTATATTACTGTGTGTGTGTGTGTGTGTGTGTGTGTGCGTGTGTGTGTGTGTGTGTGTGTGTGTGTGTGTGTGTATAAAACGTACACCCAGTATTGTGCTTTTCCAAACATCAAGTTCTCCTGGGATATGAACAGGACACAGACATTAAGATTTGAGATGATTTTTATATTAGTCTTTCTTACCCATCCTGTGGGAATAAAGACTTTATCCTGAACTTTAAATGAAAGCATGGCGTTGCTCTCACAGTAACACATTTTGATGGGCATCCCCAAGAGATCATGCCATACAGAAGTGGGATGACTGTCATATACTAAATTTAACCGGCAGTGTGGATGTATTGGTTACAAGCAGAGAATGCTCTTTTGTGGAGAAGCAGATATTTATGGTCTATTTAGAAAAGTCTGCATAAAATATGGCTTCAGAGTATGGTGTGTGACCAGGTTACCTCCACTCAAATTCATCTTTAAAATATGATTCATTGCCTAAAACAAAGCTTTCTTCTGATCCCCACCCCAGCCCCAATCCATAATTCCTCCATAAATAAAATGTGATGACCACTTCTTACATATGCCCCCACCTGCACAGGATGTCTTCTCTGGTGAATTTTTTGTTAAGAAACAAAATACAACTTTTATTGAGATCAATAAAAGATTAAGGTGACAAAGTGATTTATTGACTAGAGAGGAGACTCATTTTTTTTCTCCCCACAATAACAACAGATAGCAAGAAGGATGTTTGTACTGTGGGTATGGGGAGAAAGTTGGGAGAAACCAGGAACCATTCATCAAAACCTCAAGAGGATGCTTAAAGCCCACAAGGAATGAAAGACCTCTCTGGGACCACTCAGCTTGCTAGTTTCTTCCAAAGAAAGTATCGTCAAAGGAATACTAGAATGGAAATCAAGGGACTTGAGTTTGAATCTCTGCTCTACTACTTGCTGGCTAGGTTTTGTCAAGGTATTTGGAGACATCCTGTTTCCCAGAGTATGGTCCAGCAAGCAGGCTCTTCCCTGAGCTTAGCATAACAATAATCCTTTGTGCTCTGGATGAGCTCACAAATCCCAGAATTATTGCCTAGCACCAGGTTCTCTGAGTCCAGACAAGCACCTGCTGTATCATCCATGTTCTGGTCTTGGGGCTCTGCTATGAATCAAACTTGTCAATCAGGATGTCAATCAAACAACACTGTTGTTATCTCCTCATTGTTAGGGCTACAGTTCATTTTGTAGCCATAGGTATAAGTATTGAGATCTCCTTGCACTAAAGCGGATCCCTCCCACTAGCTGCAGGACTCAGGAACATGTGCCCTTGTTTGCAAGTTGTTTCCCTCACTTTGAAATTAATTAAACTTATGTTTGTCTACTGACTATCCTGTCTCTGACCTTCTCTGTTTGGCTCCAGTCATTCTCAGGTTAGAGGTCACTTCCAGTCTAGTTGATAGTATCCTTGGGTGAATCACTTGACCACCCTGGGCCTCAGTTCTCTATAAAATGGAGAGGTTAGAGTAGATAACCCTTAAGATTCGTTCCAGCTCTGAATTCTATTATCCTACAAATATGAGGATTGACAATATGTTTTTGCTATGTATGGAATGAGACTCCTGTCAGATCACTGTAATAATGCTGGGTCATAGGTGGCAGGACATAAGTGGCCAGGTGGGCACTACAGCTGGGAAAGAGTGGGGAGTGGACAGGGAGCCCAGGATTTGAGTTGAAAGAGACCTGAGAGGCAATTCTGTACCTGACCAATAATGATTTCTATATAATCCCCAACAAATACAGTACAACGTATACTTGAAAACTATTACTGAAGCAAATTCACTAACTCATGAGATTGTTTTTATTACCCTTTTGGATAACTGTAATTGTTAGGAAATTTGCAAAAAAAAAAATTTATTCTCTTCCATTAATTCTAAATTTGCCTTTCTACAGCTGTTGGCCTTTTCTCTTAGTTCTGCCTTCCTGGGTGAAACAAAGCATGTCTAATATCTTATTCATATAACATTACTCAAATTCTCTAGGACTGCTACCCTGTCCCTCTAAACTTCTCTTCTCCAGATGACACATTCTCACTTCCTTCAAATGATCTTGTCAGTGCCTGGTCTCTAGTTTTCTCTAATTGTCATTGTTGTTGGTTAGTCATTTTCAGTCATATCTTACACTTCAGGATCCCATTTGGGGTTTGCTTGGCTGATACTAGAGTGGTTTGCCATTTCCTTCTCCAGCTTATTTTGCAGATAAAAAATTGAGGCAAACAAGACTAAGTGATTTGCCTAGAAGGGCACAATTAATAAGTGTCTGAGGATAGATTTGAACTCAACTCCAGGCCCAGTGCTCTGTCCATGGTGCCACTTAGCTGCCCCCTTCTTCCTATGGATCTTCTTCAGCTTGCCGATGTCTTTCCTAAAATATGTCTCCAGCATTTCAGATGTGCTCTTATCAGAGCAGAAGTACAATGGACATCTATCTTCACTTCTCTTGTTTTCTCTGCACTTAATACAGTGCCTGGCACATAGTAGGTACTTAAATATTTGTTCCCTTCCCCTTATCTTCTCTGCTTCCAAGCAAGTACATGGCATTAGCCTTGGAGGCTGCCATATTTTATATTAGACTCACATTGAGCTTGCAACCCATTAGAAGCCCCAGGTTGTTCTCAAAGTAATTGTCTAGATCCATCTCTGCCATCCTGTGCTTGTGAAGTTGACTCTTAGAACCCAAATTTACAACTTTACATTTTTTTCCTGTTAAATTCAACTTATAAGATTTGACCCAACCTTCTTGGTTGTCAAGATCTTTTCAACAATGGTGATAGTATTTACATAGTGCTTTAAGGTTGATGAAGAGTTTTACAAATATTATCTCATTTGACACTTGTAACCACCCTGGAAGGCAGCTGCTATTATTATCCCCTTTTTACAGATGAGAAAACTGAGGCAGACCGAGTCTAAGTGACTTACCCAGGATCACAAAGCTAGTAAGTGTCTGAGGCTGGGTTTGAACTCAAGTCTTCCTGATTCCAGGCCCATCACTCTTATCTCCCATCTAGTTAGATCATGATTGTTATCCAATATATTAGCTGTCTTTCTCAATTCAATGTCATCTGCAAATCTGAAATGTAGCCCATCTGTGTTCTTATCCATATCATTGCTAAAAATGCTAACCAGCACAAAATGAAGGACAAATCCCCGAGGCTCTTCAGTGCAGACTTCTCTCCAAAGCAATAATAAGCCATTAATGGCTACTCTTCATGTAGTTATTAATTAATTCAAGCAGTTACTATCCCATCTAGTTGTATTATCATCTAACCCACAATCCTCCTCCTTGTCAACCAGGATAGTGTGACAGATTTTGTTAAATATTTTGTTAAAATGTATATCTATTATGCCATTATCATTACTTTCATCTACCACTCTAGTTCCCCATCCAGAAGACAAAGAGGGGTTAGTATGACTTTACATGACCTTAATGAAACTGTGTGGGCTTTTGATGATCATTTTCCTCCTGAAATGCTTCTAAACCAGCATTTAGGGTTAGATTATTTTTTGGTGGGGAAGAGGGATTCAGACCTGGATTTCGTCTGTGTAGGAGCATCTGTTGAGGAAATTGCCTCTACCAATACAGACTGGCAACTATTCTGCAACCCATAGTCTTGAAGAGTTGACTAGAAAACCAAGAGGTTAAGCGACTGGTTCAGAATCACACAGCCAGTATATGACAGAAGTAAGACTTGAACCAGATTGTTGGGAAAAGAAGAGGACACTCATCAACCTAACCACGCTATTTCACATCCTGTGTAGCTATCCACTAGGAAACCAGGGCCTATGTAGATGGGACATCTTTCCATAGGCCTTGTTGCAAAACAAGTGCCTCATCCCATTTCCACCTCCCAATTTCTTTCTTTAAATTAACTTTTTAATTAGCCAACATTAATTTTTCTCTCTTCCCCAGCCATTTGAGACAGAAAACAAAAAGAAAAGTGAAACATTTGTAATAAAAATATGCATCGTCTAACAAAACAAATCGTTACATTGGTCATTTCCAAAAATTCATACGTCATTCTGTATGCTGAGTTCATAACTTCTCTGTCAGGGGGTGGATAGCATACTTCATCTTCAGGCCTCTGGAATTGTAGTTGGTCTACCTCTTATTCTTACTTGAAGAACAGCAATCAAATCAGTTAAAATCATTATTATTGGAAAGAATAAAATTATCAACTGCCTTAGGCCTCCACTTAAAATCCCCGTGAATCTCCAAACCAAAAATACTCTTCCTGGTCTCCATTTTCCACCGTATGCTGTATCCATCTGTTAGGCTATAAACTCTTTTTTTTTTTTTTTGGCTTTTCAGAGGGGGGAAGGCAGGGCAATTGGGGTTAAGTGACTTGCCCAAGGTCACACGGCTAGCTTTGTGTTAAGTGTCTGAGGTCAGATTTGAGATCAAGTCCTCCTAACTCCAGGGCTGGTACTCTTGTACCACCTAGCTGCCCCAAGACTATAAACTCTTAAAAGGTAAAGACTGCCTCCTGTGTTTGTATTCCCAGTAAGCACACTATTTGTCACATACTAGACATTTAATGAGTGTCTATTACTTCAGAAGCATAGAATTTGAGAGTTGGAAGGGATCTCAGTGGCCATCCAGGCCAACCCACATATGAAAGGAATTCTCAATATAACACTCTACGAATGGTCATTTAGCCCCTGCTTAAAAATGTCCAAGAGGACCCATTACCCTTCCAGGAAGGCCATTCTATTTTTGGACAACTCTAATTGATACCAAGCTTGTTGTTGTTTTTCCTGATGTCAAGCCAAAATTTGCCTCTTTGAAGCTTTTACCTATTGCTCCTGGTTCTGCCCTTTGGAGTCCAAAATCATTTGATGTTGGTCTCTGTAAAATAAGGAGATTTAGATAATCCCTAAAGTCCCTTCCAGCTCTAACATTCTCTGCTTCTATGCTCTGTTCTCACAGAACCAGTAAGGTCAGTGGATGTCTTTCTCTTATCAGGAAGTTGACAGGAGTTGAATTGAAGGCCCTAGTAATGGTAATAGGGCTGGTCCTACTGTCTGCCTAAAGTAGAGATCGTAAACACAAGTTAAGTCAACATGGAAACTTAAGCTTTCCTATTTATGTTCAGTTACGAATCTGGCTACTAATCTGCTACGCATATAGACCGTTTTCAGGTTTTATGGCTTGTAGAGTTTCTACATAATTCCACAGCAGTTACCTGGGGTGCTTTTGTTACAGTTTATGAGATAACTAAGTTAAATTGCAAACATTGTGTTTTTCTGGGATGCTACCTCCTTATGATATTTGGTTTAAGAATTTGGTGGTGAGGCAACCTTTGAGGCAGAGACCAGTTTGTTCTTGAGAGAATCTTGTTGTTGTTGAAGAAACTGAGGCAGAAAGAGAGGAATTGACTTACCTAGCATCACATCATTATTGGCAAAGCCAGGATTTGAATTCAGGTTGTTTGATCTCAAGTCTAATGCTGTGATGATGACAGTTAAAACAAATAGCTCTCTCCAAGATAATGTAATTTTCTCAAGGTCAGAGACTACTTTTGTCTTTGTATTCCCACTGACTAACCTAGTGCTTGGTAAACAACAGGAGCTTAATAAATGCTTGTTGATCAAAGGGACAGTAAAGAAGGATATATCTATATCTGAGCTTTCAAATACCTAGGATTCAGGTAACAATGTCTGCCTCTGAGGCAAATAGATCCCTATTAAGGCATGAGATAAATAAGTTCAACCTCTGTCCACCCTCTAGACTTTATCACTGACCAAGAATAAAGCAGCTAGAAAAATTACAGTAATCCAATCATCTAGAAGATGTATCACTTGCCCTTGGACTCTGACTCAAGGACTCTTTTCAAGGCCAGCTTAATCTACCCCTTTTAGGAAATCAATCAATAAAAAAATATTTAAATGACTATTAGTGCCAGGCACTATTTTAGGTGCCAGAGAAAGACAAAAATGCAGTAGTTCCTGTCCTCAATGGATTTATATTTTATAATCAAGTCTTAACATAATAACCATTGGGACAAATTCGGTTGGGGAGGGGTAGGCTTGAGTAGAACAGTCAACAAAGAAAGCAGTTTCACTGTGGGTGCAGTCCTGATGGGAGGAGAAATCCACCTATCCACCCACCCATCATCCCTGAAGAGGTTCAGAGGAGAACTGCAAAACAAGAAAATGAAGCGACAGGTCCCCAGGGCTGGTGACCCAGGGGCATTGCTGACATACTGCCAGAGGAGCTAATGCTGGAATGAACCTTAGAGGTCATCAAGTCTAATACTTTCATTTATTAGATAAGAAAATCAAAGCTCAAGAAATTTAAGGGACTTGTCACAGGGATAATAAGTTTCTAAAGATGGGTTTGAAATAAGATTTTCCTGACTCCAGGTCCAGAACTCTACCCACTACATCCTGCTACCATATAACTAATGTTCAAGACCTCATTAACTCTCTCTTGGATTATAGCAATAACCCCGTCACTGCTTGTTTTGCCATTGGTCTCTCCCTTCTTTCAAAAACTTCCAATATACAGCTATTAATCATCTTAATGTACAACTCTGATCATGTTTAACAATCTCCAATGCTTCCCTATTACCAATTTAATGAAGTATATAAATTTATCCTGGCCTTCAAGTCTCTGGTTCCAACCTAGCTTTCTAGCCTTATTCTTCTATTAACTGATTCCTCTACAAGCTCCAAGAAAACTAAACTAATCCCCTGACTCCAAAGATACTTTGCATTTTTTAAAATTATATATCTTCATTTGTGTTATTGTGTCTATAATGGCTATGGGATTTCAAGATCTTCCATGCCCCTTGAACTTGCTGATGTAAAAGGAAGGGGTGGGGCAGGAGAAAGCCAGAGCTGAGCTGGAACCAGCCCACTGTCTAGAAGCCGCCACAGTAGCGGTGGTGGTAGCACAAACTCCTTTTTTTTTGAGCCAGCCAGAATTTCTGCTAAGGACTCCTGCTGAGGACTGATGAGGAAGGGAAATTAAGGGAGGTGGAGCTGCTGGGAGTGAGCTGCATGGATGCTGAGCAGTTGCTGTGAATGTTTTGGAGGCTTGAGAATGTGGGTGTTTACTGCATTAACTATGTGTACCAACTCCATAGCTACTGTGATGGCTTTGACTTTATGGTTTTGGGACTCAGTTTTCTGGTATTTGAATAAATGTTCTAGCTATGTCCCTCATGTAGAAACCCTGTTACATTTTGTGATTAATAACCATATCAGCATATTTATAGGTTGTAGGCATTGTGAATACTGCATTGTTGATACAATCTCCAACCAAGAATGACCTTCTTAATCCTTGTCCTGCCTCATTTTTTTTTCTTTCTTTTTTTTGGGGTGGTGGTGGTGGTGGAGGAGGATGGCTAGGCAATCCAGGTTAAGTGACTTGTCCAGGGTCATACAGCTAGCAAATGTCAAGTGTCTGAGGCTGGATTTAAACTCAAGTATTCCTGACTCTAGGACAGATGCTGTACAACTGTACCACCTAGCTGTCCCATCTTCCCTCATTTTTTCCGGGTTGTAATTACATCTCCACCTATGTTACAACTCTCTTCATGGAGCCTTCCTTGATTTTCCTCCAAATGTCAGATAGAATTGAACTCTCCTTCTCTAAATTCCCATGACACTTTGGGGTTTGTTTTTTTTTTAAATCTCTTATTGCACTCATCACACCCTTGTGTTACTTATTTGTGTTCTTGTCCTCTCTTCTCCTCTAACTTATCAGTTCCTTCAGGGAATGAGCCTATCTCTTTCCATCTCGATCTCCCTCGCAACGTCTTGCCCATAAGAGACACATATTAAATGTTTGTTAAGTGATAGGCCACCTACACTAACTACCCACATGGTTGGCCTTGTGAATATCATGACATTATTGATTAGAGATTTAGTTAATGAAACATAACTTCCTGCATTTTTCGTCATTCTACTTCAGACTTCACTTTATGTCTTTACCTTCTCTACAATGGGCTCCCCATACATGGAGCCAGCATCACAGATAGTTTCCTATGGGTGTACAATGAAGCCCTTGATTCCTCAGGTACTTAGGATGCAGGATCATTTTAGCTGCAGTGTTTCCAGGAGAGCTCAGTTCCCAGCTAGAAGTAGGAAAGGGAGTAGAAGGAGAGAGATCTTGGCTTGCTGACCTTCATTTATCTCTGCCCATTTCTAGCCCATAAAGTTAAAACCCTCATGGGAATTGACTTCTTTGTTTGCCTCCAAAATTAATAAGCAGCCCTAGTCTGATACTGACAGCTAGGCTTCCACTTTTTAGGTTTTTAATTACAAAGTGGTTCTGGCTGATAACCTCTTTATTTCTTCAAGAGTTGAATTTTCACCCAGAAAAAAAGTTTAATATTCAACTTTCAACAATTGACCTAAGGAGTTAGGGCTTTTGCTTTTTTCTTTTCTTTTCTTTTCCTTTCCTTTTTTTTCTTTTCTTCCCTCCCCTTCTCTCCCCTCTTCTCCTTTCCCCTCTCCTCCCCTCCCCTTCCTCCCCTCCCCTTCTTTTCCTTCCTTCCTTTCTTTCTCTTTCTTCCTTTCTTCCTTTCAGCCTTTCTTCCTTTCTTTCTGCTATGTTGATTTGTAAAAACATTGGTTTGTGGTTTGAGCAGGGCTGGACTTTTATATAGGTAAAGAAGGCAGCTTCCGCTATGGTAGGACTTAAGAGGAACCAGGAAATTATCTTTACTAATTATCTTTACTGTCTCTACAAAAAAAAATCTCTTTCACAGACTCATTGCTGATACCTATAATTAGGCAGAAATTCTTCTTTTGAGTTAAAACTGTATCATGCATTAAAATGCAAAAGTTATTTCAATAAGATTATAGGAAGTAGGGACCTGGAGGCAGGTCAAATTGACTTGGGAGAGCTGATTGTTACATTTTCAGTTTGAGCTTTTACATCTCAGAAATCAGGGCTTGATTTGTTGTTTCACTGATTACCTAGACTTAAAGGAGTGATGGAGAAGATGTTAATAATACAGATTAAATTTAAAAGTGTGTTGTGCAAGCATTTTTTTTTTTTGGTGGGGGAGGCTGGTTGTTAAACATTTACCAGCATACCACTAATAGGAGAAATGTTTAACGTGACTAATTTAAGAAATTACTTACTCAATAAGAGGCAGTGAGGCATATTAGAATTGATCCGAGTTAGGAAGACATGAATTCAAGCCTCTCTTCTGACACACCCTGGTTGTGTGACCCTGGGCATATCAATTAAACTCTCAGTGTTTCCCAAGCAACTCCCTAAGACTATAGGTTGTGGATCAGATGCCTATCAGTTGGTGGAAGGAAATTCCTCCCTGAGAGTGTCCTATACTGATAAAAATCACAACTCTCTCTCTTTCTCTCTCTCTCTCTCTCTCTCTCTCTCTCTCTCTCTCTCTCTCTCTCACACACACACACACACACACACACCACACACACATGAAAATTTTGTAAAATTAAGAAAACACATCCTCCTCAAGAACTTCAGGATATTAAAGATTGATATTCATAAAGATGCAGCTAATTAAGAGTGAAATATTCTCTGAAAAACTCTTAAGATACAACCATAAATTTTTTTTTTATGAGAAGGGAAAAAAAGACAGAATTGTCTGAGGAGACTGATGGGATGCCCAGGGAACCAGAATATATTTTTAAAAAGACCTACAGAAGTTGGAAGCAAAGGAAGGTAACAGAGGACACATACAAACGTATGCTAGAGGCCTTTAAAAATAGCATCAGTGGTGCAAAAGCTCAGTGAGTGTCTAGAAAAAAAAAACAAAAAAATCCCCAAACTCTCATGATAATAAAAAGGGTAAAGTTTTGGCTATATTGGGAAAAAGAAAAAAAGATCTTGGAGGGAATGAGACAATAAGTGATAGTGGAGATAAGGCAGAGAGATTTAATTTTTACTTTGTTTCTGTTCTCTATGACAAGGAGAATGATCTTTAGATGGATGAAAAAAAACTGAATCAAAATGGCTAATCATGAGTTGAAGCCCAAGAAAACCAGGAAGATTGTGTAAGAACACCCAGCCAACCTTGATGAATTTGAGTCACCTAACCAAGATGAAACATATTCTTGGGTACTAAAAGAACCAAGAGATGGGGTCACTAAGCTACCATAGTGATATTTGAAAAGTCCTGGGGAATGGGCAATGTAGTACAGTATGGAGAAGGATAAATGTTACCCTGATTTTCAGAAGGGCATGGGAATCACATCTGTGATTTTACTGATTTAGAGAAGGAAAAGAAAGGGAACAAGGAATTATTAACTGCCTACCATAGTACCAAGCTCTGTGCTAAGTGTCTCAGATTATTTCATTCAGTTCTTATGGCAATCCTGGGAATTAAGTGCTACTTGTTGCAACTGAAGAAACTGAGACAAACAGAGGTTAAGTGACTTGCCCAGGGTCATGTAGCTAGTGTCTGAGGTAAGATTTGAACTCTTGAGTCCAAGCCCAGTTCTTTATCCACTACTTCACTTGGTGTATAGGGAATTCCCTGTTGAGGAAACTCTGCTAATTCAGATGAGTACCTTCTCCACAACATAAAATTATAAAGAGTTACCTAGAGCATTGAGAAATTAAATGACTTGCCCAGGGTCATACAACAAATATGTGTCAAAAATTGAACTTAAACTCAGACTTTCCTGACCCTGAGACTGGTCCCCATTATACAATATAGATAGATAGAGAGAGAGATAGATAGATAGATAGATAGATAGAAATATATAATATGCAAACTATAGACATAGAGTCTTAATTCAATTCCCGGCAAAACTCTAGAGCATGTTAAAGGTATGACTAATGTACATTCAGACATAGAAGTAGGTGAACAGAGAGTCATCATAGCTTCATCACTAGCATACCATAGTAGGCTCACCTTACTTCCATTTTCAGTAAGGTTATCACACTGGTAGTTGGGAAAATGGTGAGAAATCTTTAAAAAAATTATCACTGAAGCTTTCAAATTTGTGTCAACTCCAGGACAAATTTCCTTGATATTTACTTGGTCTGTTCCAGTTGATCTTTCCAAAATGGCCAGAGTTGGGGGTGGGAGGGTTATTATTCCTGATAATGAAAATTGTGGATGAATTAAAAAACACTTTTTAGTCCTTTGTATATTTCTAGCACTGTGCTAAGCATTGAAGATAGAAATATAAGGGGGGTGCAGCAAAGATGGCGGCATAGCAGCAGCAACACATTGCAGCTCTCACATAGCCACCCCCAAATACCCATAAAACAGGACTCTAAACCAATCCTAGAACTCCAAAACGCACACAAAGATACTTCCCACTAAAGTCAGCTTGGCTATGAGGAACCATATCAGCACTGCGAACCGAAA
>CM053583.1:288325106-288348441 GCA_028627135.1 Pseudochirops cupreus | reverse complement strand
GTTGGGAGATCCATCCTGCCCTACCAAAAAGTGACATAGGAGAGAATAGACTGGGGGAGGGGGGAAACACTGGGATGGCTGTTTTGGGGTGGTGGGCGGGGAAAGACGGGAAGAAAATATGTAACTCAAAAAAAATTTAATAAAATAAATTTAAAAAAAAAGAAGATAGAAATATAAAAGTGAGACAAGTCCTACCCTCAAGGATTTTTAATAGGCAAAGACAACACATATAGAGGAGTATTGGTCAGAGAGCGGACATTTGATCCAAAAAGTCTAAGAGATGGTAAATGGAATTCTAGGGCAAGTGACTGACAAATATCCTTTCCAAGAACAATGATAGTGATTTGATCTTTGATTCCAGTTTTAAGGGACAGGGAGGGTATTGGGCTCGAAGATGTGCAGAAAGCAATGTGGTACATCTGGATTGGGCTGGATAAGATGAAACAGTCCAGGGCAAACAGTTGGAGGACCAGGGTTATAGCTGAAGCCTAGAGCACAAAGAATGGCATGAAGATTACCAGGAAGCCCTGAGTAGTACCAATATGCAAACAAATTGGTTCCACTGACTAAATATTTGTTGTCCCACCAGTTTCATCTATGAATATTCTTGAGATAATGGTGCTCAGTTGGACCTCACATCAATTCTACTTTCTGTGAATATGTTTTTCACTACCATTGCCTTTCAAGATTGAAGGAGGCAATGCTTCTCAATGTAATGACCTTTAAATAATAAAAGCTTAGATGGACATAGCACTTTTTGATGAATGAGGACTTTCACATGCACATTCCATGGTTTTTCCCAACATTGCAAAATGGTTAGAGCATTGTTCTCTTTGTTTTACTGATGAAGAAACTAGAGAAGCTGAAAGGATACATGAGTTGCTGTTGCTGACCTGGAACTCAAGTCTTTTATCATCCTTTGTTTTACTATTTTATCATCCTTTTGGTTTCATTCTTCGTATTTGTGCTTGTATTTTCCCAGTACTTGGTATATAACAGGTGCTTAATAAATGTTGCTGATTAATTGAAGGATTGAGATAAGGAAGGAAAAACAGAACAAGAGACTTAGAAGTTCTGTTAGTGTGTGTGTGTGTGTGTGTGTGTGTGTTTTAAGAAATGCAAAAATCTCTTCCCGTTAGGCTACGTGCCCACGCCTGGAGAAGTTTTGAACTCTTTGCCTATGAAGGATATTGTGAAAAAGGCTTATGTAATGGAGCAACTAGGACACTCTGAATATATTAGCATTTATAAAGTGGCAACCTGAACATCAGTTCCAGTTAGAGTTCTAAGGGGATCGATCCTTCTTCCTCAGCTTACAAGGAGAAACTCACTTTAAGGTTAATAGGAGTTCTGTGATGTCAAACAAGGTTTGGGTTCTAAATCTGGATTAGATCTTGGGAGTTAGCATGCAGCCTAACATTAGCAGCTTTGCTCAGACTACTTTTGTTCAGTGGACCCTCCAGCTAAAATGCCTGCTGTCAGATATGACTTTTTTTCATGGTTAGGTGCAGTCTTGGGTTTATTCTTAGGGACTCATAAAATTAAGGACCATAACTTAGTTGCTTTTGAATCTCTTCTTGAGTCCTATACCAGCATCCTGACCCACGCCTGTTTTAAGACCCTACAGAGGCTCAGGATCTTGTGCTCAAGAGTCCAGGAATAAAACAATCAGCATCCTAGATTAATAGCCCTGCTCCTTACCTGCCTCCCATGCATTCACTATCCAGGGGAACAAATCCTGTGGACCAGTGGCATGGGGCTGCTATCCCAGAGATCGCCAACACCACCCACTAACTCACCAACCCACTGACATGCAGAAAAGCTACATTCACCAGACTATCTATCAGTTCTGCCTCCCAGAACACCTCATAACTAATCATGAATGGGAGCAATCTTTGTGGGAATGGCAGCTTCCTCTTCTGGAAGCTAGATGGCACAGCAGAAGCTGGGGGCAGAGCACTAGTCCGGGAATCACGAAGACCTGATGACTTCAGGCACTTAACTAACTGCGATTCTAGGCAAGTCACTTTACATATGGTTGTCTCAGTTTCCTCAACTGTAAAGTATAGATAATAATAACCTTATCTCGCAAGGTTGTTGTGAAGATCAAACAGGATAATATTTGTAAAGCACTTAACTCAGTTCCTGACACATAGTAGGCACTTAATTAATGCTTGGTTCCTCCCTCCTTCCCCTCCTCTTTCCCTCCTTCCTTTTCTTCCTTCCTCTCTCTCTCCTTTCCTTCCTTCTTTCCTCAGTTCTTCACTTCTTGCTCCCTCCTTCACTTCTCTCTCCATCTCTCTCTCTCTCTCTCTCTCTCTCTCTCTCTCTCTCTCTCTCTCTCTCTCTCTTTCTGTCTCCCCCTCCCTCCCTCCTTTTCCCTCTCTTCTCTCTTTCTTTCTTTCTCTCTACTTTCTTTTCCAACTGCCACAGCCCCTACCTTCTTCACACTCATAACTATTGGATGATGCAAAAAAGAAAATTCTTACCCCCAAAGTCAGCACAGTCAAATGTCGATCCATCATTAGAGGTGGTTTTTTACTTTATCAATGGAAAGCACATTAAAGAAGATGCATCACTACCTGGCATGCCACTGTACTCTAAGGACTAATTGACCTTTCTCTCTGACCTACTAATGAAACCTCCCATATACATTGCCTCCCTCTACTGGAATGTAAAGCTTCTCAAGAGTAGAGACTGTCTTGCTTTTCTGCATGAACCTCCAACACTTAGCAGTGTTTTGCACAGAGTAAGGTTTTAATAAATGCTTTTTGGGGGGGGGAATTATCTACAATGTTTTGCCTTTACCAAGCACTAAAATGGAATTTCAACAGATAGGGACTGCCCTCAGTGATGTTTTCTGATTGTTTTAGGATATCTCTTTCTCACCTTTCAGAAGCCCTCTCCCTTTCAGTGGTGTGCCAGAAACAGTTCAACCTGCTTTCAGGTTGGCTGTTAAACTTTCAACATGAGCACTTACACCTTGGAAATCAGCAAATAGTACAAATTGGAGCTTATCTTGATGGTTGTCCAGACTTACATGAATGATGGAGAAAATGTTAATTATCCAGATACACTTTAAAAGTGTGTTGTGTATATGACTATTATGGAAGTGTTTTGTATAACTACTCGTGTATAACCTACATTGAATTGCTTGCGTTCTCAATGAGGGTGGGTGGGGAGGGAAGATGGGAGAGAATTTGGAACTCCAAGTTTTAAGAACAAATGTTAAAAATTGTTTTTACATAAAACTGGGAAATAAAATGTACAGGCAATGGGGTATAGAAATCTATCTTGCCCTACAAGAAAGTAAGGGGGAAAGGAATAAGAGGTGGGATGTAATAGAAGGGAGAGCAGATTGGGGGAAGGGGTAATCAGAATGCATGCCATCTTGGGGTGGGGAGAGGGGAGAGATGGGAAAGAAATTTGAGACTCAAAATCTTGTGGAAATGAATGTTGAAAACTAAAAATTAATTAATTAATAATTTTTAGAAAAGAAAAGGAAAAAGTGCTTTGTGTGTAAATTCCTTCTATCTGCTACTCCAACCCCAACTTCTCCCTTCCACCATCCTGCCAGCTTATTAGTAACCATTTACCAGCATACCTCTGCTTTTCTCCTACCCTCCCAGGTATCCGATGTCTTCATTCTGGTCCATTGGCATCATGGAATTATAGATCTAGTGTTAGAAAGGACCTCAGAAGCCACCCTGTTATTTAAAGATGAGGAAACTGAAGTAGGGAAGTTAAGTGACCTGTCCAGGTTTACTCAGGTAGTAAACATTAGTAAGGATTTAACTAAAGTCTTCTGACTCCAGAGTCAATGTACTTTCTAGTAGATATTTTGTTCAAGACTGCTTTACTTAATCAGTGTTCTAAACTCTGGGTCTTTTCCACTGAATGATCCACCACACAAATTTATTCCTCCTGTGTCATGTGTCTATAGAACCTACTGTCAAAAGTTGGCTACAACAATTTTTTTCTTAACAGTGCTGAGATGTCAAAGGGATAATGCATTAATCCTCCCAAAGACCATATTTCCATTAAGGTGGTAGGGACAGCAATCCTCAAAGCCTTTACCCAAAGGACTAGTATTAGTCATAAGAATTTAAGTCCCTAAATAGACCAAAGAAGATAAAGGAAGATATTTTTAGCATGTGGACAACTTTCTAAATGGAAATTGAAGAGAGGCAAATTTTAACTCAACATTAAGGGGAAGAAAAGCTTCCAAAGAAACGGAGCTATCGAAAAGTGGGTAGGGCTGCCTCAAGGAGTAGGTTTCCCCCTCCCTAGAAATGTCAAAGTAAAAGCTGATTATAACATCAGATGAAGGCTTTGAGCATTATGGATGGCATTCTTATTAAGGTACAAGTTGGAGCAGGTACCTACCGAGGCTCCTTCCAACTTGAAGAACTGTGTACAATGGAGAACACAGCACATACTTAATAAGGATGGGATATATTAAATTAATAAAATTAATTATATTCAATTTATTTAATATTCATTAATATTTAATATACCATTAATTATTATATTAATTATATTATATATTGTTAATTAATATATTTAATATATTAAATTAATAAAATTTGGTCCCTCTTTCCACTCACCATTCTCCCACCCTACCCCGGGTTTATCTCAAGGTCAAAGTGAAATTTGTTGAAGAAGCACAAACATCTGGATCTTTAGATGTAGTTAGCAGCCTGCTCTGGTTGACAACTCACATGCTATGTGCTTTTCAGAAAGAAAGAGGGAAAAAAGAGCAGTCAATGGGATTTAACAAGTCCTAAATCCAAGGTTAGGGAAACTCACCAAGTAGGAGAAGCATCCTGGCCAGGCTGCTGCTTTTAAAGAAGTTGACTCATGTTGTACAGCAAATTGAAACTGCCCAATAAAATCCCTCTGTGGTTTATATCCTCTCTCTGCAGGCTATTTTCCTGCCTTCCTGAGGCTCTTATAAGCAAGGGTACAGGTTGCTGTGATTTAGGGCTAGTGCCATTCTCCATTAACAACATAATGAGTCGATTTTTAATTTCATTATAATTATGCACAGTTGTGCATTTACCCTTAGGATCAGTGTTTCCATGTTGGCTGCTCTTATCAAGAAAATAGAACTTGCAGAGGATTTTTTTTTAAGTAATCAGCAGATAAGGAGAAATCACAGATGCTTAGAAGCTGGGCTAGATTCCTCAACTGATTGGAGCCCTATATTAATAAGGCAAGGTCAAGGATTCTTTTCCTGTGAGAATTAGTTGGTTTTGCCCTGTTTAATGGACATCAACTGATAGGGGATATCTTTAACACTAGGGGTATCCTATTGGAGAAGTAGGGGGACTTTGAGTGAGGGATATAAATGTAGTGGCTGTGTCAGATGATTCTGTCAGATTGTTTTTTCTCTGTTAGAAGGGAAGGCTCACTGGTGGGGTGAGGGGAGAAAAAGAAGGAAGGGTACATTCAGAAATGACCATGAGGCAAAAACCAAAATATCTCAATAAAACTTTTTAAACTATTAGTTTACTTATTACTTTTATGAATTAACAAGCCTTAAAAAAAATCTTGAATCCTTGAAAAAAGACTACATAGTTACAATGTTTCAGAAAGGAAATAGGGAAAGAAAATGTGGGTAGCCTGATACAAACTTCTCATCTATTGGAAACACAGCTACAAAATATCAGGGTTCAAAGGGAACTCAGAAGTTATCAAACCATGCTGGAAAGGATCCACTCCTGGACATGCCCAAGTGGTTAGTCAACTTCTGTTTGACTACCTCCAATGAGGTAGAAGTCCCTACCTCCTGAAACAGCCCATTCTACTTTTGAGGATAGGTTTCATTTATTTTCCATGTGACAGTCTTTTAAATACTTGAGGATTAGTATCACACTCTCTCTGAGCCTTCTCTTCCCCAGGCTAAGCATCCCCACTTCCTTCCACCAATCCTCCTATTAGGTGAATTCAAGGTCTCTCACTGTGTAGGTTGTTCTTCTCAAGGTTCACTTCCTGTGGATGATAGATGTGAGCATTATCTTCATGTTCAGAATTTCATTCCGTTTTTTGGCTCAAAATATGGCTCCTGCTCTGGGGTAATTGAGGATCAGTTCTGTTGATGCCTCCATGTTATGTTAGGTTATGACACCTCTGATTTAATCTGAGAATCACAAGAAAAACTGTATGCATGAGCTCCAGGTCATCTAATATTTTAGGAAAAGGTGTAGGATGGGGTGGGATAGGGTATAAGATCATGGAATTTTAGTTCTGGAAAGAATCTTGCAGCTTAGAAACTAGTGTCATGCACTCAAAAGAGATAAAGTACATACAGTGCTTGGCAAACATTATAATACCATATAAATGTACACAATTATTATTCATATTTTACAGAGGAAGAAATTGAAACCCGAACAAGTGAAATATCTTGCCTAAGGGTACACAGGTGGTAAGCAACATAACCAGCATCTGAACAAGGATCCTCCATCTCCAAATATCATACTCTTTCCATTATACCATATCAGGGAAACAACTTGCTTGAGATTGGGAGGCAAGTTAGTGGCAGAGTTGGGGACCAATAGCTTCTAGGTTTGAAGGCATTTTGCATTGATCAAAATTAGGTTTGTTTTTCCCCAAATATATTTGAAGCAACATCTAATTTCCCTACAATACAATTGTGATTAGACTGAGGCACCATCACCAAATGCCCTGGGTCACATAGAGACAGAACTGTAGCCACACTGAGATATCCAAAGACATTGTCTCATATGGGGAATCCTTAGGTGATCACTGAAATCCCCATCATATCTGTGGCTTACACTTTAATGACCTCTAGAGCGATTTTCTGGGCCCAATTAGTACAAAATTACCTGTGTACATACATGTAGAGTCAATACTTAGCCAGATTAACTGTGAGTTTAAGATCCAGTTGGTGGGGAGCCAGTTATGGGGAGCCCTCCCAAACCCAAGCAAGGCTAAGAAAGAATCACTGACCCAGAGGTTGCTAGTGGGTTCATAAAAAGAGACAAGACTCCCAGAATAGTGAAAGTAGAGAGCCAATGTTTATTCTTCCAGGTACAAGCTTTATACAGCCAAAAATCTCCTTCCTGTTTTCCCTTGAGGACATTGCTCACTTCTTTGTTCCAGGCCAGATGTAAATACCATGCTTATCTCGAGGACCTAATCCTCACACCTGTGTGTTTGAGCTCTTTCCTGGGGGATGGGGAACCGATCCAGGCCAATTAGCGGGCCAAACACCTGAGAGAGCTTGTAGCCATCAGGTTCAGAGTTCCACTAGCCTGTGGTCTTCTACACCAGTCAACATCCCAGACTTCTTGGACATGATACATTGGCTTGAAATCAGGAAAACCTGAATTCAAACTTAAAAAAAATTTTTTTTTTAATTTTTTAATTTTTTTCAAATTTACTAACTGTGTGACCATGGACAAGTGACTCAACTTGTTTACTTCAGTTACTTCAACCATAAAACAAGGATAATAACAGCATATACCTCCCAGGATTTTTATGAAGATCAAATGAAGTATTTTTAAAGCCTTCAGTCCAGTGCCTGAATAGTAGGTTCTTAATAAATGATTGTTCCCTTCTTTCTAGTTTGTAATTGAATGAATAATTCAACTCAACTCAGCACACACCTATGTTATTATTAATTTTTTAAAATTAGTTTTAATTAACTTAATCATCATCATTAATATTAAGCACCTACTATGTACCAAACACTATACTATGTATTAGAGAATTTTTTAAAAGTCAGTGCCCCTTCCTTTCTGCTATAATTTACAACCATAGCTGGAATTTATAGGTTCTTGAATTATAATGCAAGAGAAAGCTTAGAGACCCTTCTGCCTTCCTTTTATAGGTGAGGAAGGGAATGTCCAGAAAAGCCAAATAATTTGTCCAACCTTACACAGCCAGCTAGTGACAGAGCTGATACTAGAACCCAGATGTCCCATCTCTCGCCTCTGTATCATGGTGCTTCCCACACCACAAGAGAAAATATTGGATGCTGGTTTTTTGCTTTAGACCTTTTCTGTGTTTGCTGATGAGCTGAGTGGGTGACTCCAGCCCTCAATACTGAAGATAGTGCTTTTTCCATATAACCTGAGCCTACAGTTTAATATAAAAGACCATTGGAGCAGTCATAATTCAGCCTCATGAAGATCTGTCTGCTTGAGGTTAGTAAGGGTTTATGGGGGTGAATAATAGAAAATGTGAGAGTGATTGTATATTATGACCACAGTGCCTCCTCAGGGGAAAGCAAGATAGGAGATGCCTTTTGGTGGGTGACTCACTGCTCTGTGTTTGAAAAGCTGCAGTAATGGCATTTGGGGACAGTCTTAGAAACCCTGAGCTAGGATAACATGACAGGTACCAAAAGAGACTATCTGATATTTCTAACATGAAAATCATTAAGAATGGATTCTTAACCTGGGGATTGTGAACTTGTATTCTTATTTTTATAACTGTATTTCACTATAATTGTTTCCTTGGTAATACTATGTAATTTATTTTGTGCATTTAAATCCATTAAATTATTCTGAGAAGAGGTACATAGGCTTCACCAGACTGGCGAAAGAGTTCACTATACAAAATAATTCAAATGAACTCCTGATCTAGGTTAAAGCTTTTTCTTCAGAAAGTATGATTAAAATGCATTTTACATTGGGGGTAGGGAGTAGCAGAAGAAAAATTAGATGTGTTGATTCATTAACACTTACTAATACAATCAAAGAGGAGTTGATGTAATCAGTAGAGAACACATCAGGACTCTTAAGGGTAATGGGGCATAGGACTGACTGGTGAGTAGAATCCTAATTTCGTGTGTGTGTGTGTGTGTGTGTGTGTGTGTGTGTGTGTGTGTGTGTATGTGTGTGTTTTGTTTGTTTTTAGTTCTAGAAGAGATTTTTACATATGTATCTAAAGTGGAAAGATGAAAAGTGACTTATTCAAATAGTAGAAGAGTTTGGATTAGAATCTGGGTCTTATGATGCCCAGGCTAGTGTTCTTTCCAATGAAGAGAACAGAAAAAGTTAGGGCTGTTAAGGAAGACAGGCCTTGATAAGGCACAGCATTGTGAGGAAAAAGGGGGCATAATGTAACCAGAGGATAGACCCAGAGGTGGGAGAGAGAAAGAAAGGTCAGGAGGAGCAGTTGTCCACTTTCCTAAGTTTGGATTTTCTTCAGATAGACTTCCTTTTGGGTATATACAATTATTTTTTCAACTCTGAAGGGAGTAAGAAAAAACAAGCATCTAATTTTTTCTTCTAGTTGTTAAAAACAAATTCTCCCCCACTCACCCACCTGCCCAACACAGCAAGTAGGTCCACTTACAGCCACAAAGTCAAAATGGGAAGGGGGAATTTTGTTTGGCTTTTAATTGTTGTTGTTGTAAGTTGTATGAGCTTGGTTTCTTTTTAAAGTAAAATGTAGGCTGGAAAAGGGTACATAACTTTTAAGAAAGAAATGAGAAGCGAGTAAAATAGATCTTCATAGATCCAGACTTTCAGTGAAGTTTCCCTAGTCTCACTCATAAATCATTAGATCATAGATTTAGAACTAGAAGGAATCTCTGAGGTCATCAAACCCACCTGCCCCCTTTTACAGATTAACAAACTGAGGGATTTAGAGGTTGTATCACCTAAAGGGAGATTTGATTATAAGTCTCTTTCATGTGCAGTGCCCTGTCCAGTATACCATACTGCCTCTCAAATTCAGAGCATGAAGAGACCTCAGGGATCATCCATCCCAGGTCTTTTAAGCTTTTCATATGCATTATGAACTCCTTTGGCAGTCCAGTGGACACTATGGACTCCTCTGATTAATGTTTTTATGTGTATAAAGTCTATAAGATTACAAAAAAAAAAACCCCACCCTAATTATAGTGAAATACAATGATAAAACATTTCTTTAAAATAAGTTGAAGAACCCCAAATTAATCTGTCTTTCATTTTATATGTAAGCAACTTGAGGCACAGAGAGGGTACATTTACCTAAGACCATAACATTCAATCAAGAGGCAATAAGCATTTAGCTTAGATATGAACTCTTATCCTCTGACTTTAGAGCCATTATATTTTCCTCTGTCTCAAACTACTTCCTTATGCTCTGTGAGATACCCTCCCAATTATCAGCACTAACTGTGAGGAAAAGCTCTGAAACTTATTCACACTACTGTGTGAAAGATAGCAACTTCAGCTATTAGATTTTCCAGGAATTTTTGTATTATAATGAGAATTAAACTTCTGGCTTTAGTGGTAGAATTTCATATTAAGACTAGCAGGGGGGAGAAGTATTTGGTGTGAGGAGAGGGAGAAGAACAAGTGAACTCATTCATTCATTCAACAAGAATTTATAAAGGGCAGGCTGTAGTCTAGGAACTTTATTAGGCATGAGGAACACTAAAACAAAAAATGAAACAGACCTTTTCCTCAAAGATCTTACTTTCTTGTATAATACCGTAAAGTAAATTTTTGGTAGTTTTTCTGGTATGGCCCTGAAAGTAAATTAAAATAAGTAGTACTATTGTTTTTATTTTGTTGACATGATCCAACCATGAGCAATTATTTAGATAAAGATTTATTTCTGTGACAAGTATTTTGTACTTTTATTCACATAACTCCTGTGCATGTCTTGATAGATGAATTACCAAATATCATGTATATTCCATAGTTCTTTTCCAAGGAATTCTGTCTCATCTCATTTGTTTGTGTTTTTTTTTCCTTATATACAAAAAGGCTAATTATTTCTATGGGATTTTTATGTCTTGCAATTTTGATGAAATTATTTGACTCTTCAGAATTTTCTAAATAGATCATCATATCATCTTTAAAAAATAATCATTTTGTTTTCTCTTCGACTGTGTGTATTCCCTGAATTTCTTTCATTTTATTGCAATAGCTGACATATATTGAACTAAATCAAATTAATAGTGATATAATCTATATCCTTGTTTTCCCCCTAATCATAATAGAAAGACCTCTCATGTTTCCACAACAAAAATAATTCTAGTTCTTGATTTAGGATAGATACTATTTGTAATAGTAAGAAAGATACATTTATTCATTTGTTTTCTAATTTTTGTAACAAAAATGAATGCTGTATATTGTCAAAACCTTTTTCTGAAACTATTGGTATGATCATGTGATTTAAAAATAGTTTTTCCTTTTAATGTGATTTATTACGTTTCTATTGCCCTAATATTCAACCAACTACACATTAGTGGTATGAATCTAACCAAATCAATAATCTTGTAATACATTGCTGTAACATTTTAACTGATATTTCATTTAATACTTTTACCTTTGGATGTGGTCTATAATTTTCTTTTTCTGCTTTGTCTCTCTGATTTAAGCAAGGAGACATTATTTATATCAGAAAAAAATTATAGAATATCTCCTTTTTTCCTTAGTTTTGCAAGCAGTTTACATAATATTGGAACTAATTGACCTTTTAATGTTTGATACGATTACTTAAAAACCTGTCGAGTCTTAGGGTTTTACTTTGGTTTTGTTCCCCCATTATCATTGAGAGTTGATTTCTGGATTTGCCAATCTCTTTTAGCTGAGATTGTTTTATTTCATCTCTCCATTTCTTATTCTGTTCATCTGAATGTTTTATATATTTGTAAATATTCATTTATTTTATTTGTTATCAATCTTATCATAATCAGGCAAAATGGTTTCTAATGATTATTTCCTTTTAATTCATTGTTAATTCCCCATTTTTATTTCTGGTGTTAATTGGTTTTCCTCTCTAATTTTAAAACAGATTAGCTAATGGTTTGTCAATTATGTAACTTCTATTTGCAATTCCAAGTTTCTATTCAGTTCTGGTGTTTTCATCAGGAATGCTTGAATGTCCTCTATTCCATTAAAAATTATTTTTTTCCCATGTAGGATTACACTCAGTCTTGCAGGATAAGTTATTCTTCATTGTAGTAAGCCTTATTATTTCCCTTTTGTAATATCATGTTCTAAGATTTTCCTCTCCTTTAGGGAAGTTGATGCCAAATCATGTCTTGGCTGTGGCTTCTTCTTCTTCTTTTTTTTTTGTCTGTGGCTGCTTGATACTTGAAGTCTTTCTAGTTAGTGTTTTTGCTTTACCCTAGAAACTCTGAGCTGTAGCTGTGACATTACTAGGGTTTTTTTTTTAAAGCAGACCAGTAGGTTCCTTCTGTTTTCATTTTGCTTTCTTGTCCCTATTATCTGGCCTCAGACAATTACCTTACTTGTATGACACTGAGCAAGTCACTTAACCTGTCTTCCTCAGTTTCCTCAATTGTAAAATTGGCATAATGTTAAACCTGACTCTCAGACTGCGAGGATCAAATTAAATAATGTTTGTAAGTGCTCGGCATATTTCTTAGTACACCATAGGCATTTAAATAGATGGTTTTTTCCCTTTCTTCCTTTTAGTAAATCTGAGCTGTTTTCACTTACTATTTCTTGAAATAAAGTACCTAGGCTTTGGTTTTCAGGGAATCTAATAGTTCTTAAATAATTTCTCAATCTACTTTTTTGGGACATTTTTTAAAACAATAGATTCTTTGCATTTTTTTTTCTATTTTTTCCCATTTTCCCTATCCCCCTCATATTTGTCATTTTATAGAGTCATTAAATTCTGGTTGATCCGTTCTCATTTTCATGGAGATTATTATTTGGGCAAAGTCTTCCATCTTCTGATCTGTTATTTATTCTCCCTCCAGTATTTTCCTCTCAAGTTCCTACTTCTCCTAAATCCCAATTCTGAAATCTCTTGCATTATTTCTTTCACGTGTTCTACTCCTGGTGTCTTTTTTCTCCCCTTGCTTCTGATTATGTGTGTGTGTGTGTGTGAGAGAGAGAGAGAGAGAAATTACTCTCTTCTTCTGGGTTTACTATTGCTCATTGGTTCATTGTTGTCCTTAGTTCTTGAAGAGAATCAGAATGACATCACTATGCTAGAGTCCAGTTTCAATGTGTCCAACTGTGGCTGATCAGACCAATATGAGCTCAGAATTCTCTACCACAAGTCAGGCACTAATAGCCCATGTAAACATTTGAGATGGCTTCTCTAAATTTGCACATCCTGCATTTCCTTTGAGCTGTTTCAATTCTGTTTTGCTCATAGAGCACAACAGCTTCTCTAATGTGGGTATGCCATGCTGAGCAGTCCTGTGCCAGTGTTTCCCATGTCACACAATCAATTCTGAAGTTCTTAAGAGAGACCTTGAGAGTGTGTCCTGTATTGCTTCTTCTGACCACCATGTGAATGCTTGTCTTGAGTTCTCCATAAACTAGTCTTTTTGACAAGCGTATGTTTTGCATTCAAACAATGGGGCTGCACTCTCTGAAGCAGGATTTGAATGGTTGGCAGTTCCTATAAGGACCTCAGTGTGTGGTACCTTATCCTGCCAGGTGATCTTCAGAATCTTCCTAAGACAATTCAAATGAAAGTGATTCAGTTTCCTGGCACGGCACTGGTAGACTGTCTAGTTTAGACATCCAACAATAAGGTCGGCACAAAAGCACAACAGTAGACTTTCAGTTTGGTAGTCAGCCTAATGTTTGTTCTCTCCCATACTTTGGAGCCTCCCAAACACTGAGCTAGTTCTGGCAATGTGTGCATTATTCTCATTATTAATGTGTACATCCCTGGAAAGTATACTATCAAGGTAAGGGAACTTATCCACAGAATCCAAAACTTCTCCATTTGCTCCAATCATTGGTTCCACATATGGCTAATGTGCTGGTGACTGATGGAGCACCTATTTTTTTTGGTGTTATTAATGCAACTTCTGAAGCTGAGATGCAACAAAGTATGAATCAATTCTCTGCTGCTTGGCTTTACTATTACTTTTCATCATATAGAGTAGTTGTTTCTTCTATTTACTCATATCTCCAACATTCATCCAACAAATCTACCTTGCTCACATGCACCACCCCACACTCCACCACCATGTACACAAACACACTCACACACACACACACACACGGAAATAGCAGCATAGAGCCTTCTTTGGTACTGACCTTGATTTCTCACGCTTTTACCAATGGTTCCCATCTTTCCTGATATGTTTACATTCAGAGCATTGGTAAGTTTTAGTGTCCTCAGTCAGAGCTCTGAGGTCAGGTGTCCCTAAGCTTCTTTTCCCCCCCCGAAGTCTTTCCACTTCTTCCACTGTTTCGGGCTTATGCCCCTCCCCCACTCTGGGGTCTGCTAAGCCTGTTCACTTGAAGCAGCATCATCCACAGTGTGACACTTCTTTCAGAGCTCACAACTCCTGGCTTTTTTTTGTGCTATCTTGGACTACAATGAAAAAAAATATGGATATTTTTCTCTGTATTTCTTAATCCTTATTTTATCCTATTTTGGGGGGTAGTCATTATTGGAATACGTACGTGAGAGCTGTGTTCCTCTCCAACACACTGTTGTCTTAATACCCTAGAATTCTTTAATATCCTTTCTATCTCTATGTTGCCTTAAAAATAACTTAATTGCTTTGGCTTCAGTTTCCTGATTTGTCGAATGAGAATGTTGAACTAGATGATATCTAAGGTCCCTTCTTGTTTTGAGGCTCACAGTTTTGCTGAATATATCATGTAAATTTGAATGTAGACCAAACTCCCTAAAACAACATCACTGAAGCAAAAAATAAATAGACATATATGGAAAAATAACTGATTGTAGGTTGTGCTCAGATTTTATACAAACAGGATTTGGCTGAGGGTGTGGGAGAGGAGAAGACACAGGCTATGTGTAGACTAATATGATTTGAACATCTGGTCTGACAGAGTAGCTGCCCTCGGTTGGGTATAAAGAGAAGCGTGGGATGGCTTTGACTAAGAGCAATTACAGTTAACTCCTGGTTAACATAACCAACAATACAGTAATGAGTATTAAAGCCTTTGATGAAAGGCAATCCTTCACAGGAGAATGTGGAGGCTCTGCACAGTATAATGGCTTAATAACTGAGCCCACTTGCCTAATGGGATAATACAAGCTGGCTTAATTTAGCTTATGATCTAGGGCCAGACCCAGCATAGGTAAAGTACTTACTATATAGTAGGATATGAAGAACACTGTGAAAGCCTACTTTATGATTCAAAGAAGTGAACTCATAATAGTAGAATTTCAGGCAATATGACAAGCCATGGGGAAGATATTTTTGAGCAGGGGAACTTCCTACGATGCCCCATATTGCAACACATAGGTAGTCTACCTTCTCTTCTTATTTAAGAGATTATCTTTTTATGAAACAGTGACTGGGTGATACTTCCATTCATCTTTGTTATCAAGTGACATCATGCTTACAAAGTCTGCTGAGGGGAAAGCTCCCAGCTGCTCTTTATTAATATTAGATGAGTGATTTAATAAATCCTTTGTCTTACTGTAGTTTGTTATTTACATTACTGGTACCTGGTTTTCAGGGAATTCAGTGGGAAGGTTTCTTATCTGTTAGTTTGTCAGAAACTGGTGAGAGGAAAATCAAATGTTCATCTACTCACATCTGGCGTTCCACAGGGAGCGGCGTTTAGACCCCTACCGTGTTTAACTGTATAAATAGTTTCTATCTATCATCTAAATCAGAACCATTTATGTGCAGAGTAAACCACATCAGATAGATATCCACATGTACAATCAGCAGAAGAAAAAAAAATAAAGACTCCTACAATTTTCAAGGGACATTGTAATTGCCATTACGTTTTCCCTTCTTTCTGTCTCCCTTTTTATTCTTGGTCAAAGTTCAACTTGATTTGCAGCCAATTATTGCTTATTCTTTGCATCTTTTATGTCTTTTCTGCTCTGCCCCTCCCCTTTTAATCCTGTTGAGGAATGAGGAATTCATTTTAAGATGTTTAATGAATTGGTAACCCAGCTTGTAACATGATAGGGGAAAAAAAAGGTCGTGAATCTTAAAACAGACCCAATGCTAGGGTGGTAATGCTTAAATCCTTTTGTAATTGCAGGCTTTTCAGATTTCTTCTGTTCTGTTCTGTGTGTTCAGTACAGGATACACATAATGACCAGAAGGTTCTCCAGTACTGTGATGGTGCCAGTTTCTCTGAAACTGACAGCAAATACTTCAGGCTAATGCCCCAAATGTTGTTCAAGTAATTGCCCATCATGGAGTATGAATTGTGGAAAAGCAGGTAAATCAAACCAGAATCAGAGTGTCTCAGAGTCATAAAAGACCACTAGTCCTACCCCTACCTAATTACAAATTCCTTTCACAGAAACCCCAATAGTGCCCATTTAGCTTATACCTGAAGACCTGTGGGTGGGGAGGTAGGTCTACTACCTCCCAAAGCACACTGTTCTATTTTTGAATAGTTCTAATTGTTTGGAAGTTCTCTTTTGTTCTTATTTTCTGGACTTCATACCTTGAAAGAGGACACATGAGGTTAACGAATCCCAGAGTTTTTTTTAAATCTACAGTCAGATGTGTTATTCTTGCATCATTGGTCCTACAGAAAGCCTATAGCATCCAGTGCTCCCAGGACATTTTCCATTTAAGTACTAAGCAGGCCTAACCTTATTTAGCCCAATCTTGTGATCAATTTTTGGCTAATTCCAAATGGCTCATTGTACCAGGTTGCCTTTCTCCCTCAAGAGTAAGTTTTATTTTTTGTTCTGTTGAACATTACTCCCCTTCCCCTTCCTCTTTACTCAGTCACTCCCTCACCTCCCAAACCCCATAATATGCCACACTTAATTTTTATCCTCATGTCCTTGTATACCAATGAAACTGCTCTATGTAGAGTGACTTGATTCTCAGAGACGCTTGGAGGTCATGGAGAAGATGATAAAATAGGTTTCTCCTTTTTTCCAGAGTCCTGCAATTTTTGAGTTGACTAGTAGGGCCATAGGACCATAGATATAGAGCTTGAAGGACCTTAGAGATTGTCTAGGCCAAACCCTCATTTTCTAGTCAAGAAATCTCAAAGGACACTGCAATTAAGTGACTTTGAGACACTGGCTATCACTCATGCCTAGAACTCTCTCCCTAATCATCTCTTGATTACCTGGTGTCCTTTAAGTTCCACTTTTTGTAAGAAGCCTTCTTCAGTTATCCTCAATCTTCATGTCTCTGAGATTACCTTCCCCTGACTTATTTTGTATAGATCTCATTTGAACATGCTTATGTATATTTTCTCCCCCATTAGCTGTGAGTTCCTCAAGGGCAGAGACTGCATTTTGCCTTTCTCTGTATCCCCAGCACTTAATATAGTGCCAAGTACATAGTAAAATTGTAATACATGCTTGGTGACCTGCCTTAGGTCACATGGGTACTTAAGTAACAGAATTGGGATTTGAACTGGGGTCCTCTGATTTCAAATTCAGCACTCTTTTCTCCATACAACATTGTCTCTGTATTGACCACACTTGCCCTGCTCTTTCCTTGGTCATGGGTTTCTATCAACAAATGAATTTGACAATGGAACACTGAGGACCCAGGGACAAAAGGAAAGATATAAATAGCTTTCCACCCACCCTCCCAACTCAGAAGATATCTATGGGGAGAAAATGGCAGATTTTTTCCTAAGAGAGTCATCCAAAAAGCATTGCACTGTCATTGCAGATTTGGCTATCCCCACCCATTGGGCTCACCAGCCTAGTACTTTCACTTTTCTCAGCTCTCCCCCACTTCATGGTGCCATTCTCCAAGACAGTTTCCAATGCCAAGTGCCCTCTTGTTCTTCCCACTACTTCTATTAGACCTTTTTTTTTTAAAAAAAGGTATCTGACAGTCCTCCAGAAAAGAAGCATTACACCTATATCTCAGAATGAAAAGAAGACACAGGATTCTTTTTCCCAAAGGCATCGGTATCATAAGACTAAGTTTTAATTGTGGGATGAATCTGTCTTCCCTTAAATGAAATTCCAGCCTCGGAATAAGGATGTGAGGGAATATCACAGCTTATCTAGACCACAAATTTAAGGCTCTCCCTCAGGTTCAGCTCCTGAAGATGTCACTCATTCCCAAAGATTAACTTTATAACTCTAGCTCACTCACCTTATTCAGTCAACTCTTATCTCTCCAGGTCTAGTGGAGAGGCAGGGAAGATGATAATAGTGAAATAAATGTAGGTAGTTCAGAAGTCAGGATTTCGTTAAGCTTTGGAATTCAACTACACACAGTCAGCTCCTTCATGCCCTCCCAGTTCAACCCTACTGTACAGGGTATAGTGCTCAAGTGGGCACAAAGTTATAGGAGGAATGCCTGATAATCCACCAAAGGAGGTCAGAAGATACTTTTAGGTTTGTAACCTTTATGTAAGAAAACTCTCTTGACATAAGGATGCACTTTGGGGGACCTCATATCTCCAGTTCATTATTTCCACCTAGACAATCCAGAAACATCAGTATTTTACACTATGTAAAAGTAGTTTCCAGCTTCTGTTATATGCACACAAGTTGATAAGGCTCAAAACATGACCAGTGATATTTATAAGTAATAGCAACTGGACAGTTGAAGTCAAAAAGAAAATTACATCCTCCCAAAAGCAGTTGTCCCTAAGAGAACTTTACTCTTTATGACATGTAGTATGGCCCTGAGTGGGGCTTATCAGGAAGCATGAAGGGAAATCCCCACCACCATCCTCCATTGCATAGGAGCTCTCCTCTATTGGCTTTCCCTTCATGGTTCTGCCCTACTGTGCAGAACAGTACCTCCCATTTTTGTCACTCCTTTTCTTCCCTCCCCCAACCATGAGTTGGTTCATCCCTTGTCCATCAGTTCTTTTCTATACCCAACAGATTCTCTTTCTGTGTCTATACTCTGAAGGCTCTGCTTCCTGCAGCTCAATATTGCAGCTTTCTACACACAACGTCTTTCTCTTGTAATGGGTGGAACTTGACATACTGCTCAGCTTGGTTCAGTGCTTACTGACATCCTTATTTCGTCCAGCAGATGGTAATAGAACAGTAACAAGGGAACTGGGTTTTGACTCAGAAGATGTGGATTCAAATTCCATGGCTAACAAGATTAACTGTGAATTTGGACAAGGCACTTAGCTTCTCTAGACTCAATTTCCTTCAGAGTAGATTATCTCTAAAATTGTTAAACTACCCACATTGGGTCAAACACTGAAAATTTTTTTATAGCTCAAAAAATACCCAAATGATGAGGTGTAGGCTCTGGGACCCCCCCTCCCCCTTGAGTTTTCCCAGTTCCCTAGCACTGAGAGAATTGAAAGAATCTGGCTTACACTTCCAGATGGGGTGTCTGTCCTCGTCCTCCATTCTTCAGAAACTGCCCACGTGTCCATGTTCTCCAACATAACCAAACAGGACCAAGAACCTGAAGTCAGGCTGAGTACCTAGCTGTCTGACCTAATGGGACCTGAGAGGTCAGGCTCACAAAAACAAAACCAAACACAAAAAAAGCACACCTCCAAGGCAATAGAGAAAGAGAGGCTTATGTACCTTCCAGTCCCGACTGGAGAAGAGCTTGAGATTAGCAGTGTTTCTTGGTCAGAGAACCATAAAAATGAACAGGTTTTCCAAAGAGGGTTAGGGGTGCCTGAGACCCCAAAATACCAACATGCCATGCCGGGTCCTGTGGAAAGAATTCCATTCAAGTCTTCTCAGCTAAAGAAAAGTAAAGTTTATTAGAAGTTCACCTGTATTAGACACAGAGCAAGTCTGTGCTAGAAAACTCTATGGCGCTCTCATAGAGCAAGTGTGTGCCAGGCTATACTGTGGTGCTCTCACACCACATGGAAGGGAGATGGGATTCTTATATACAGAGAAATCTAGGAGTGGTCTAGAGGAGGAGTTTGGGGAGGGTCCTCAGGAGGAGTCAATGAGGTCAGACTCCAGTAATGAGTTTGGGGAGGGTCTTCAGGAGGAGTTAAGGAGGTCAATGCAAGAGTGGATTGGTATTTTGATAGGCTCAAGGGTGGGAAGCAGATGGACAATCCAGGGCCAGGCTAGTAACAGAGGCTTGGGCCCAGCCATGATGAAATACTTATGGCCTCTGCAAATGCCTCATCAAGTGGGAAGATTCAATCAGACGTCAAGGGGTTTCCCTGAGCCTGTACCTCAAAGATTCGAGGAGAGAAAATTAACCAAAAAATAAATACATTAATAAAAAAAGTTACAGCAATATATTCAGACAATTTTTTACTATGAGAAAAATTGAAAGACTATAAACAATGATATAAATCCCATAATGGTATAAACTGATACATTAAAAAAAAGATCCTGGAAGAGAACAAAGTACTCATTTATGTTAAAAATTTTTAAACCTTGAAAATCATGGTCATAAAAGGACCTTTCCTTAACATGATCATAATATTCTATCTAAAACCAAATGCCAGCATGGAAGGATTTTCCCAGTAAGGAATAATAAGAATAAAATAATGATATTCACTATATTCACCATAATGTTAGTTCACCATTAAGAGAACAAAAAGAAATGGAAGTAATAAATATAAATTATTACTTATTTAGAAAACCTTAGAGAATCAATAAAAAGAGCCAATAACATTAACAGAGGTGTTGATACACAATAAATCCATAAAAATCATCTGTCTTGCTATATAATACTTATAAAACCCAGAATGATGAGACATTATTTTTAATGCAACAACAAATTGCATGAAATATAATAATTAACCTACCAAGATATATACGAGAGTTACATTAAAAATGTGTCTTTTCTTAAACAGAAATAAGTTTTATATATATTTGGAGAGATATTCAGTGAACATGACTGGGCCATGCCTATACAGTAATCATAATACCATCCATATTTCTGAACAGATTTGGTATTATGCCAAATGAATTAGCAAATGGATAGTTTAGAGAGTAATTTCTCACACACACACACACACACACACACACACACACACACACACACATATGCATAATCAGAAGCAAGGGGAGAAAAAAGACACCAGGAGTAGATACCTGAAAGAAATAATGCAAGAGATTTCAGAATTGGGATTTAGGAGAAGTAAGAACTTGGGAGGAAAATACTGGAGGAAGAATAAATAACAGATCAGAAGATGGAAGACTTTGCCCAAATAATAATCTCCATGAAAATGAGAAGAGATCAACCAGAATTTAATGACTCTATAAAATGACAAATATGAGCGGGATAGGGAAAATGGGAAAAAAATAGAAAAAAATGCAAAGAATCTACTATTTTTTAAAAAGTCCCAAAAGTAGATTGAGAAATGATTTAAGAACCATTAGATTCCCTGAAAACTATGACAAAAATCAAAGCCTAGGTACTTTATTTCAAGAAATAGTAAGTGAAAACAGCTCAGATTTACTAAAAGGAAGAAAGGGAAAAAACCATCTATTTAAATGCCTATGGTGTACTAAGAAATATGCCGAGCACTTACAAACATTATTTAATTTGATCCTCACACTCTGAGAGGCAGGTTTTAACATTATGCCAATTTTACAATTGAGGAAACTGAGGAAGACAGGTTAAGTGACTTGCTCAGTGTCATACAAATAAGGTAACTGTCTGAGGCCAGATAATGGGGACAAGAAGGCAAAATGAAAACAGGGAACCTACTGGTCTGCTTTTGGAAAAAAAAAAACCCTAGTAATGTCACAGCTACAGTCCAGAGTTCCAAAGGTAAAGGAAAAATACTAACTAGAAAGACTTCAAGTATCAAGAAGCCACAGACAAAAAAAAACTGTGAATGTGAATGGGATGAACTCACCCATAAAACAGAAGTGGATAGAAGAATGGATTAAAAATCAGAAGTCATCAATATGTTGTTTACAAAAGATACACTTGAAACAGAAAAGCACACACAGAGTTAAAATAAAGGGCTGGAGTAGAATCCAATATACTTCAGCTGAGGTTAAAAAAAAAAAGATGCTGATAGCAATCATGTCTCAGACAAAACAAAAGCAAAAATAGACAATGAAGTAATATCCAAAAAGTTTACAGTAAATTTCTCTGATAAAGACCTCATTTCTCAAATACATGCTAAGTACTGAACTGAGTTAAATTTATAGAAACAAGAGTCACATCCCGGTTGGTCAATGGTCATAGGATATGAACAAGCAGTTTTCAGAAGTAGAAATCAGAGCTATCTATAGTCATATAAAATGTTGTAAATCACTATTTATTAGAGAAATGCAAATTAAAACAACTCTGAGATATCACCTCACATCAATCAGAAATTACAAATGCTAGAGGAGAAGGAAAAATGGGTATGCTAATGAACTGTTGGTGGTTGTGAACTGCTCTAGCATTTCTGGAACTATGCCCAAAGTGCTATAAAACTGTGCATAACCTCTGACCCAGAAATACCACTATTAGGTCTGTATCCCAAAGAGATCAAAGAAAAATTAAAAGGATCTATATGTATAAAAATACAGCATTTCTTTTTGTGATGGCAAAGGATTAAAAAATCAAGGGGATGCTCATCAAGTGAGGAATGGCTGAACAAGTTGTGGCACAGAATTATGATGGAGTACTATTGTGCTATAATGAATGATGAGGGGGTGGTTTTAGAAAAGAATGGCAAGACCTATATGAACTGGTAGAAAGAGAAGTGAGAACTGGAAAATCATTGTGTACAGCAACAGCAATGTTGTAATGATTATTAACTTGAAAGACTTGGCTACTGTAGTCAATACGATGATCCAAGACACTTCTAAAGGCCTCATAATGAAATGCTATCCACCTCCAGAGAGAGAGAACTGATAAACTCTGAGTGCAGACTGAAGTATAATTTTCTCACTTTATTTTTTTTCTTTTAAAAAAATACAGCTATTATGGAAATACGTTTTACATGATTTTACTTATATATTGCTTGCCTTCTCAGTGGGTGGGGGAAAGGTGGGAGGCAGAGAATTAGGAACTCAAAATTTAAAAAGAAAACAATGTTAAAAATAATAATAAATTTAATTTTTTTTAATCTTGTAAAGAATTTATTTGAATTTCAAGAGAGTTAATAAGATCATGGAGAGACCTTTAGGTTTTCTGATGGTCTAAATAATCAAAGTAGAAGGTAACAGATAGGCGTGATAAAGGCAGGGAGAATAGACGATGTGGATGAAGAAAACGAGCAGACCAATGTACCCAAGCGATACCGTGTGATCATCAGAACAATGTACCACATCACAAGATCAGTCAAATGTACTCTGGTACCAGTGGAAAGAAAGAAGGGAGGGAGGGAAAGGAAGGAAGGAAGGAAAGAAGGAAGGGAGAGAGGGAGAGAGATACAGAGAGAGAGAAAGAGAGAAACAAAAGGAAATTTCCCCACATTTTGCTACCTCTTTACGTTCTACAAAATCTTTCCCAGCACTCATTCTGTGAGGTAAGTAGTATATGCAATTTCTTTTTTTTTCTCAATGACTTGTTTATTTACTTTTAGTCTAC
>CM053583.1:288309528-288325006 GCA_028627135.1 Pseudochirops cupreus | reverse complement strand
TTCTCTGAATGTAGATATCTCCTTCCATCATGAGACTTGTAGAGTTGTCTTATAATTGTGGGTTGCTGAGAAGAGTCCAGTTTATCAAGGTTGGTCATCACACATATGATGTGTCTGTGATTGTGCACAAATTTTTCCTGGTTCTGCTCTTCTCATTCAGCATCTAAATTTAATTTTTTTAAAAAGGATTTTTAAAATATTTTTTAGGAAAATCTTTGTTATATCAAAATAAAACATAGCAATAAACTTAAAACAAACACAGAAAACTCCTTTAGGCTAAACCTTTTTTTCACCATTCATGATCCACGGAGATACAAAACATCACCCAGTTGTCTTATTTGGGAGAATAGCAGAACTCCATCATCTCCACATGCTCACATGAGCCTCTATCTCCCATTCCCCATATGTTTGTAAATTACTGCCTGCCTTCTTTTTCTTCCAGTATACAGGTACTATGTCTCCCACTAGTGCTAGTAATTTCTACTGAATCTAAAAGTTTAGTAAAATACTTCCATTTTTCTCCCCATCTGCCCTTCCATCAATATCTTCCCTTAGTACCACTGAGCTGGGCTATTCAAATTAACTAAGGGTGTCTTTGCATAAGATGTCCAAAAGGTAGGTGAAAAGTGAAGACTTGAAGTAGTCTGACATAACTGACTAGGCAGATGAAGATAACGATTTTTGCTCCTTGTGTCTTTTTTTAATTGATGCATTTTGTTTTAACAATCACTTTCCAATGAACAAACCCTCCATAGTATAGTACTTTCCCATTTGGAGAAAAAAAAAAGAAAAAAGAAAACATCTACCATAGTGTAACAGGTGTAATTTTCTACTCATTGCTTAATAAAAGTAGAAATTAAGACCCTGGGTTTTAATTTCAGTCAATTAGAACCAATATTAGTCATTACATTTGACCTAAATTCTTTTGTTTTCTTTTAGGTCATCATATTCTTTACATTATCTGTATTTTTCTTTTGTTCTATATCAGTTCATAGAAGTCTTCTCATGCTTTTCTGGGCCTTGTCATTCACACTACTGCAGCACTGATCAGACTTCAAAACCATTCCATCTACCTTATAGCTAAACTCTTTTTTAACTGGTGTCTTTCCTTCTTCCCTTACTCCCCTCTCCCCAGTAAGCCTTACCCCCTCTCCCCCAATATGATGTGAGCTCCCTGAAAGAAGAAGCCATCTCACTTTTTTCTATTTGCATCCCTGGCATTTAGCATAGTACTTGATACATGGTAAGCACTTAACAAACACTTTTTCATTCAGTCAGTCACTTATTCACTCATTCATTCTTCATAGTCATTCCTTACATTACAACACAATTACTTTCTATCCACAAAATGCAATTTCTGCAGTCATTTCCCAATAGCTGGGCACATAATTTGTTTTTAATTTTTGGAGCTTTTTTTGTTGTTGTTTTCTGTCAGAAATAGTGCAGCCAAGAACATTTTAGGGCATATGGGACCTTCTTTCTGCCATTGACCTGCCTAGGGTATTGTCTTAGATTCTGGATTACAAAGTCCCACAATAAATTGATTTTGTAACTATAGTGTTTATTGAATCATATACGAACTACATGAACAGCCATATAAGGTGCGGAAATTGTATATATTTTGGTCCCCCTGAAACCACCCCCCCTTCTAGTTAGTGTATTAAGTTTATAATTAACCAGAATAAAGTAACAATATCAGGAAATAAGTTTGCAAAAGGGAACCTGGAAGTTACTTACAGACTGTCCCATGGATCAAAGGAGCATAATGGTTACTTGCAAATTGTATCATAAATTAACCAAAAATCATATCCTGAGACTATGTGCTAAATCAGAGGAAGCCAGCTAAGGCCTTCCTGTAAGAGCTTTTTAGTCTTATTAACTGCCAAGCTCTGTAAGTCTCAGATAAGCCCTACACATCCTCAGTAAGACCAGGAGAACATCAAATGTTGCTGATAACTTTGAAATGATGTGGGCATGTTAATAAACTAACCCCAAGTTGTCACAGATAAGAGTTGGTCTGTCTCCCACCAAAGCTCTATAAAAATGAGACCCCAGACTCCTTTCCCCCAAGCACTCCTTTCTCTCTATCTGGGTCCATTCTGCCCCAGTGCTCCCAACTCTAATTCATGCTTACATAAGTGACTCTGCCCCTTCCCATTCTTTTCCCCATCCTGCCTGCCTTCCTTCACCACCTTATCCCCATCCTTATTCCACTACTACTCACACCATTGTCTCTTACTTGTTGTGTCATTTATTCCTGTAACCTCTGTGCTCTATTAATGTGTGACTTGAAAGCATTACTTCCTGCAGCCATCATGGTCTTTCCCAGTGAAAACCCAAAGAACCAGGTGTGCTTGCCCTCATTTAATAATTCTATAAATTAATTAGCAATTCAGAAAGGGCTAAGATGTGTGTGCTTCTTGGGAATATCACTGAATTTCTCTGGGTCTCAGTTTACTCATTTGTAAAAGTAGGGGTTGGAAGAGATTACTTCTAAGGTCCCTTCCAGCTATACAGCTATGATCTTATGATTATCCTGACCCTTTTGGGGGTTGATTTGTGGAAGCTGAACACATAGGTAAATGAAAACCAAATTATGAGCTCTCTTTAGGCTTCTAACTTCTTCTGGAAGGCCCACAGATGTTTGGAGATGGGGAGAAGGGGCGTTCTAGGTCATTTTGTATTGAGGTAGTCAGAAAGTTCAATCTATAATAACATAAGTGAGACAGCTAGGTAGTGCAGTGGATAGAACACTGGGACTGGAGTTAGAATGACCATTGTCAGATACTTACTAGCTGTGTAACCTTAAGTAGTCACTCAACTTCTGTTTGCCTCAGTTTTCTCAACTGTAAAATGGGGATAATTACATCCCTTACCACAATAAGGTTATTGTGAGGATCAAATGAGGTAATATTTATAAAGTGATTTAAAACATTTCCTGGCACAAAGTAAGTGCTATATAAATGCTGCTATTATTGTTATTAAGTAAATCCTAGAGACCTGTGAATATTCCAATCATAAGTAGGTCAGGTAAGGCAAAACACATAAATTGGTGTAAAAAAAAAAACAAAAAACAAAAAACCTCCTTTACGATAAAGAGATGAATTTATGGGTATGCATTAATCCTTCTAGTGGACTATCTCATCCACTCCCATACCCCCCTTCCCCATCTACCCTCAGCCTACATTTCTGCCCTCCTTTCTGCTCTGAAAGGAATTGGCCTCCATTAGGTATAAACTCAGTAATGAGATTTCTGAATCAAAGACTCATTGAATTATAGCTCTCTAGAGCTGGAAGGGACTCCCAGAGGTCAGCTTATCTGATCTCCTCAATTTATAGATGAGGTGACTCAGGCTCTTAGAGGTTGAGGTTTTGCACTAGATTACACAAGTAGGAGAATTGAACTCAGGTCCCATGATTTCTCAAGATCACTGAACGACTTTAATTGCTACCCCTCTCAGGGTTTTCATTATAGATTGGAGAATCTTGGAAAGAAATCATAGTAGTTGACCACCCTCTTCATTTTACAGGAAAAAGAAACTGAGACCTAGGAGGTAAAACTTCTTTGTCCATGTTCATGTTGTAGTTTCACATCAGAGCTAGATGTAAATCCTAATCTTCTGAATCCTAGTCCAATCTAATAAGGTAAAAAAAAAATACAGGAAATAGCTTTCTCTGAAGCAGTAAAATTGAAGCTTGCTGGCCCAAGATCCACCCTACCTCAAACCCTGACTGTGAGCAACAACCACCTGCCTATGGATATATCTTACACAGAAAGCTCAGCCCCATCTTTTGCTGCTGAGCTGCCAGGAGCAAGGGGAGGCTGGGTGATGGAACTCTATAGAGAGGTGGGAACCGTGCCGCCCATAATCACATATTAGCCTTTCTCATCATGCTGTAAATCCCAAAGGCTCTCTGGTTCCCTGCCTTCATGCCTGGGTAACATTTACACCATTCTATATATTTGCCCTGTAAATCATACACCACAATCTTTCGATGCTGCAATGTAACATATATTGTATTATTCAAGCCACAGGACCCTGCTAAATCGAGACCAAATGAAAAGTGTCTCAAATCATTTCTATTTAGATACACAATGCCGAGCCCAAATAAAACAGATTAATAATTGACGGTGGGCAGTCAAGCTAATCCCACAGTCTGTCTGAGCAGAGGACCGTGCTACAAGGTGAGGGAAAAGAAGAAAATAAATGCACCTTGGAAAGGGCAGGCAGAAAATCCTAAATCTTAAAGATTGAAGACTCAGCTGTTGTTAGCAACGTGGCACAGTTCCCCCAAATGAAACAGCTCCTAGAAGCTTGAGAAATATACTCTCCCAGAAATCTTCTTCTTCCCCCCCCACCAGAGATTTCACTTAGTGAGAAGATATAAAAGTACAAAGAAACGTCATACTCTCTATAACAAAGCAAAAATCACCCCTTATGAACTTCCTATATAAGTAGCCCTCACACACCTGTAACTGCCCTTCAACTCTATTATATTTATTCTTATATGAAGGCTAGAACTAGAGCTGAATCCTACCCTGAGTCAAAGAAAGAAATCTTACATATTTTCATGTCTGGGGCCTTGCCTAATGACTTCTCTATGTAAAGTTATTATTTTATTGCATTGATTTTTTTAAAATTATTTTTTCCATTAATAAATATTTATTTAATCTTTCTCCCTCCTTGACTCTCTCCCTCCCTTCCCCCCTAAAAAGAAGTACACAATTCTTGTAAAAATATGCATAATGAAGCAAAACAAATTCCTACACTGATCAAAGTATGATATTTTAATGTGATGGAATGTTAGTGTTCTAAATGAAATGATGAAATGAACTGTTGCAGAGAAACCTGAGATGAACTGATTCAAAGTGAAGTGAGTAGAACCAGGAAAATCACTTATACAATAACAACATCATAAACATGCTCTCTTGCATTGTGCAAAATGGGCAGAAAAAGGGAAGTGAAGGGATACCTATTTGGATTTCTTTTGCACCCCAGTCAAGAAACAAGAGGAAAAGAGAATCAACTCAATTCGATGAGCATTTGTTATATACATATTATGAGGCCAGTACTTTCCTAGGCACAGAGGATAAAAAAAAAAAATTAAGAGACCTGCCCTCAAACAGGGGATACTTTCAGGCAAATGGAGTTGGAAGTGGGTAGGTGGGGATTATAATATGTACACACGTATGCACGTACATACAAAATACATACAAAATTAATGCAAATAATTTGGGAGCTGGATAAAGTTCCTTTTTTGTTTTGTTTTGTTTTTTGGAGGGCAATTGGGGTTAAGTGACTTGCCCAAAGTCACACAGCTAGTAAGTGTGTCAAGTGTCTGAGGCTGGATTTGCACTCAGGTTCTCCTGACTCCAGGGCTGGTGCTCTATTTACTGTGCCACCTAGCCACCCCAGGCATAAAGCTCTTTCAAATTGGGAGACCAGGAAAGAACTGATATTTTATCTGAGCCTTGAATATAGTTAAGAGTTCCAAAGGACAGAGATGAAGACAGAGAATTCTAAGAGTGACAAAGAACCTGCCCAAAGATACAGAGGCCGGAGATGGAATATGGTACTAGGAACAGCAGTTTAGGATGCTTTGATTGGAATGCAGAGTATAGGAGGTAAGGTGAAATAGATATGGAAAAAATAGGTTAGAACCAGTTTGTAAAGGTTTTACAATGCCACAGGGCTTTAGATGACAAACAGGAGATTGGAAAGGAAGATGGTTCTTGGGTGTCTCAGATAAAATAGTCAATTGGCATTTATATCATGCCTACTATGTGCCAGGCATTGTGCTAAGCACTGGAGATACAAAGAAAGGCAAAAATCTCAGCTGTCAAGGAGCTCACAGTCTAATGCAGGAGACAGCATATAAACAGCTATGTACAAACAAGATGTATACAGGATAAATTGGAGAACATAAACAGAGGGAAGGCTCTAGCATTAAGGGGGATCAGGAAAGACTTCTTGCAGAAAAAAGAACTTGAATTGACACTTAAAGGAAATTAAAGAATATAATCATCAGAAATAAGAAAAAAAGAGAGCTCCAGGTATATTTGTTGGACAACTTCTGAAAATGCAGGAGATGGGATGACTTGTTTGTGGAACAACAAAGAAGCCAATGTTACTGAGTCACAGAGTATGTAGGGGCAAGAGAGAGGCTGTATTATATTCCCAGAAAACTGGGAAGGTAGGAAGGGGTCAGGATGTAGAAGGCTGTATACACCAAACAGAGGATAAGGATTTTATCATCAATCCTTGAGGCAATAGGGAGTCCCTAGAGTTGAATGACTAGGACAGAAAGGGGAAGGTGACATGGACAGATGCACTTTCACAAGATCAGTTTGACAGTTTAGTCAAATATAGGCTAGAGTGGGGAGAGACAAGTAGAAGACTAACCAGCAGACTATTGCATTAGTCTAGATTTGATGAATTGATGAGGATTCACACCAGAGTGGTGACAATGTCAGAGGAGAGAAGGTAGCATATATGAGATATGTTGTGAAGGTAGAAACGACAGGACTGGGAAATGTTTGGATATGGGGAACAAGAGAGGGTAAAGAGTCAAAACACGATACCTAGGGGTGTGAGCCTGGTGGATGAGAGGGATCCTCAAGCTCTGGGACAATACTGGTGCCCTCAACAGGAATACAAAAGTTAGGAAGAGAGGAGGATTTAAGAGTTGCATGGCAGAAGGAGAGGTGGGTGACAGATTGTGATCAAATACAGGAATTTCCGAGTTCATGAACATAGAACTGGTGTATTTGTGGGTAACAGCTAGATCAATGGTATGACCTTCTCCATGTATAGTTATCATGGGTGGAAGAGGAGGTCATAAACAAACAAATAAATGGATAAATGAGTGAATAAGTAAAAAAATAAAGGAAAATAATAAGTCTAGGAACTGAAAGATTAGTATGTTTGAGGGAGTATCAACTGAAGTCCACGAGAGGGCAAGAGTTTGGGAAGAGAGAAAGACTGAACTAAGCACTAAGTTCATTGAGTAAGAAAGGAGTGTCCTGTCAATTGGTAGAAAACTGGGTGATAAATATGGACTGAATGAAGCTCAAAGGAATAGAGGTTATCCAGTAATGATGGAAGAGGAAGAGCTGAATGTGGCAGTGGGGAACAAAGAGTATTCCTAATTCCTCACCACAACCAATGAGTTGATGATGGGTGGGGGGAATGACTGAAGGTACAAGCAGCTCTGAAAAGGGTGCACTTAGGAAAGTTGAGTCATCAGGAAGGATCCAGGACTCAGTGAGAGCTAAAAGATAGGAGAGGAAAAGGAAAAGGCTTAAGAGGAAAGCTAGATTTCTTCTTTTGAAGCAGGCATTTCAGGGAGTTATAGTAGAAGAAGTAAGCAGCTTAAGAGTGGTGGGTCAGTGGAGTTTGGTTGAGGGGGAAGGAATAAGAGAGAGCCAAAGGTCACATGGAAATAAGGAGACAGAGAACAATAGGAGCTGGGAGTTCAAAATCGCTTGGAGGGAGAGAGAATGATAGGGTGAGAATATCTTAAATATTGAGGAATAAGTTCAGGTAGGTTATCACAGAGATTCTTAAGTGAAAAATCCTAAATGATTAAAAGTAGCTGAGAATTTGGGTCATAAAAGTAATGAGAACGATCACTTTGTAGTTATATAGTATTTTTAATTTTGCAAGGACTTTCTCATTTGATATCCCTAATGTCCTTGCAAGATACCAGGAACAGGGATTAATACAACCATCCTGTGGATAAGAACCAAAAATCTAGGGTATGACCTGCGAAATGTCATGTAATAGGCCAAGATTAGAACTGAGTTTCCTAACTTCTATTATTTCTCCTCCACTATTATCAAGTGTGCCACTATCCTTCCAGTCTCCCAGGTTTATATTACCCGTGTTATCTTCTACTCCTAATCCTTGACACCATATATCCTAATCAGGTGTTCATGGGGTGATGTGAGGAGGTCCATAAGGTATTGCCTGTTATCTTACCCAAAACTCTTCCTTCCAAAGTGTATGAAGTTCCACCCGTAAGTGTTATCAGCATTGGTTATGGCACTGCCCTATCAGTAAAATGCACATTTCCATTTATCTTTTATTCCTTTTACTTATATTATATTTTATCTATATTTGTCATAGAAGGATGACACATCATCTCCCATTCTCTCGCTTCCACAAGTTTAATCAACAGATTATCTAGTTGTCACAAATAGAGAGCATAGTTTACTAAAAATGTAAGTTGGAATGGAGAGAAGGCTACAGAAGTATCCTATACTGTTATCAAGTCCAGCTTTGCCTAATTACCAATTTTCCTGGAGGTCAGTCATGAATGGAAGCATAGAATCTTAGAATCATCAAATGTTGGAATCAGAAAGACTCTTAGAAATCTTAGAATCTAATCCTTTCAATGAATAAATATGGAAATTGTGACCCAGAGAAGTCAAGCAACTTGCCATGAATCACACAGTATGCTAACTGGCAAAGCCAAAACTAGAACCCAGATCTCCTGACTCCCATTTCAGGGATATTGTCCTTGCACCATGCTCCCAGTGCATAAAGCCTGGATACCATGGACCTGCCTGAAGTGATCTGACCATACTATCAGAGATGTCTTTCCAGTCAGTCACGCCCACCACACAGAGAAGTAGATAGCCCATCCAAGCAGTCCCTGATTTATGAATGGCTATGATTCCCATTTAGCTGCAGAAAGGGGAGAGTGTGTCTTTCCCAGGGTTTAGAACCCCATTTGTTTCCTTTCCTTGTCAGCAGTTTGCATAAGTGAGTGGTTTTATTTCATGTGAGAGAGGAGGAAAACACACAAGTTATCCCAGCAATGGAAGATTTGTCAAATAAAGCTTTTAATAATGGGCTTATTTGACAGTTTTATAGTTCCTCAACTTTCAAGCTGTTTGAAGGTGGTAGGTTTTCGATAAAAATTAAGCCCTTATCCGGAAGAAACTCAGTCCCCTGTTATTTTAGAACAACTAGTCCTGGGTGCACTGGACCACCTTAATTCCACTGCTGAGTGTAAATCTCAATCCTTTTCTGTATTAATAAATCCTGCAATCCATCAGCTGGAGGTGGGCTGGGTATTTTTTTGTCCTAGTATATCAAGGTAGTCTGATGAACCACCTCCATAACTGAACTTGTTGGGCAATCATTATGGTGCTCCCAAGGATAAATGATCTGGCGGCATTCTGTGCAGCTCACTTAAGTAAGCTGGGAATGTTGCCAGTCATTCAGGCTTAATTCCTTAATTCATTTAAGGCAGCACTCTCCAAGTTTTTCTGGAGGGATATGGAAGTATGTGCGTGCATAGGCAGTGTGTTAGGAAATTGGCTCAGGTTCTTGGATGCTCTGCAATGTGGTATCAATGGAGAACACTGGCTCTAGTCAAAGGTCCTGTGTTCAAGCTACACATCTGATGTCTATTATTTCTGTGACCCTGAACAAGTCACTTAACTTTCAGAGATCTCATTTTCCTCATCTCTCCATCTTTGTTATCTGGTTTCCTTCTTTCCCAGTTAAAATCTCACTTTCTATCAACCTCTCCTGGTTCTCCTTAACACTCGCATCTTCCCTCTGTTGATTACATCCGATTTATCTTATTTTTATATAGTTGTCTGTTGTCTGTTGTCTCCCCTCACTCTACTGTGTTCTTTTTGAGAGTAGGGACTGGTTGGTTGGCTGATTTTTGCCTTTCTTTGTACCCTCAAGTGTTTAGCATAGTGCCTGCTACATAACAGATGGTTTGATAACTTTTGTGGTCTGCTTATTTGCAAGTTGTGTCTCCCGTTAGAATATAAATTCTTAGAGGGTATCCTCAGTACCTAGTGTAGTATCTGGCTCATAGTAGACTTCTACAAACTGATGCAGTGAAGTGAGCAAAACCAGGAGAACAAGATACACAATGACATCAACAATTTAAGTGAAAGTCAAACTAAACACTGTTTAATTATGGTAAACAAGACTGACTTCATAGAAGCATTAATCAGACACTATAGGTGTGGAATTTTTCACACACTGTCAGGTACAGTTAATATGACGATTGGTTTTGCTGAATTGCTTCTTTTGCTCTTATTTTTAAAAGAAATATTTGTTATAAAACATGGCTCTTTAGCTAGGGGAGCAATATATTTGGAAATAAAATTAACGTAAAAACAAAAGTATGAATAGATACACACACATATATACATATATATAAATATATACATACATATACATATATACACATGTGTATATATACCCATATATACATACATACATATCCATATATATGTATATATACATATATACATATAACACATGGAAGGGGCACTTAGGCAGCATAGTAGATAGAACACTGGACTTGGAGTCAGGAAGATTCATCTTCCTGTGTTCAAATCTGGCCTCAGACATTTGCTAGCTGGGTGACCCTGGGTAATTCACTTAACTCTGTTTGCCTCAGTTTCCTCATCTGTAAAGTCAATTGGAAAAGGAAATGGTGAACCACACCAATGTCTGCCAAGAAAACCCCAAGTGGGGTCATGAAAAGTCAGACATGATTGAATAACAACAAAATGCATACACACACTCACCCATGAACACACATACTTTTGTTAGAGAAATATATTTGTAGGTACACATATATACATAGACATATATATATATAGATATATATATATATATTGATATATATATATATATATATTTATATTTAAAGTTCATTTCATAGGTTTCAACCCCCAACATCTTGGGAGAGTGAAGACTGTCACAGTCAATGGCATCCTGAATATTAAGAGTAGGATGTGGTAGCTACAATCAGCCGAGGTGCTGCAGGGAACTGACCCAAGAAAGGATTACAGTGACCAAGTTCATTGCCTTCAGGACACAAAATTCAACTCAATGTGAATTACTCCATGCATAGCTCATGCCAGGAGAGACTCAGGCTAGGAGCCAGCCATCAAAGCCGCTATCTCAGAGACAAGCTTTGTGTTTCTCCAGGATGGGTCCTTTGTGTCTTAGTAGATTTGCTGAAGGTCACCCACTGCATCCTGCCCCATTGCCAGTCATCTTGACTTGCCACTGGACTCTAGTGACTGGAGGAAAGGGGGAGACCGATGACTTTGTGTACCTCTGTCTAACTTAAATGTCAATGCATGCCCATTATCCTCTTGATATGATGCCATTAGTCCTCTTGGAGAAGGAAGAATGAACAACAAAAAATAATTTTGTAGTTTCAGAGTAATGACTATGACTCAACCGCAAATTCTCAGCCTGGAAAGCTGGGTACCTTGGCCTGATTATTAACCAATTGAGATCAGGGGTCATGCAGCCTAACCCTACACAGGAATCCAATCCCCAACAAGCGGTCACACAGCTTTAGTGATGGGAAGCACACAACTTTCTGCATATATACATTCCACTTTTAGACAACTCTTGTTTGTGTAAGGGCATAAGGCTGATCTGGGACATCATCTCCAGTTCCCTTTCACCATTTTGGTATTCTTCAGAGGGTTCAGCTCCAGTTTGTCAGTATCTTTCTGTAAATGTGGTATCCTGAATTGAAGACAATGTTCCTGATATGGTCTGATTAGAGCAGAGTTTGGGCCAAGGGTTCTTCATCTCTGTTGTGTCATGGAGCCCTTTGGCAGTCTGACCCCTTCTCAGTATCGTGTTGCATATGAATACATAAAATAAAATACATGGGAACTGCAAGGGAAATCAATTATATTGAAATACTTGTCCAAATATTTTCAAATATCAAGGTTAGGGACCCCAGGTGAAGAACCTCATAGGGGAAACTATGAATTTCTTACTGTTGTTTAGACTCCTCTGCTTCTTGTAATGTAGCCTAACTTAAAGTAAATGTTTAGGCTACCAGTCTGAAAACCTGGGTTCCAGTCCTGGCCAGACCAATTACAATCTATGTAATTGGAGTGGAGTAGGGATTGGGAAGGAAAGTCACTTCACCATGCTAAGTGTCAGCATCCTCATCTATAATGGAAAAAATAGAACCATGGGCCTCGTGAGACCTTAAGGAGGAAAGCACTTGGCAAACAGTAAAGTCTTATATTTCAACGTCAGCTGTAGAGGAAGTGGTGAGCATGCACATCTCACAACTGGATTTTTATCCTGGATAGGATTGTTAAACTGGAAGTGAGAACTCGGCCCTAGAAAAGAGTTTTCATAGAAGATCTGGTTTTTACTATCAGCCATTGGAAAAATTGAGAAGTAAGAGATATATCTTATTTATTAATATCTTTTTGGTTATATAAAATCCTTTCTGTTCTTAGCCATTGACTTTCTAAACCAGGGGTAGGGAACCTGGAGCCTCAAGGCCACAAGGCCTCTACTTCCTCAAGTGTGGCCCTTTGACTGAATCCAAATTTCACAGAGCAAAACCTCTTAATTAAAGGATTTGTTCTGTAAAACTTGGACTCATTGAAAAGGCTGCACCCAAGGACCTACAAACTACATGTGGCCTCAAGGCTGCAGCTCCCCACCCCTGTTCTAGATTTAAAAATTTTGAGAAAAATATATATTTTTTAAAATTTTTTTAGATGTTTAAAAAATTTTTTTTCAGAAACCCTCATTGAGAAAAATGTTGTTCTGGATAGAGCGTGGGATAAAAGATATATAAATCCCAGGCCCTTCTCCCCAAAGAGCTTAAAAGATCTTTAAAAAGCACTTCCTTCCCTTAGCACATAGTCCAGTTCTTGCCTCTTGACTTGATGGCAGGTGCCTTGCTTAGAACAAGTCATTTCCCTTAGCATAGACATGAAGAAGTACCAGGAGAAGAGAATGAGCTCTTCTAGACCAGGCATGTAACAGGACACTGATTTGTTTCTTGAATGAGCAGGAGCAAGAATTATAAGACAGTTCTGGGTACAAGATGCTACAGAAAACATCTCCAGGATCTCAGTTAAGTGGAAAAAAAACAGGAAGTCAATGCCCTTGGTGAGTTGTAAAGGTTAACCCATCATATAAGGAAAACCCTCATTTTCAGGAGAATATTTATTTTCTCTACAAGATATTGGAAAGACCCTTTTTTTAATAGTGCTTTATCATTATAAATGTTGGGAAGGTTTTGATTAAAAGTGATTGCACTCAAGGAGATTTTTATTGCATGATTTCAACAAACAAAAGAGAGTAAGATTCAATTTAATTTCAGAAAGGAGTGACAGAGGGTAAATTTAATAGGAACATATTGTTCCATGCAGGCTCTCCTGCCAGACAGGAGACCTTGAGCAGAGTAAGCCATCTGAGAACAGTAGGGGACAGAGGAAAACAGCCAAGAGGCAACCAAAGGCATAGATAAAAGAGAAGATGCCAGATCAGGAAAAGACTTCTGAGTGGGACAGCCAGGAAGAAAGGCCTTAGTAGTTCCTGATCAGAGTTATATAGGCAGTACGTGGCTAGGGATTATATGAGTGGTACCCCACAGAAGGTGTTTAGAGATTAGGTAATCTAATCACTTCATATTACAAATGAGGAAACTGACCCAGAAAACTGATGTGATGTTTTAAACTACATGGCTGCTAAATTGTGTCCCTTATAGTATTAGTGCTTTAAGGGCCATCAGAGATAAACCCTTTCATTTTACAGAGGAGAAAACTGAGGCTAAAGATGTCAGGTGACTTATCTAAGATCACATATGTACTAGGAAACAGAGACTTGAACCCATATTTTCTGTCTTCAAACCCAGTACTCTTTTCCATCATAGCATGAACTAGAACTCAGGTATCTTGATTCCTAGTCCAGGGTACCTTTCCATTACCCCACATCTCTGACCTCTTGACGAAGACAACCAATCTATCTATAATACATTCCTGGTTTTCTTAACAAGTACCTTGTCCCTCCAAGGAAAATTTGTGTTTTAATAGAGATCTATGGGAAATAGGATTGGGAGTTGAATGGACCAGCACATGTATGGCCCTGTATAGCATTTCTTATGTTCTTAGGCAGAAGAACAAAATCTCCCAGGATCTGTGTTATTCTTTGCTAATGAGTCAAACCCCTAGAGAGATATAATTATCTCTATGAACTACATAGCCTTGTTCTAAGTGGTGCTCTATGCACTTGGAACGATAAATGAAGCAGAATAATAATGGGCATTTACATAGCTCTTTTCAAATTTACCAAGTACTTTGTATACTTTCTTTCACTTGACCTCACAATCATTCTACAAGGTGAGTGACTCAGGTATTTGTACAGTAGAGGAAACTGAGGCTAAAAGAGATTGAGTTGCTTGTCAGAGGCAAGACTGAAAAGTGAGGTCATCCTGATTCCAAGTGTAGCATGCAATCTAATGCATCATTAAATCCTTTGATAGCAGAATTTCCTGGTGTTTCAGCTGCTCCCTAACTGCTCTCAAATTCTTTTTTGGAAGGACCAAGAACTCTTCCATGTTCCACATGTACTGATATCTAGATTAACCAGTGATGCCTGATTCTTCTAGACTACCATGGCATGAGAGAATGAATGAGGCTCCCACGAAGGCCTCAAGCAGGTTTTGTCTACATGGTATAGGAATGATGGAAAAAAGAAAACTACAGTTAATTCAATTTGATTCAGATCACTCATGAAATGCCAAGCACTTCCAAGATATCACACTAAGTTCTTAGGTACACAAAAAAATAAAAATGAAAATTGGTGCTTGCCCTCCAAGAGCTTAGATTTCACAGTAGAATTCAACATAAATAAAATAAGTAAATTCAAGATGATTTGAAGCAGAAAAAAAAAACTAACAAGAGAGATCAATAAAGGGTTACTATAAGAGGTAGCTCCTGAGATGAGCCTTAAATAAAGATATGATTCCAAGAGGTGAGTAGGAAGTGATTCCAGGAATGGGGGACTGCTTATTGTTTAGATGAAGCCAATTGAATCTCTCAACCAACTTTTCCCAACAAATTGACTAATTTTATAGGTTAAATTGCCCACTTTGGGGGAATTTTGTGGCTTTATTCTGAAGGTTGAGTGATAACATAGGTATGTTTCAAGGAGGCTCACAAGTTCCTACAGTGGAGACTGTGCCATAGGAAATTTGTAAAGTAGACATCTTCCAGTAGAGAACAGGACTAATTGGGGCAGCTAGGTGGCACAGAGCACCAGCTCCAGAATCAGGAGGACCTGAGTTCAAATCTAGCCTCAGATACTTAGCACTAGCTGTGTGACCTTGGGCAAGTCACTTAACCCCAGTTGCCTTGCCTTTCCCCCTCCAAAAAAAAAGACACACACACACACACTCACCCACAGACACACACAAACACACACACAAAAGAACAGGACTAACATGAAATAAAACAACATTACAGTGGTAGTCATATACTCAAAATTCTTTTTCAGGTCTGCTTTCTTTTTTTTTTAATATTTTATTTTATTTGTTTTAGTTTACATCATTCATTTCCACGAGATTTTGAGTTACAAATTTTCTCCCCATCTTTCCCTTACCCCCCCCTCAAAACAGCCATCCCCTTGTATGATCCCTCCCCCAATCTAATCTCTCC
>CM053583.1:288292009-288309028 GCA_028627135.1 Pseudochirops cupreus | reverse complement strand
GTTCCTCGTAGCCGAGCTGACTTTAGTGGGAAGTATCTTAGTGTGCGTTTTGGAGTTCTGGGATTGGTTTAGAGTCCTGTTTTATGGCTATTTTGGGGTGGCTATGTGAGAGCTGCTATATGTTGCTGCTGCTACGCCGCCATCTTGGCTCCGCCCCCCATCACATTTATTTCCAAATATGCTCCTCCCACTATCTTCCCAAGAGAATTTTCCACTGTAATGAAGATTTAAAAAGACCCTCTCCTCAAAAACCAATTCTCCCACAAAACATTTCAACCAAATTAAACATGTCAGAACATATCTAACATATGCCACATTGCACACCCACAGGCTCCCATCTCTCCAGTAAAAGAGGGGGAACTTTGGATGTTTCTCATGTAATTAAGACCCTCTCTTCTTGTGCCCCAATGTAAACATTGACTTTTTGGGAGCCAGAAATGGTCAGTTGTCAAAACTGTCAAAAGCCGAATCTCGTTGCAGTCTAGGTGGTTGACACAGAGGTTTTGAAGGGGACAAATCTATTAACTCAATAGTCTTAGGACCAAGGTGGCCAGGGAAATTCAAAAGTAACACTATTTTCCCTCTCCACCTCACATACCAAATATAGTCCGGGAATTGTTCAAAGTTTACTCAGCTGAGTCAGAAGTTGTTCACGAGCATTTCCAGTGCCCTGGATCTCCTTGTGACCATGCCCCCTTTGCCCAAGCACATAGCTAAACTCAGCACAATTGCTTTTTTCCAAAATACCTTCGGTTCCTACTTTTCGAGCGTATGTTTTCAATGGAATGGGGAACGATCTTTTAATGCCAGAGCAAGAAACCGATAAAATGTTAACAGGAACACACCAACTGCAAAAGGTAATAATGACACTCACCAATTTGAAATGTGCTTTTTGCATAAATGCTACAAAAAAAAGTCCTCCATATTTAAGCCATTTGAAAAGAAGTACTTTGAGTGCACTTCACAGCAGGTTACTCTGAATTGGCATATTACCAACAATCCATGTAATATTCATCCTGGGCACTGGTTTTACATAATTCCATGCAATTGTCAATTTCAACTTATTTAGATAACTACTTCGAGAAGGTATTAAAGTCCAATGGCATTTCCTGGTAGCGGAACTCTGCTTAACTGCAATAATACTATACTTAGACTATTGTCTCCTAATACCATTCATTGCATCCCAAGGTTACAGGTCAGCCTTCTGAGTGGTTTGGAGATGCTCCTAAACATTTCTGGGCTGTTATCTGAGGTTGTTTCTTGGGTTCCGATAACCAGAGGCCATCCTTAGGAGTGCGGAAGGTTAGGGAGGGGGAAGTCTTCAGGCCAGCAGATAAACCTCAAATCCACTCAAGCATAATGGACTCTGAGAGCCTGCAGGCTGAGCCGTGGCCCTGAAGGTCCCAGTCCTATTAAATCTTACTCCTCTGGAGCCAGCTGCTTGGGTGCGATTGGATTGTGAGGGCTCAGCCACCTCAGGTGGAGACCAGCCAATCAGCAGGTGGTCACAGCTGAATGCAAGATGGGGGGGGGGAGGGAGGAGTACTGGCCTATTTCACATTCACTTGGCAGGAAGAATTTTCACAGGAATAGTTTCTCATATGCCTCTGCTTCCTAGGAAAGACCACCAAGAAAGAGGCAGGGAGTAAGAAAATTTTAAAATAACAACAAATCCAAATATGGTATTGATTTCTTACTCTAAATCAGAGTTCTTAGTCTAGTTTATAAGCCTTCGCCAGGTAATCTATGAATTGGTCTCTCACAAGATTCAAACTGATAATAGTGACAAGAATAATAAATTTTATCGTGGACACTGTTTTTTAAAATTGCCATTATCTCATGAGATACGTTTATCTTCCCTTCCCCCTCAACTCACCCTTCCTCTGAACTTCCCTCACTCTATCAAGCACCCTGTCCATCCAGTAGACCAACTTCTCACCCAGGAATTACCTTGGATTCTCATTCTCCCTCCAGTCACATTCCCAAGCAGCTGATAAATCTTATCTATTCCACTTCCACAACAACTGTCCCTCTGGTCCCTTTCTCTCCACTCAAAAACATGGCCCTAGTTCAACCCTCTACACGTCTTGCCTGGATTATTGCAATAACTTCCCAATTTTTCTCTCTGCCTCAAAAGTCTCTTCCTTCTCCAATTCACCCTCCACTCAGTAGACAAAATGCTTACAGCGCACATCTAACTGTGTCACTTGCCTGCTCAATAAACTCCCAAATCTCCCTGTTACCTCTAGGATCAAAAATACATACTCCTCTGTTTGACATTTAAAGCCCTTCACCCTGGCTCCATCCTACTTTTCCAGATAATATAGGTAAAGTACTTTGTAAACCTTAAAGTGTTATATAAATATTAGCTAATATTATTCAGGAACCCTACAGTCCGGCCAAACTGACCTTCTTACTGTTTCTCACACATAGAACTCCATCTTGCTTCTCTGTGTCTCTTCAGACCACTCTTCATGCCTGGAATGGACCTCTTTGCCTCACAGAATCCCTAATTTCTTTCAAAGATCAGCTCAAGAACCACTTCTCAGGTGAGAACTTTCCTGGTCCTCCAAGTCGTTAGTGTTTTCCCCTTAAATTTCCTTATATTTATTTTGCATAAACTTATTTGTAAACATGGTGTTGTGTTTATTAAAAAGTTTTGATAGACATAATTTCTGGGTAATTTAATCATTTTATTAATAATGCCAGTGTTTTAATAAATGCTCACTTAGAGGTCTCTCTCTTAGAGCAAAGGCAATCATGATGGCAAATTCACGGCTTATATACCCTGTTGGAAAAGGAGTGTTCCTGAGGGTGGCAATCGACTTTGATGGTTAACAGTTAATGAGAGGTGGACTTTACATAGAGAAGTGAGTTCACCCCAAGGGACTGAGGATGATAGACAGAGACTATCCCTATACCAAAACCACCCCCCAGCTTGGGCAGTCTAAACAATGAATCTATACACTCCCCCCCTCCCCCACCCCCCAATCTGAGTGAATTGGGTGGAGTAGTAATACCCAGAAGGAGGAGAATGTTAATCCTATCTTCCATCAGTCTGGTCCTTGAGAGATTGGATAAGAAAACAGGAACTGGGAAAAAAGGGTTGGTTCACCTCAGTTTTAATAATTGGCTATTAGACAATTATTATCTATGTGCATGTGGTCTTCCGTTATAAAATGTAAGCACCTTGAGAGCAGGGACCATCTTCTGCCTTTCTGTGTTTGCCTAGCACATGATAGGCACTTTAATGCTCATTTATTAGCATTAACCTTATTGACTAACAGTTTACTTTCTTCTTCACTGGTGTTTAGCAGAGAAAGCAGCACTGGTTTTCCTTTCATGTCAGAAAGGGTGATGTTATGGTCCCGAGTAGATGGTGTATGGGATTGAGTGGTTAGTAACATGACCTGAAAGTGGTGGATGGTCCTCTATGGACTAAAGGAGCATTACTGCCTAAGGCAACTGAGTGTATAGTTGTGTGCCTACTTCTCAGCCTGGTTGCTTGCCCTAAAGGTGGCCTCTAGCATTCTCAGGACAACTCTTTCCAGCCAATGAGAGCAAACAAATCTGACACTTATGAGGTGACCAAGCCAAAATGAAGTGGGGGAGCCTTGTGCCTTTGTTTGCAACCTCTTCCCAAATCATCAAGGCCTTAGCCTCTCATTATTGCTTCTGGCAAAGAGAGCTATGCCCTGGGTATGTCTTTGACAGAGCAGAAACGATAGAAAAGGGATATAAGAAGAACTAAGAAAATACAATGTCATAGAAAACAAGGCTGAAAAGAATTTCAAGAAGAATTTTAGAGTATGTAGGCCTCAGAGGTCATCTATTGCAATGTGCTCATTTGACAAGTAAGGACACCGAGTCCCAAAAGCTACAAATGTCTTGGCTAAAGTCAACCAGGTAGTATTAACACTAGGATTTGACATGATGTCTTCTAACTCCAGATCCAATGATCTTTATACCAGGGGTGTCAAATACACATGCTAGGGAGTGTCTCTGCAACCAGTCTGAAAAACAATTGTGAAATATTTAAGAAATAAACAAAAGTACAAAAGACTGTAGATAATGTTAATATGTGATTTTCTCAATCAATGTGGCCCACAGGGCTCCTTATGTATGATTTAGGGTTCTCTGTTTCTATTTGAGTTTGTTACCATAGCTTTATGCTTTAGTATTTTTCTCGTAGTCTCTACGTCATATATAATAGAAGGATAAAGAATAATGAGATGATCAAATTAGAATCCAAAGGGTAATGAATCAGTGGGAAGGAAGAGATGCTGAACAAAGGGATGTTTGAGAACCAGGGGCCCTGAGAATTAGAAAAGACTAGAGTAGAAAATGTACATAGAAATATTAGGTTTTTTTTAATAGTTATCTACCTATCTATCTATATTTTAATTTATGGAAGAAAATGAGCATTTTTATAACATAGTCCAATGAAAAAGATGATTGTGCATGAAACTGCAAATCTACTATGCACAACTTCCTATTTCTTTAAAATATACAACAAAATTATCATGTAAATTTCTTTTTTTTTCCTTCCCCTCTACCTTAAGGAGTATTAGGTTTTGCAGGTATTCTTTTCCTGGGGTCCATAAACTTTGTTTTTCATTTGACTTTTTTGATAATTATATTTTAATATAATTTGTTTCCTTTGTTAGCTTATGTATTACATTGAATGCATTTAAACACATTATTTCAAGAAATAGTCCATCGGCTTCATCAGACTGTCAAAGGGGTCCATGTTACACACAAAAAAGGTTAAGAACCCCTGGAGAGAGAGAAAGATGACTCTTCTTTATATATTAGAGGGAAATAGGGAACATGTATGATTAATCATAAAATGGGAGTTGAGGATGTGGGCAAATACAAGATCTTATGTTGTATTTCCTCAGTCTTCTAAGGGAAGTCGGTTAAGGAGTCACTTGAAAGAAGGGAGAGCCAGTGGGTGAGTGGGCCTTGGAGCTTGAGGATGAGTGAAATGGAATTCTCCATTGTGGAAAGTTTGTTTAGAGATTGACAACAAATGCATAAAATACATAACAACATTATAAATTGATAATGAGCTAAGTCCACTTGATTCGGCATTCTTTTCCAGCAGCATTTAATGACAAAAGACAAGAAAAAAGATTGGGAGTGATTTAGGGTTGCAAAGTGGTGTGGCATGTCTTGTGGCAGCAGTCAAGGGAACATTGAGGTCTAGGATGGTAGTTATGGAAGCAGTGACATAATAGACCATGGATTTCAGGCTGGGAAGGAAATCTAATGTGGGCTAAATGAAGTGATGATGTAGGAGGGACTGAGTGATTGACAGCCCCAGGTGAATTCTGTCTACATGTTGGCAAGATTGTCTTTGTACAAGATGGAAGCCAAGTAACCACCGATGGAATGATGAGATGTTTCTGTTACACAAGGCTCGGGTCACTTGTTGGTATTTTCTAGGGAACTGCTCATCATTAACACAGCTTTGCTCAGTCTCTGCTGGTGCCAACAGGGCAGCCCTTTGTCACTGTTAAATTCTCCACCATAGGGAGATGGTAACTCATTGCTTTGACAAGCAGGGTTTTGCAAGATGTCCAGAGTCAAACAGACAGGGGCCTGCCACAGGATTTATCTGATGAGCTGAGGGAATCTATGATGACCCTGCAGACTGCAGGCAACGGAACAAATGCTTCACTGAGGAGGCTACAAGTCTGAGATAAATCACAGGAGTCAGAGTGTGTCTACATATGCTTTCTGGGAAGGAAAAAAAAAGACCTTTATTCAGACACTGGCATTCCCCCCTGCTCCGTTTGTCTACTTGTCGTAAGACTGAATCTTAGTTTACTGCCTTCCTGATTTTTTCCCACAATTAGTTTGTGCAGAAATCTATTTGTTTAACTCTTTTAAAAAAAGTTTTTATTGATGTGTTTTGTTTTTACGTTATAAACACTTATAGATTGTCTTGTGAGAGTTCTCTTCTAACAAAGCAAAACAATTAAGTAAAACTAATAATACAGTGACCTCATTTGAAAGTTCATGCAGCATTCTATATCTGTAATACCCTTGTACCTCTCTATTTTTAGTTGTTTTTGAATTAGCAAAAAATCTATTTTCTGGTCCTCTCTCTTCTCACACCCCTGGAAAAAAAAAGAGAAAAAAAATACTATTTGTACGTATAGTCAAGTAAAACAGTTTCCTCATTGGCTGTAGACAAAACGTATCATTTTAGAGGTAGCTGGGTGGCGTAGTGGATAGAGTGCTGGACTTGGGAGTAAGGACTATCTAAGTTCAAATCCTACCTCAGATATTGCTAGTTATTTGATCCTGGGCAAGTCATCTAACTTCTGTCTGCCTCAGTTTCCCCAAATGTGAAATGGGGATAATAATAGCACCTATCCCATAGGTTTACTGTGAAGATCAAAAAAGACAAAGCAAACCTTGAAGTGCTCTCTAAATGCTAGCTGTTATTAATTACACGTCTCATTTTGTAACCTAATCTTAATTATTGTGTTAAAAGGTTTAATTGCATTTAAATATGTGCTACATGCTTGTGGCTCAAAATAGTTTGGCAACCTGGTGGGGGCTTTTTTCCTCCCTCTTTAAAATGTTCTTTTTTTAGTGTGAACTTAGAAAATATCAATAAACATGAACATTTCAATACACAAAGAACAGAAAAGAGTATTGTATGTGAAATTATGAACTTCTGCTACGAGACTTTTTTAAAACTGCAGATTAAATTAAACATAAGAATAACATAGGTGATCTTTATTTCCTGTGCTCTTTTCTGTGTGTGTGTTTTTTTAATGGTTTATTGGAATTTTCTGTCTTTTCTTCATTTGGGGGGTTACTATTATTACTACCCACCAACCCCTGTCTTCCCCCTTCTCTCCCTCTCCTTCTTACTGGGAAATATCTGAGCTTGAGTGACTTCATAGGCCTCCACTATGAGAGAGAGAGAGAGAAAGAGAGAGAGAGAGAGAGAGAGAGAGAGAGAGAGAGAGAGAGAGAGAGAGAGAGAGGAAAGCCACAAAGAGAATTGCTTCGAGCATACAGAAGGGAATATTTTGCAGAAAGAAAGGACATAGCTGAGTAATGACTGTGTGATTTAGTTAAACTCAGCAAACATTTATTAAGTGTCTAGTCTACTAGGTACTAGGAATACAAAGACAGATATACCAGAGATGCTACTCTCAGGGGGCTTACAACCTGATAGGGAAGAGGACGAGAATAAAGCATAAAAATAACTGTGATATAAGGAGTGCAAAACAAGTAGGAAAAGTGTCTTAGACAAAATAATATGAGAAATTTGAGAAGTGAGAAATCATTTGAAACTGGGAAGGTCAAGGAAAGCTCCATGGGGAGAATTTTATTCAAGTTAAGTCAAGTCAGCAACTTTTACCAAGCACCTACTATGTGCCAGGCACTGTGATAAGCACTGAAAATATTATCTCATTTTATCCTCACAACAGCCCTGGGAAGTTGCTTCTATCATGCCCATTTTACAGATGATGAAATTGAGGGGGACATAGTTTAGAGCATACAGGGTCACACTGATAATGTTTGAGATAAATTTGAATGTAGGTCTTTCTTACTCCAGGTCCAGCAACCTATCCACTGTGCCACCTAGAGGAAAATATTGACTTCAACAGTGTGTGTATCTGTGGACTTCCAAGTGGAGTAAACAAAGGCACTTATAAGCAAAGACAAGACCAGAATAGGAGATTGAGTCAATTGATCAAATTAAATCATTTAACATTTATTAAGCACCAACTCTGTGTTGGACATTTTTCTAAGCCAAGTTGATATACAAACAAAAGTGAAAGTAGCTTTTTTTTTTTCAGGAGCTAACTTTTTGGAGGAGATAATATGTACATATATGTACAACGTATGTATATAATAAATACGGAACAATTTGGGAGTAAAGATGGTATTGTTTGGGAAGGACCAGGAAAAATTTCATGTAAGAAGGCATGCTTGAGTCAGTCTGTAAGAAAACTACTTGTTTTAAGAAGTGGAGGTGAGGAAGGAGTGTATTAGAGGAAGGGGTAGATAGAATACTGGACTTGGCATTAAGAAGGTCTGAATTTAAATCCCATCTTTAGCACTTATTAGCTATGTGATCCTGGGCAAGTCACTTTCCCTATGCCTGCTTTAGTTTAATCATCTGAAAAATGCTATCTAGCTCCAGGGATTGTTTTGAGGATAATGTGAGATTTGTGGAGATAAAAATTATCCAACCTATAATAAGAGAAAATGAGGCAGAGCTCTAAGCCAATGGCACTTTATTAAATGGTCTATGGTCCCCTCTAATGAAGTGGACCTCAGATCTTCCTCACAATCTGAGGTCCCCCAACTTCTAGGGTCCCATTTTTATAGGGTCCAATATATAAACATTCAAGAGCAGTTATACCAGATAAAGATCCATTGGTTAACATATGATATATAGGCCAATAGAAGCAAAACAACGTATCAGCAGGATCACAAGTTGGGCAAAGCAAGGAATATATCTACTGACTAGGTGGTCATAAGGTGGTCACAAGATGGGCACCTGCTCATGGTGGCCAAGAGGGAATGGTCTGGAGGTACAAAAATAATTTTGGTAGACATTCCACGTAGTTTAATCACCTCTGTCACATGGGGCTTGGTCACCACAACAAGGAAAGACAAAAGTGGAGGGCCTCCAACCAACCTCTCGTGATCATGCAAATGATCTTACCATCTGCAGCTCACAGTTCTGAGACCAAATATACAGAACTTATAATTATATCAAATTGATTGATACTGATTAGAATAGAGTAGGGGGTCTTTAATGAATCAATTTCCTCAGATTCTGTAAGCAAAATGTCTTTACAAACCTTAAAATACTATGAAAATAATATTATTTATCATTGGTATCAGAGACAGCCAGTGCCAAGGTACAGAACTAGGAGATGGATGTCCTGTATGAGAAATAGTCAGAAGGACATATTGTCTGGACTGTAGAGTATATGAAAGGGCATAACATATAATAAGGTAGGTTGGGACCATGTTGTGAAGGGCTTGATGTGTCAAATGGAGTTCATATTTGATGCAAAAATAAGAGCAAGTTTGCCTGTCCCATCTCCCCAAGTACCCTCCTTCAAGGATGGGAACCAGAAACACCTTTAGCTAATATCATTCAAAAAAGGAGTATTAGACCAAAACTGATCTCACAGTTACCTTGTTGCTTATTACCAGACTGATATGCATTTCCCAATGATTTCCAAAGATCCCCTGAGTTCTTCATATTCAATGTTTCTTATTACACAATAATGTTCTATTACTTTCACATTGCGCCATTTATTCAGTCTTTTCTTACTACAGGGGCATGTATTTTGTGTCCATTTCTTTGCTACATGTAAGTTTCCTTGACCTTCATATTGACCTTTCTGGCTCCAGGCCACTGCTATTCTCACTACTACTTAGCCTTTTCATTAGGCTACCATCTGAACCATAACCCAATCTGCACAACACTCTCTTACTCTCATTGAATCCAACTTGAATCATACCTTATCTCCTCAGAGCATACTCTCCCTTACACCCTCTTTAGTGTTCTTAGTCACTGGCAAATGTTAGTCTGATTTAGGGGTGTGCTGGAACCAGGTCTCACTGCTCTGAAGAGCTGATTGGTTCAATTTTAAGTGTGTGTGTATATATACCTTGGAAAATCTTGGTACAAATAAGAACTTAGAGCGAAGGAAATGATAATACAGATTAAACTTAAAAGTGTGTCATGTGTACTGTTTCCCCCTACAGAGCCAGCTTTTTTTTCTTTTCTTTTTTTGAGACAATCAGGGTCAAGTTACTGTCCCAGAGTCCCACAGCTGATAACTATCTGAGACTAGATTTGAACTCAGGTCCTTCTGACTCCAGGATCAGGTTGCCACTGTGCCACTTAGATGCCCCTAGAGAGCTGGTTTTTAAACATTTACCAGTATGTCCCTGGTTCCATCCTCTTTAGAGATCAAACAGGTGTGGTATTTCTTTGGAGATGGAATGAGATACAGCACAAAAAGCACTGGCCTTGGAATGAGGGGACCTGATTTAAATTCCAGATCCAACATTTATTAGCCATGTGATTTCTCATTTCTTTAAACTTCCATTTCCTCATCTGTAAAAGGAGGACGGTAATATTTGCTCTACTAAACCCCGCAGGATTGTTGTGAGGGAGGAGCTTTTGAAATCTTGAAATGCTCTCTTAAAGTGTTGTCAATATAATGATGAAGATATTCTGAGATTCATTCCATGACCTAACCTCTATTGCAAATTACACAATTAAGGACCCTTCCAGATGAACTGAATGAAGCAACCAGAGGAAAGGGCATGGCCGGGAAGAATAAATAAAAGATGAGAGAAGGGTTAGGGGAACAAACATTTATTAAGTATTTACGATGTGCCAGGCACTACGCTAAGAGCCTCACGAATATTAATTCAGTTGATCCTTGCAACAACCCTATTTTGATCCCCATTTTAGTTGAGAAAACTGGCAGGCAGAGATTATATAACTTGCCTGGGGTCATATGACTAGTAAGTGTCTGAAGCCAGATTTGAACAGGTTCTTCCTGACTCCAGGCCCAGATCTGCCTCATACCTTAGTAAAGGAATAATCACGAAGCAAATGAATATGTTAAGCCTATATTTTCCCTCTCTTTGAATGGTAAAATTTAGAGTGTCTGAATATTGGGATGTACTCTTATTAAATCTAGGCGTACTAGGATCCCCAGGATCACTGTTCTGAAATTATACTAAATTCTCTTGGTTCAAGTATAAAACTCTCCTGACTTTATTTAGCATTCTGAGAAGATAGCAACAGTGGTAGTGTCCAACTCACTAGCTACCCGCATTCAGAAGGTATATTCATTTGTTCATTTATTCACTTATATTTTAATATTTGTATACACATGTGTACATATACATGTGTGTGCATATATACACATACATACATACACTCATATATGTTCACTTATGTGGGTGTTGCCTTGGTTAGGTGAGAACTCAAAAGGACCTTAGCTTAGAGGGGTCAAGGTCTCCCACTGCATCCTGGGCCATCTCCACTTGTCCTGATCTATAACTTGACACTGAACCAAGATGTCTCTGGAGGAGAAAGTGAGGCTGGGGACTTTTCACAGCCTTCCCTCACTTAAATCCAATGCACTTGCCAGTCATGACATCACCTTCCTGACTGTCATAGTCCTCTTTGAGAACAAAGAACAACAGCATTCACTTGTAATTGGGGTGTGACCAAAGAGGTCCCAGCCCTGGGGTGCATGTGCCACAATTAGCAGTTGGGTATTTGATGAGTTGCTTCTGAAGTTCATGATGATGCAGAAAGGAGGGAGGCTCTTCTGATAGTTCTTATCAAAACACACTTTATAGGCAACCAACTAATCTGACTATCTACAAGATCTGCTTTTTCACCCCACACCAGGCATCCTCCCTAGTTACCTGGTGTATCCCACTCTCAGGTGGGTGAACTGTTGCTCTGTGTATTTTTTTCTGTTCCCTCCTTGCAAGTCACACATATTATATACGTTTTTAAAAATAAATTCAGTAGATTTTAAGTACACACTATGTGCAAGACACTGTACTAGACACTAGGAAAACAAAGACAAAACACAACAAACCATTTTTGTTTTCAAAGAGTTCATTTTATGTTATTGGGAGTGTGTGTTTTGGGGAGTGGTAGTGAGGGAGTTACATCTGTTCTGAAGAGAGCTGTACACAGATATTTTTCAAGTAATAAAGGATCTGATAAAGGTGTTTGTGGGAAAGTATTAACTCTCACTCTCAGGGGCAGTACCTGGTGGAGTGTATGGTGGCCAGTTCCAAGGGCTGGAGCGCAGATTGTTAAATTTTTGGTATGAACATTCATACCTCAGAAATTGGTAAATGATACAAATTAATGGAGAGTAAGTTATTAAATATTTAGTATCATACCCTCTGTTAGTGGCCCAAAGGGATGAATCTTTAATGGTAGAATTTCAGGCATGAGGACAGACAAGGAGACAATGGCAGGAAAAGGAAGGAGGGTCTTCCTGGTGCTTCTCATCAAATTACATCATATAGGTAATTATCAGTTCTGCCCATATATAAAGCCAACCCTGGCTTTCCTTTTAAATATCAGATATGTAAATCATTATCTTCAGCTGAAAATGCTTAAGAGTTCTCTTAGTTGGCTGTCCCTGGAGTGCTGAAACCCATTCCCTAATTGACGTAATCCTCCTTAAGTCTGATCTTAACATCCTGTTCACATAATACTTTATGTTTAACTTACATGTTCCGTCTAAGAAGACCTTCCCAGGGTAATGACATGAGCAGTATTTTGCTATTCTTCCAGGATCAGCTCCTTACAAAGAGTTTTCAGTGGAGTACTGTAGGTGAAAGCCCTGGACTGTAGCTCCATAAACTTGAGTGTTCGATAAATAATCCTTCAGAGCCACAATGCTGGTCTGAAAAATCTTTACAAGTTGGCAACCAGCATCCAGTATGATGGGTATGAATAGATTTTAGTCACTAGGGCTTTCCTGGGAAATGAAAAAGTCTCGTTTCTCTGGGAGACATTTGTGTTGAGAATGGCGTTTCCAGGAAATCCACTTCTCTAAAATCTCCTTTTTTTTGGTGAGGGGGTTGTGGGGGTTGGGAATTGTATCATTCCAGCTAAAGTTCTATAGTCAGGACATGTACAAGATTCTATTCACAGGGAAACATGACCCAAATTCACAAATACACAAAAGAAAAAAAAATACCCACATATCCTCTTTTTTTTTTTCTTTCTCTCAAGGATGAACTGAAAATATTCAACTCTGTGCATTGAGTTGTAAGTATGAGACACGTAGAGTTCCCCTAGCTTTATTTAAACTCAATAAAATTATCTGCCAGTAGTACTTCCTCATCTGTAATGCTCTAGGAGGCCCCCTTGCTAGGAACCTTGGTCCATTCAGTTACTCCTTCCTTCCGATATGGCATGATTGCTTGGATTTTGTATCCAAATCACTGCTGTATACTGGGACAGGAGATGAGGAAGTTCATGTTTCCCTTTTGGCATGAACTAACTTATACTACCTCCTTAAGGAAGGGAAGTTATGAGGCTCAAATATGACAATGGAAATAAAGCAAACTTTAGAGCTCTAGATAAATGTCAATCATCATTAATTATCACTATTAGCCTACAGTGCTCCCATAGGGTAACAACTTCACTCCCTAAGCCTTCTAATGCATTCCTGATGAGTCAGGTATCCACACTTATGTGTTGAAGTAGATGCATCACATGCCACTTCAAAGATTAACCAGTATGACTCTGAAAAGGGAGAATAACAAGGCCACAGCTTGACTGAAAACCTGTGGAACATAGATAAGAAGAACATCTCTGACTCCCATTCCCTGTGGCTGGGGCAATCAGGAGAATTCACCAGGAACACCTAGAAAAACTTGTCTTTTCAATAATGATGCTTAGTTACACTGGAGAATTAGAGCTCCTCTGACTATATCCTTGTCTACAGTTTCTTTGTAACCACAAGATTGTGCAAGCTGGTTGAGGATATAGATTCAGAAATCTGGAACTACTTCTTGGTCACAGAGATATAGGATCAAGGGATGAGGGGACGGGCAGGAAGAAGATGACTCTATAGTCCCTCACAGTTCTAGAATTTTTATGGAAAATTCTGTTTGGTTTTTTAAAAATCATTTATTTATTTATTTTTAATTTAAAACATTCAGTTCCACAGGTTTTTGAGCTCCAAATTTTCTCCCCATCTCTCCCCTCTCTCCTCCCCCCCTTCCCAAGATGACATGCAATATGATTATAGCCTCTACATATACATTCATATTAAGCATTTTCACCTTAAGTCATTTTGCAAAGAAGAATTAGAACCAATAGAATGAACTATGAGCAAGAAGAATGAAGCAAAATAAAGAGAAAGAGCAAATAGTCTGCTTCGATCTGCATTCAGACTCCATAATTCTTTCTCTGCATATGGATGGCATTTTCCATCATGAGTCTTTCGGAGTTTTCTTTGAACCAAAAACTCTATTTTCGCTTAGTAGTCTCCCCTCCAATTTTTTTTTTTGGTATCCTCTTACTTTTTCAAGAATTGAAGTGACCTTGGTTCCTCCTGTCAAAGAAAAAAAATCACTTAAAAATACATTCACAGTGAGGGGTTAGTGACATCTTACTTTTGTTATGATTGTATATATTTTAAAAGAGAGAGAAATGCATGAAGCCTAGGTAGGAAAGGAAGCAAATCAAATCTTTTGTGTTGATAATAGTAGGACAGACCTGTGGGCAGACCTTGCCCTTCCAGCCTTGGAAATCCAGAAGAACCAGTCTTTAAAAAAGTGAATCCCTAATAGTGGAATTTCGGTAACAGTGATGGGTATTTTTATTTAGGAAAGACCATCTTTGCAGGTCTCAAATTATGCCCACCGACTCTCAAAGGTGACCCTGAATTTATATTGAGTCTTTTAGTTTTAATTTCGAATATGGCAAATATCAGTATATATGTATGTCAAAATATGCATATATAGGTATATATGTATATGTATATATATGCCATAACTTTGTGAAATGCTTAATAATTTTTAAAAGCAAACCATTTCTTTGCAACCTCAAGTTGAACATATAGCATAAACCTCCCCCCGCCAAAAAAGAAAATACAACATCTCATTTCCTATCCCCTTTCCATTCCATTTTATTCCCTGGAACAGCAATACTCGATGTGTCAGTTTTGGAAGCCTGAGGTTCCAAACCTATGACAGTTCTCAGTGGTCCTGAAGGTAAAAAATTTTCATAGTAATACAAAGTTTCTATTGGTTTATTAAAATTTCCCAACTAACATATCTGGGTGAGGCTGGATTTTCTTCATATACTTTAACCTTAGCAAATTATTGAAAGAAATTGAATACAGAAATAGATAGAAGAATCTAGCTGCCTTCTACTAAGCTAGATATTAAAGAAATTTTCAAAAATTAGGTAAAACAATGCCATTCTTCTCACAAATTTTTTGGAAAATATAATTCTCATAAAAATATGTTATTTATATCAATATAACAAATAGTTTTATTTCATTTTTAAGTGAATTCATGAATATTTTAAAATGTATTGGTTTTGATTTCTAATATGGTAAATATCAGTATATATGTAAATCTAGATATGCATATATAGGTATATACATACATATATACATATCCCATATCTTTGTGAAGTGCTCAATAATTTTTAAGGGTGTAATGGGGCCACAAAACAAAAACGTTTGCCAACTATACTCTATACCCATCTATATCTTCTAATATACAAAATACATGCATATATACATATGTGTATTATATGTATATATGTATTTGTATAGTTTATGGTCATATATAACATGAGTAACAATGAAAATGATGCATAATTAAACATTTTGCACATCAGTGTACAATATTGATGATTTAAATCTTTTATGCTTAGTGCTTTCATGCATACTCTCTCTTTCTCTCTCTCTCTCTCTCTCTCTTTAATTTCTAAACCAAATCATGAAGTAATTCTCCCCCATTTCTGGGGCCTGACTTTTGAGAGTGACTACTAAATGACTACTTTAATGAAGATGGAAAGCAGTAGGAGCAATGTGGGAGAGTGGAAAAGTGGAAAAGACACTGAATCTGGAGTCCAAAGAGATGGGTTTGAAACCTGGTTCTGCTATTTGTTGCCTCTGGGACCTTGGACAAAGCACATGATGTCTGTAGGTAGACCTCAGTTTCCTCATTCTTAAAATGAAGTCTAGATTCTCTAAGTGTGGTCCACAAAACTCTTGGGTTACCTGGGACCCTTTTGGAGGATCTTTGAGGTCAAAATAATTTTTTACAAATATATTAAGACATTTTTATATAACCTAGATAAACAAACAAAACAGCCTTTTTGTGTCCTCCAGAATTTTTAAGAATAGAAAAGTGTCTTGAGACCCAACAAGTTTGAGAATTACTGGCCTAAGTGATGCTGAAGATCCTTTTTAGTTTTAAATCCTATAAACCACATCTAGTTGAACAACGAAAATGAATTTCCATTGCTTAAACCTGATGCTGGTAAGATGTTCTGAGAGTATAAGTTGGATGAGAATTGTCACAGTAGTGGTAAGGTAGAAGAATAATAGAGAGAATTAGTGAAGAACATGATTTATGAGGAATGAGAGAAGTTTATCACAGCCATTTTGTACAGTGCAAATTAATGTTTCTACTGAGAGACCAAGGATTCGTTTTGTCTGTCATGATCTCTTAGATAACCATCTCCTATTCAGGCAGATGTGTAGTTAAGGTGGAGTCTCATACTGGCAGAGGCTGATTAGAAACGCCAAGTAGGGACAGGGCAAGTGATAATAGCACGTACAGTTATCCCTTCCACGTGTTGATGTTAGGGGTAGAGTGCCCCTGGATCTGGAAAATCCATGTAAAATTTTCGGCTCTGCCTTCATACCAGACAAAAAGTCTGAATTTTTTCTTTAGGAGGGGGGAAGGCCTCAGTTTCCCACCCTCACTGGATGAGGTTGAGAGGACATCTTTTCCTTCCTTCCTTCATCAGATAACTACAGAGCAGCTGCTGTTTTCAAGGCATTTGTTAGATTCCTTCTTGGACTGCAACAACTCAGAGTTAGGTGCGAAGGCATGATACAGCTAGAAAGAAGCAGAGAAGCCTTCTAGTCCAAATCCTTTATCTTGGAGAGGTGCAAAATAGTGGATAGAGAACAGGTCTAAGTCGGAAATCTATTAAAACTTTAACTGCCTTGGTGAACTTGGGCAAGAAACTTCACTTTTCTCAGTCTCATCTTCCTCATCTGTAAAATGAGTATAATAGCAGCACCTATCTCAAAGAGTTGTTTAGAGGATCAAATGAACTAATACATGTAAAGTGGTTTGCAAACTTTATTTTTTTTTATATGAGATTCTTTATTAAATTTTTTTGAGTTACATATTTTCTCCCCGTCTTTCCCCCGCCCACCACCCCAAAACAGCCATCCCAGTATTTCCCCCCTCCCCCAGTCTATT
>CM053583.1:288267278-288291509 GCA_028627135.1 Pseudochirops cupreus | reverse complement strand
TTGGTGCAGGAGTTCTGACTATGTTGTCTTCCTCCTGTTCCCTGCTTTGATCCTTCTTTTCCCCAAAGAAGGAATCTAGAGTTTGGTTGCTGTTCTTACTTTGCTTCTTTTGCCTGCTTATGGTTGGCAGTCAATGACTTTTTAGCTCTGTGGAACTCTACTTCCAGAGGGGAAAGCTCTGTCCCAAATCGCTGGGGTTTTCCCAGCTGCCAGCACTTTTAGGAGGCTGCTGTAGACCCCACCAGCTTTGGCGCACTGAAAACACACCCCAGGACCACCATCCAAGACCACAATCTGGATCCAGGCCACTCAATGCAAGAGCACTTGGCCTCTGAATGATCGTTTGGCCCCCCTGCAGTTTGCAGGCTGGGAGCTCTGATGCAGCAACATGGAGGCGGCTGCAGAGCCTCTGCTTGCCCTGGAGGCAGTTTGGCCGGACCCACTCTTCTCCCCCAGTTTTAGCTGAGTTTCACTGACCTTTCACTTAGTCCTTTTTTTTGTTATGGCTTTATAATTCTGGAAACTGCCACAGCTGCCGCAGATCCGCACTCCTGAAGCTCCAGCTGCGGCTTGGCTCAGCTTGTCAGGCCGCCCCCAGGGCCAAGCTGCCATTTCAGGCTGGGCTGGTTTCGGCTTCCAGCACTGAGATGGTCCCTCTTAGCCAAGCTGCCTTCAGCAGAAAATATATTTGTGTGCATTTTAGAGCTCTAGAATTTGTTTAGAGTCATATTTTATGGGTATTGTGAGGTGGCTGTGTGGGAGCTGCCGAACCTTGCTGCTCCTACACCACCATCTTGGCTCCGCCCCTCTTTCTCATCTCTTAAATTGAGACTAATAACACTTACAAATACCATCTCATTTTATCCTTATAACAATCCTGGGAGGTAGGTGCTATTATTATATCCATTTTACAGTGAGGAAATTGGGGCAGACAGAAGTTAAGTGACTTGCCCAGGGTAATAAAACTAGTAAGTGTCTGAAGCTGAATTTGAGCTCAAGCAGACCTGAATTGAAGCCCAGCACTATCCACTGTGTCAACCAGCTCAAAAACCCACCTCAGGGTTAGCATGAAGAAATGTTTTGTAAACTATGAAGTTCTATACAGAGAGGGATAGGGACTAGATCTATGATTTCATTGGAGTAGTGAGCTCCCAGATGAGGAAGTTTCCTCTATGAATTCAGCTTGGCACCTACACTGCAACTTAAAGTCTTTTTTTTTTGGAGGAGGGAAGGCAAGGCAATTGGGGTTAAGTGACTTGCTCAGGGTCACACAGCTAGTAAGTGTGTCAAGTGTCTGAGGCAGGATTTGAACTTGGTCCTCCTGACTCCAAGGTCAGTGCTCTATTCACTGTGCCACCTAGCTTCCCCTGCCATTTAAAGTCTTAAAGAACTGAACAGCACAATTAAGTGATTTGTCCAGGGTCATGCAGTTAATGTGTATCAAAAGTGTTTGGGATGAAAAATACCCTTCATCGTTAATTTAGTATAAAGAAATAAACACAGAGATCTCCTAGGATAAGAACAGGAGTTTATTCTCTTCCCCAGGAGAAGAGGTGGTCTTCCCCATGACTCATCATGGAGGAGAGGCAAGTTACAAAAGATAGTGCTGGAATTTATAAATTAACTTAGTCAAGACCCCTCCCCGACTGTTTCCTCTCTCATTGGTGGAAAGGCATACTTCACCAAATTCTTCCCCAACTGAGATAGCAAGGAAAGAGTGGGGGAGGGACTCACCAAGGTGGGAAAACAGACAAAGGAAGATAAAAGTGATTGACAGAAGCAATTTGAGAAGGAGGAATGGAAAGTTAACCACCCCAAATTGAGAAGTTTTCACTCATCCCATACAAAAAGTGAGACCCAAACTCAAATATTCATATCTCCCAGGTCAGATCTCTATCCACTAGGCCACACTACCTGACTATATATATATTCACACATATATATACATATATACATGTATGTAGAAATGTATATCTACATATGTATATGTAATATATATCTGTGATCATTACATTGTCTTAGGAGAGATATGTTGTTTTTCTTCCTTCTCAAAGCAGACCAATGACATCAGAAGGCTAATGTCTTGGCTTACAAGTGAATTGGATTTAAGTGAGGCAGAGCTGTGCAGAGTCACCAGCCTCACTCTCTCCTCCAGAGTCATCTGAGTCCAGTGGCAAATCAGGATAACTAGAGATGGCCCTCGATGCAGTGGAGACCTTAACTTTTTTAATCAAAGGTCTTTTCCAAATTTGTTTGTCTGAGGCAACACCCATTCAGTAACTAGAGACTAGGTAAGAATTGAGGCAAAAGGGGGCCTAGTTTACCTTCACAAAAGAATCAGTCTGGGAGGAGAAGACTCATGGTTTCTGGCCAGAATGGAAAGAGTTCTGAAGAGATACAAAGAAAATAACAAAAAGAACTAAAACATAAGGGAAATTTTGATGAGTACAATCAAACTCAGTTCAGTGAACAGGCATCATATTCTGTGCAAGACAATATCCTGGGAATTGAAAAAGATGCACAATTAATAATATTTGCCCCTTGCCCTGAAGGAGGTTACAGTCCGTACAGTAGTTCACATGAACAATAACACATCACATTTTAATTATAAGATGCTTTCCTCATGATAATCCTATGAAATAGTAATTAAAGCTTTATTATTCCTATTTTGTAGATGAAGAAAGTGAGATTCAGAGAGATTAAGAAACTCGCCCATACCCCAACTAGGAGAGTAATACAGCGACCACTCAGAGTTTAATCTTTTCTCCCTCTAAGAATCTCTACTTTCCCCCCAAAATCAGCTTACTTGCTATATGTTACCTGGGGCTTTTTCTGATCCCCTGATTTCTAGTACTTTCTATTCTCCAAATTATTTTGCTTCTTCTTTCTTTCTTTCTTTCTTTCTTTCTTTCTTTCTTTCTTTCTGTCTGTCTTTCTTTCTTTCTGTCTTTCTTTGTTTGTTTGTTTCTTTCTTTTTCTTTCTTTCTTTCTGTCTTTCTTTCACCTAAGAGGAAAAGCATGGTCTTGAGAATGACCTCCAGAGGCCAATTCAATCCCATCTCTGATTACATACTGGCTGTGTGACCCTGGCTAAGTCACTTAAATATCAGTGCTATTAGGCAATTCTCTAAGACAAAGCAGAGGAGGTGCTGACCTGAATTGCTTGGGGGAATTCTCTCATCAGAGAGATTCTAAGTCAAAGAAATCAAAGGTCCAGTCCCAGTCTCTATCTAATATATTCTACAAATGTCTTGTTACAACTAGATTGTCCTTGCTTCTAAGGGACAGCATAAGAAAGTAATGGATAGTTAAGGTATGGCTGAAACTAATTTAGGTCTCCAGTATATTAACAAATGCATTAGGGACAGACTATGACATTCAGACTTTGCCTGAGAAAGTACAAAGCAGTGGGCTTTGTCATTCTTGAATTGATTGCAAGTTTGGAGCCTGGGGAAAAAACAATGGTCAGTGAAAGCTCGAATCTTCACTACTAATTTGTTTTTAAATTTTGTATCTATTCTCCTTTCTGAGCTCTCAGGGGGGCTTTGTGTTATTATGATGGGGCATGGGGGGTTTATGGTTTATTTCTAAGCAGATATTACTGTGTTTTCAGGAGCAGCTGGAGTTCCTTTGACCAATTACAAGCCTCTTGAGGTATTAATATCTGAGGCATTGAGGAATAATGGTATTAGTTCTCTCTGCATCTCACTAAATTATCTGGGTGTATTAAAAAGTCAATTTTCAGTTGACAGGGCATGAATTGCCACTGATGGGAAGCATTGTATTATCCCAAGCAAAACAGGCCTACGCTTTTCCTTCTTGAGCTGCATTATCAGATATAGGACTTAGTAGTGTTACATTTGTTGGTGCTCTTAAATACATCCCATAGATAATGGGCATGGGAGGACAAGGGTTTCTTTATTTCTCAAAACTGTTTCCTGCAACAGGGATTAGTTTTCCCTAAAAGGCAACCTAAAAAGTTGTCCCTTCCTGATTGGGCCCTATTTTCCTGATCACCTAAGGACATAAAAAGTCCCATTCACATGCAGTTGAGGCCTCTCTGATTTCTGAAAACCACTCAAATTACATATCTTCCATCTTAGTGTGCTCTGCTGGCCAGATACATTTCCATATGGAAACAAGGGAGACCATATCCAGAGACGGTAAGTGCCACTGGATCCTTGTTGCATATCCTTGCAGTGTTACAGCAAAATCAACCTGCTTTTTAGACAGCTCAATGACTTATGAGTGCCTCTTTTCATTCACAACATTGAACCTGAACAAAGTGATAATAAGTCTGACCCTAGCAACGGAGCAGAGCCTTAAACAGGTGTTGTATCAGAGATGTAGTTCTAGACTATCTCAAGCTTGTTTAAAAATTGATTCCTCAGTTGTGACCATTCTAGAGAGCAATTTGGAACTAGACCCAAAGGGCTATAAAACTGTGCATACCCTTTGACCCAGCAATACCACTTCAAGGGCTATATCCCAAAGAGATCATAAAAATGGGAAAAGGATCCACGTGTACAAAAAATAGCAGCTCTTTTCATGATGGCCAAGAATTGGAAGTTGAGGGGTTGCCCATCAATTTGGGAATGCCTGAACAAGTTGTGGAATGTTAATGCGATGGAATGCTGTTGTTCCATGAGCAGGCAGAGTTCAGAAAAACCTGGAAAGGCTTACATGAATTGATGCTAAATGAAATGAGCAGAACCAGGAAAACGTTGCCCACAGTAACAGTAACATTGAGCAATGACTAACTTTGATAGACTTAGCTCTCTCAGCAATGCAAGGATCTAAGTTAACTCCAAAAGACTCATGTTAGAAAATGCTATCCACATCAAGAGAAAGAACTTGGAGTCTGAATGCAGATTGGAGCATTCTATTTTCTCCTTCTTTTGTTACTGTTGTTGTTTCCTCTCTCTTGTGGTTTCTCTTATTGGTTCTAATTCTTCTTTACAACATGACTAACATGAAAATGTGTTTAATATGAATGAATATGTAGAGCCCATATCAGATTGCATGCTGTCTTGGGGAAGGAAGGTGATGAAAGAGGGGGAGAAAATTTAGAACTCAAAAGCTTGTAGAAATGAATGTGGAAAACTAAAAATAAATTAATTTTTTAAAATTGATCCCTCATCCAAGGCTGGGAGTGGGACTGGCCTTGACATACAAGTTGTGCAAGGGAAAGGAATATGAATACATGCACACATAGCTTCCCTGATCATCTTCCTAAGAATCAAAAATGTATTAGAGACACAGTGATGTGCTCATTCTAGTGATTCCCAAGTATTCCAAAACAGTTATTCCCTTCTTGAAGACTGGAGGCTCACTTGGGTCTAAGGAATATTCTAAAGGCCACCAAAACTGCTAGGAAAATTATAACAGTCTACCTACTACTCCCTACTGCTGGAGGCAGATGGCAAAACACTCTAGTATCTTTGCCAAGGGAACCCCAAACGGGATCACAAAGTCAGACACAACTGAAATGATAAAACAACAAAATTCCCTTATGCCCCTGGCCAAGGTGCTGATAGAAAGCAAGGAATGGAAGACAAGGAATGACCTATCACTGAAGAAAAGGGAAGCATTTTGTAATCTAAAGAGATTTCAAGACAAAGGAACTGGGTTTGAATTCTGACTCTGAAATTTAGGTGACCTATGGCAAGTAATTCTAATTCTCTGGGCATGAGTCTGCTCTACAAATTAGAAGGGGTTGAACAAGATAAATTCTGAAGTAATTTCCAGTTCAAAATCCTATTATCTTAGGTGTGTTATTAGATCAAGGACTCAGCAGAGAAGAAAAGAGGGTACAGGACAGATGTTATCCAGTGTATCTAACCAGTAGAATTAGGAGAAGATTTCTCTGGTATCTAGAAATATTTAGAAATGCTGCTTTCCTCATTAACATACTATTCTAGAAGAATCAAATTAATGGATTAGAGGGAAGTTGGTTAGAAGGGACTATTATGCATAACTCCATTTTCCTAGAAAAAGAAGTTGTGGTGAGGAAAGGAAGTTTTTAGAGGCCCATCTATTAGCTGTCAGATGTAGGGGTTGGTGTGCTTTTGATTGACTGTTTGGGGATTTGGTCTAAATGCATTATCCATCACAAGATAAACCCAATAAATACCTCCTCCAACAACATTTGTTACTTGGTGTCTATTTCTGAATCCATAAATCCAAGAAGCCACTGAAATGACATCTTTCGTTTCTTCTCAACACAGATTTTTTTCCCTCATGTTCAGATTCATCTTCTGTATTATATTTCAGCACAGAACTTTATTCCTGATGGAATAAAGTCAGAGGACCTGGATTCAGTCCTGAACTGATGATTCCTACCTAAAACAGAGGAAGTTTAGTGTAGTGGTGAGCATGATAAACTGGGAGTCAGAAGAGATTTGTTTTCAAAATCTCACTTCTGACACTTATTAATTATTGTGGACATGGACAAGTTGCCTTAGCATTCTGAGCTGGTTTTCCCATCTGAAATATGGAGATAATAATACCCTACAGGGGCTATTGTGAGGATCAAAGGTGATAATGTGTTCCTTAGTATATTGGAAAGAGTATTTGATTTGGAGGTAGGCTCCAAGAACATGGCAGCAGCCACACCCCTGTAAACCTTCTCAGCAGATGTGCTGAACAAGGTTGAGCATAACTACCAGGCCTCAAACCTGTCAGTGAGCTAGGGGAATGGCTACTCCAAGCATGTAAAGACTTCTCCTGGTGGACCGGATGGATGAGAATGATTTGTTCCAATGGAAGATGCTTGAAGTAGGCTCTATGGAACACTTAGAGCTTGACTAGACACCCAAGATACCAAGGTCATTCACTGTCCTGGGTCAATACCAGTTTTCTGACTTTTGTCTTGCCACCAGACTTTGTGAAAGACAGTGAGGCTGATGACTTTGTGCAACTCTACCTCACTTCAACTCAATCCTGAGTAGATCATGACATGACATCACCCCACGATGTCATTGTCCTCTCTGAAAATGAAGGATCAATAACAACAACAAGAGGACAGGAATTTAAATCCTGGTTCTGCCACTTACTATCATATCCTTGAGCAAACCATTAGCTCTACCTCTCTGGACCTGTTTCCTCATCTGTAAAATGAAAGAACTTGGGTGGATGATTCCTATAAACCTACATAATTCTTATAAAACTATAAAGGGCTACATAAATGTTATTTCTTGTTATTGTTCATCATGACCTTATTAAAGTCACAATCTCTCTAGGCCTTTGTTTCTTCCCCCATTGGGAAGGAATTGGAACATATGACTGTTAACATCCCTTACAACCCCAAAATGTTATGTTTTTCAGTGTAGTTCCCCTTACTTCAAATAATCCTCCACCAACCCACAGCCATCCACCTCATTTGAGATGGGGCATGGAGCCATGTACATAACTGCAGGTGTTCAGTAAATTCCTGTTGAATTGATCTAAATTTTCTAAGAAACAAGACTAAAACTCACCACCTCTAAGAAGCTACCATTGTCAAATCCCACATTGCACTGTGATCAGGGGCCTCCTCAGTAAATGGTGTCCTCAGTCTGCACCATAGTCATTTGCTTATGTTAACATATCACTTTGAAATAAGGCCTGAGATCATGAAGAAATCTCAGATTATCTTCCCACCTAGCCCCCATCCCCAAATTTCACCTACTAGCTTGGCATAATACTCAAAATCTTGACATTAAAGAGTAATCCCTTTAGAGCAGTGGTTCTCAATCTTCCTAATGCTGTGACCCTTTAATACTTGTATGCGGGCATATCTGCATGTGTGTGGACCCACCTGGAGACAGATAGAGGAGTGGTGTCTCGGTTCCTGAGACCATCAGAAATATGTGTTTTCCAATGGTCTTAGGTGACCCCTGTGAAAGAGTCGTTCAACCCCCAAAAGGGTCGTGACCCACAGGTTGAGAACCACTGCCTTAGAGTAAATTATTATTTCCATATTGATATGCAAATACCCCTAAGAGGGCTCACAAAACCTTTTATTTATATATAATTTCTGTAGTTCATAAAGTGCTTTCTTCACAACAACCCTGTAAGGGACTATTATTTATTATTATTATTATTCCCATTTTACAGATTAGGAAATTGAAGCTGATAAAATGACCTGTTCATAAACACAAAAGTAGTGCATGTCAAAGATGGGATCTGAACCCAGGTTTCTCTCATTCCAAGTCCAGCATTCTTTTCATGCTGCATCACATATGAAGTTCAATTCCTCTCACTGAGCACTCTTTAATAGGAATTTGAAGGTTGGAGAATGCTTAGCTAATATAATTCAGAGAGGGAGCTCGACACTAGATTTGACCACAGCTTTCAAACTTATGACCCCGTTGGTTTACACAGCGTAAGACTCAGCTCTGGGATGGCCACATGGTCCTCCCAATTTTACAGTCTTCTTTATTGCTGGGCGAGATCATTAATCATAACCACAATAATAACAATAATTTGTGTTGACATAGCGCTTGGCAGTTAATAATGCATCTTCCTCAGAACAACCCTTTAAAAGGCAGGTAGCACACACAAACTTCTTATTTGACAGGTGAAGAAATTGAGGTTCATGCGTTCCGATTTGCCCAAGATCCTACAACTAGCTAGAAAGAACTAGAAGTGCCCGTTCTGGCAACATATTATCCATTATACAACCTCAGTGTCTCTAAATATTTGTTAACGGATTGATCAATTAAATTAGGGCGCTTTTTTTCTTCCACAACCTCATACATTGCCCAGATTGGGTCTCCATGGATGTGATTCCCTGGTTTCTTCTGAGACCCATTTTACTGTGGGTGTTTCTGAAATGTTTGGGATCCTGAATATGGGTCTTCTCTGGCCATGAAGCCTCACGACTACTGCCTGAAGAAGTGTATGAGAACTAACCTTGACTTAGTCAGGCGTGAGAAAAAGAAATACTGGGATTTGATTGTTATTTGCCACAGGGCATAGGATAGCCAAAGGAATCTCCAATCATGAAAACCTCCCTTCTAGGAATAAACGTTTTCCTTCTATCTCCCTAATTTTTCCTTTTTTCCTGGCTGAAGTATCCCTTTCTTTCCTTTATATCCACACTTTTCCCTCTACCTCTGAACTAGCTGCAGGCCCTCTTGTTTAAAATCTCCCAGTTAAGAATGGGCTCTTCTGCTTTATCTCTAGCTCCTTTCATTCTCCCCCTCCCCTTTGCTATTTTAGACAAGACTTTCTCTCACTTACTCCCCTTGAGACTCTAGGAACTGTTAATATTTACTAAGCACTTATGCAGATATCTCACTGAGCAAGGCATCTGGGAGATAATAGTAGCAATAATAATAAAAAGCAACAACAAGAATAATAATAAGTGATACTTATATTTGCTTTAAGGCTTGCAAAAATGCTTTACATACACTATTTCATTTAATACCTAATTTAATCACGAAGATATTAAGAATACATAGCTCTTGCCCTTTAGAAACTAAAAATTGGGAAGACAAGTTGTGGGCACAAAATAATTAATGCTAAAAGGCTATATATTATAAGGCCAATGAAGTGGTGCAGATACTGAGAACCATAGAGGCTCAAAGTAAGCTAGCACAGGAGACTGGGGAAGGAGGATACATGAAGGAAGTGTGAGTCAAGCTGGATTTTGAAGGAAAGGTAAGATTTTGATGGATAAGAAGAACAGGCAGATATGGGCATTCAAGGATAGGGAAAAATCAGTATTAGTAAAGCCACAGAGGAGAGACCTTCAAGAGACTGTGGGTATTTAAGAAAGGGGTCTTGTTGGCAAGTAGTAGTAGTATGTCTGATTTAGTGAACTTGGTTTGGGCCTATGCAGTTCTAAGATGGTGACTGATTCTCTAATTATCTGTGAGATCTTTTCTATAATGATGAATAGATTACAATTGATGTTACTTCCCCTAAAGGTATCCTGAAGACAATTATTTCATTAACAAAAAACCTTCAAAATATACCAAAACCTTATATAGGTGGCTTGTTGGGGTGTTTAGGCATGTTTGAATTACTGTAATAGGAGCATTATAGAGTGTTTTCAAGGAAATGTAGGGTTTAAAATTTTTTTTCATGTATATTTAGGAATAAAATCTTATTCTGATCTTCAAAAAATCTATTTTTTCTTCAATGTGTCCAACACAGATCACAAACCTTCTTCCCCTTAGAAAATGGCATCATCATTGGCTAGGGCTAAGAATTAAACAATGCCCCTAGCAATAAGAATCTTGAGACTTATCTAGGTCTACTCAGAGATGACAGATAGAATCTCTGGCAGGATGCATAGGACAGAAAATGTTTTGGAGGGTTTTTAAAGTGCTACTAAGTAAAAGTATTTTAAGGTTTGATTTAGTAGACAGACAAGGAGCCCTAATACATTAATTATTTTTGAGACAAAGAACTATTGGTTAAAGGATAAACATTTACACCTTTACTTAATAACCTTGGCAAACTCCAAACTCTTTTTCCTCTGGAGTACAAAAGTCAATTTCAACCCAGTTAAGTTTGAAATAATGTTACATTTGGAATTAGTGGGATTCAGATTAATAGATACTCATAATCTAGAGCAATGCTTTTTACACTATGGGTCACAACCCCATATAGGGTCATGAAAAATTTGGCGAGAGTAAAAGGTTTCTGAAAGCACGATAACCAAAAATTAATTAAAAATAGAACTCATAATGAATCTGTGGTGTTTCTGGCAGAGTTTACACATGTTGCATCACACAACTTCACTGCAGCCTTGTTTCTGAACACAAAGCATGCTCACTTTGTGCTGTGCATGACCTCAGGCATGATACAGGAAAAGGGGTCAAGAGAGAAAAAAGTTTAAGAAGCACTAGTCTCGAGACTGGCTTAGTAGAAAGAGTGTAAGACTAGAAGTCAAAGCCTCAGTTTGAATCTTGCCTCCAATAGTTGCCAGCTGTGTGAGCTGTGCAAAACATGTAACCTCTCTGAGCCTCCATTTTATCATCTGTAAAATGGGTATAATTATACCTGTGTCCAGAAGATCATAAACATAGAGGCAGCAAGAGGTCTTAGAAGCCATTGTATTCGACCACCTCATTTTACAGAGGAGGAACACTTGCACAGGGTCACATATCTAGTAATTGTCTGAGGTAGGATTTGAACCCACTCTTCCTGACTCCAAGCCCAGCATGCTATCTACTTCTCACTCTCTCCTGCCTAGATTGTTAACTTTCAGATAGTTGTGAGATTCAGATGCTTACTGTGAGGAGATGTTATTGAGAGAAAGGATTATTTCTTTATTTTATTAATAACCAATTATTGAATTAGGATTAAAGGATTTCTACTTCTTTATCCAAAATCAACCATTGTAGGAAATCTTGGGAGAAACTTACTCAACCAAGGATGAGAGAAGTGGTGAATTTCTGTTCATTGTGTTTGGTCAGACAGGTCTGGAGTAGAAGTGGATTCCCTCTTTGATATGTATATTGATAAGTCTCTGACCAAGACTTGGGTGATACAAGTCATGTGCCCACCAAGACCTTCATTAGAATGAACACATATCTCGTTATAATATTAATTTTCTCATTAATTAGAGTTGATTGACATCCTCAGGAACACCCAGTTTTCCAAGGATATAAAAGTTGTGAGCCTGCTGCTGTGAGGGTTTTTGGCATTCGAGAGTACCTCTGACCTCTTTTATTAACAACATGCTAGCATTATTAATAAAATGATAAATTACCCATAAACTACGTCTCTCAGACTTTTTAAATGTCACATTATGCAAATATTAAGAAAAAAACTCATAAAAGTCAACACTATTTTATCCTTTATCAGTCAACATGAATTTATTCTTACTATATGCCATGCCCTATGCTGTGTACCATGAAAATATAAAAAATGGTGAAATCTATGGTTCTTACCTTAAAGGAGTCTACAGTCTGATTAGTGACCCAAGGCATGTACACTTGAAACAGAGCTCTAAGACAGAGGCAATTTCAAAATTATGTGGTTCAGACTCTAAGAGATTAGTGAGGTCAAAGAAATTTTCATGGTAAAGGTCCTAAGAGTTGAAAGGGACCTCAAAGGCCAACTAGTTCAACTTCTATAATTAACAGATGAGAAAACTAAGGCCTAGAGGGAAAAAAGTCACATGAGGAAACTGAGATCCAGTGAGGTAAAGGTCACACACATAAAGTGAGATGTAGAATTTGAACCCAGATCCCCTGTCTGTAGAGTCAGTATTTTGTCCATTGTAGCATATATGCAGGCCTTTAAGCATGAGAAGAGTGACAATGCAAAAAATAGTATGAAGGTGGCATTCAGCCTGGAATGTACAGGAGAGAAAATCACCAAATCATAGCACCTCCTTTGCTTAATGACCTCCAGAAAGAAAGAACTCACTACCTCCTAAAGGCAGCCTCTTCCACTCTTCCATAACTCTACAAGCTAGGTACCAATGAACATAAATAATGAATCTCATAAAGTTGTTGAATTTATTCAAGTTTGCACTATTCAAAGTTATAATTAAAGTATGGCAATTGGTTCCAGCCTAATGGAAATAGACCACGCAAACTCAAATAATGTGACCACAAGATTCATTATTCACACTAATCTAGACCTAGCTGTAATTGTTAGGAGCTTATTGTGAGGCTCAATTTGCCTTATTACAGCTTTTCCCCATCATTGTCAGGTCTGTTCTCTGGGTCCAAGAAAAACAAATCTCTAAGTGTCTGAAAATGGCTTTTCCTTTCCCTCTCTATCTCCTCCCCAAATATTCTATTTTCCGGGCTAAATATTCCCAGTTCCTTTATCCAATATATCAGAACTCTAATACTCTTCACCATTTTGGTCATCCTTCTATCTATACTGTCCAACTAAAATGTAGTGCCCAGAAGTGAACATCATATGGTCTGACTAGGGTTGGGTGCAACAGAACTAGCAACTCCCCAGTCCTGCCAGGATACTATTAATCTATCGATATTGCCTCCAATAACTTTTTTTCCCCGCAATAGCATGTTGTCTGATAAAGACCTTTCAGTCCACTAATACCTCCAGATCTTTTTCAAAATGATACCATGAGACATTAAGGGTAAGCCCTTGAAATGTGTCCCTATCCAGATTCTTTTTGGTTGGTTTTCATCTCAAATGTAGGCTCTGCTGATCTTTCTAAGATGCCCATCCTTAAAACCTTTTTCTCCTTCAATTTCAACCTCTTTCATGAAGCTTTCTCTGACCACTTCAATTCAAAGCAACTCCCTTTCCTTCACTCCAGGTCCCGTGTACAAAATCAACCCTCTCACTGACTGCACTGGTCCATCACCCAAATGGCTACTTAAGTCAATCACCCTGTTCATATTCATTGCTGCAGCTGTCACACTATGAGCTATCCAGAGGAGGGTTATTTATGCACCAGCCCAGCTCAGCTTGGTGGCAGTCTTGTTAAATAGTGAGAGTTGTAACTTCCTCATAAATTCGATAGTAAATGGATGAAGAAGTTGCCTCACAAACTGGTAATTGTTTTGATTGGATGGCATTGAGGTGTCACGCAGCCCACAATATTAGAGAAACCAGAAACCAGATCCTGTAGAATGAGAAAACTTTCCGTTATATCAATCATTTAACAAAATATTCATCAAGTCCCTACTATGTACACTCACTAATGAGCAATATAAGCCAGTATTAAGACATGACCCTTATTCTTAAGCATTTAATTGTTTAGTTGGGGAGACAGGACATAGAAATACAAAATTAAGTAACAAGCAATTATTTTAAAAAAGCTGCTTCTCTCTGGGCCTTTATTTTTTTCTTCTGTAAAATGAGACGTACTTCCTTGTATGTCAAGTCAATGTCCTCTCAAGTCAATGTAACCATGTGTAAGATTCGTTCACCTCCACAGAAGTAATCAATCAATTCTTTATTAAACATCTCCAAGGGACTTACGATGAGTTCAGAAGATGACACAAAACAATTAGAGAAGAATAAATGAAAAAAAGAGTGGAAATAAAACAAAAAGTAACAACTAATTTTTATAAGGCACTTGAAAGTTTGCAAAACCCATTATATGTATTTCCTCATTTGATATTCACATCAACCCTGTGACATAGATTCTATTATTTGTTTCCTATTTTATTTCCTTCTACTGTATTATTTCCTATTTTATAACTGAATAAACCAAGGCTTAGAGATGTTGTAACTTGGCCGGCATCACACACTTACTAAGTGACTGAGCAGGATAGTATGGACATTAGGTGTCCTAGAAGTGCAATTGAAGAAGAGATCATTGTGGCATGGAGTAGTCAGGAAAAACTTTGGGAAGAGGTTGGATTATAGCTGGGCCTCAAAGTTAGGTAGGATTTCTACAAAGAAACAAAATAGAGGAAGACCACAGGAACACCATGACCAAAGTAAGATATAAATTCCTCCCAAGTTACTGTTGCCGGAATGATACACTGAAGAGATGAACCATCTTGCAATTCTGCTGTTAGCCAATGGCTCTCAGATGTCTAAGACTGGTTGATACCAGCTGACATTCTTTGTCCATAATATATTCTGCTGGTGTCCCTGGTAATGAAGGAACAGCTGTTCAACAAGGAGCCTGCCCCTGGCGATATCTGTTAATTGATGTGCTGTGTGTTTTTATGGGAGCTTTTAAAGGTGTTTTATCACTGACTGTAAGGGAAAACCCCCAGAATATCATTATTTAAAATCTAAGGGGGAAAAGAAGAAAGAAAAAGAAGAAAGAACTTTAGGGAAAGTACTGAGTTAACATTAAGGATCTAGCTCCACAATATTAAACTAACTGGTCGATGGAGTCTAAAAAACAACCAAACCAAGTTGTTTGGTGTCACTGCTAAAATCAGTTGATTGGTTGGCTAAATAGTTTATAGTTCCACTGGCACTTTTCATGCCAATTGTCTATAACCAGAATTTGCCTATAACGACTCTTCACAACTGTTGTACTTTGAAGATTTCAAATCACTTTATATATGTTCTGTTATTTGATCCTCCAAAGCACTCTGTCAAGTAGGTAGCAAGGGAATTATTATAACCATTCTGAAATTGGGAAAACTGAGACTTATGGAAGAGAAATGATTTACTCAGGGTCATACATCTAATAAGTGGTGGAACTAGGACTCAAACCCCAGTCTTCTAACTCAGATGCCAGTTTGTTGAATCCAGTCTCAAACACTTACCAGCTGTGTGATCCTGGGCAAGTCACTTTAACTATTGTCTCCTTCAGTTTCTTCATCTGTAAAATGGTGATGATAATAGCATCTACCCTCCAGGGTTGTTGGGGGGATAAAATGAGATTTTTATAAAGGACTTTGTAAACCTTAAAGTGCTATATAAATGTTAGCAATCATAATTTTCAGCACCATCACCACCATCATCATTGTTTTTATTATTATGAATTATTATGAATTGAATGAAATGTAAACTTCTTTGTAAAACTTTAAATAAGGTATAACTATGAGATATTGTTTTTTTCAGACCTGTGATTTCATTGATGTAGATACGCTCCAATGAAGAAATTTCTACCAAATCAGATTAGCAAGCATTGTGCAGTTTATAATATGAAGTTGTTGGCTAAGAGACTGAGAAGTTGAGGTCATGAGACCATAGATTTAGAGTTGTAAGGGAACAGAGCAGCTATCAAGGCAAACTATTTCATTTTGTAGAAAAGGAAACTGAGGCCTAGGGTCACACAGCAAGTACAGGTCAAGTCTTAAGCCTAGATCTTTATTACTTGGAGGCCAATTCTCCATTTGTTATACATATCATACTTCTTCAAGGTTGACCGATGATGTTAATGCTGGTCTTGATGTTGGTGATAAATAATGACCTAGAGAGCTAAGAGGTATATGAAATGAATCCAGGAGAAGCAGAACCCAAACTATGGGAGTAAGGAGGGAGAAATGGAGGTCTGTCTTCATGGAACAAAGTCGAGGAAACACCTAGAAAGAGAAACACAAAGCAATCATCAACTGAGTCTTCTGATTACAGCAGATTTTTTGTACTCCATCCCCTCCTTAAACATCTGCATCTACAAAGTTACGAGCCCCATGTGATAAAGCCTTAAATATTAGATTGCCCACTAGATTCAGTTAAAATATCTCAAGGGAGGCCATACAAAAATCAACTTCCTTCCTCCAAAAAATCTTTTTGCCCATCAAGCAAGATGCCATTACCCACATGGTATGGCGGCTTGATGCCCATTCCCTTAGATATCACTCACTTATGCTTACCCATGTAATTCTGACTCCCAATGTCAAGAAAAGTAATAATGAAATACACAGGGGTGAAGGAGGTTGTTTTTGTTCATCAAAAGCACATTTGCTATAATCTTAAAGAAAAATGGGAAGAAATCAGAAAAGTTTGAGATTTTAAAAATATTTTGCTTTTAAATACCATGGAAAGTGATTAAGATTAGAAAATATGGGGGTTTTTATAGTTTGGATACAAAAATGCAAAAATCAACAAAATCACAAATCTGTAATATGTGGCACAATTACCATAGCACTGAACTTGAGTTGACTACTCAGAACTTGAAGGAATTGGTGGGAGAAGATAAAAGGAGCATTTATAACAAGGCTAAGGGAAGGAAAATGCTAGTCTGAACTTGGTGGGATGTTCATAGTTTCTTCTTTCCCTTAGTTTCAGCTTTAAAGTCAAAATACATGATGTAGTAAGATGCTAAGACTACTGACCTCAAGAATCACATGGTCTCTGATACAGTTATGCCTAAAGGAATAGGGAAGGGCTCAGAAGATGCTATCAAATATTCTACTTTGGCTGAGCTTGTCACAAAGAGTTTTTGCAGCCAGTCATTTGATGAATCCTATGCCTGAAATTGCAAACAACCTTTTAGATAAGACTTACCCAAACATATACATGCCATAGGGAAATACAAATAGAGACAAACAGGAAAGTCACAGAGATAATCAGATTTCCCAGAATTTCCACCACATGACTTCATCTGGCATGTTTGTCCTTCCCTCCTGTTGATCTGTTCAGTACCACAGTCATAGAATTACGGGTTTAGAGGCTATCAAATCCCAGCTTCTTTTACAGAGGAATAAACTATGGCTCCAAAAGTTGAAATGAATTTCCCAGGGTCACACACCTGGGGCATAACAAATATTATATGCTTATATTTCTATAATATATTGTATATAATTATAGCATAATATGTTATATCTATATATCATATTATATACAATTATAATATAATTATTACATTATAAATTATGTTCTATTACAAATTATTACATTAAATTACATATTTATCTATATACTATATTGTATATAATTATATGTAATATAATATCTAATAATATTTATAATATATTACATACTGTTGGTATAATATATTTTATGTAATTATATGTTATGATGTGAGAGCAACAACAATTATTATTGTTGTTGTTGTTATTGGTATAATAATAATAATAACAGTAATAAAAGTGAACATTTATATAGCACTTATTATATTCCAGGCACCGTGCTAAGTATTTTACAACTATGATCTCATTTGATAAATTTGTCACTGGGTTTCCATCTCCCGAGGGCATTTGCTTTGGAAGTTGTATTTCTCACTGTGGAATTAGTCTTTGGCCCTGCTAGAGCTGCCTGGGTGGGAAACCCAGTAGAGTTCTAGGGGCTATTATTATCACCATCTTACAACTGAGGAAGCTAAGGCAGATAGAGGTTAAATGATTTGCCGAGCATCAGACAGCTAGTGTCTGAAGCCAGATTTGAAGCTCAGTCTTTCTGATTCCAAATCCAATGCTCTATCTGCTACATCACCCTATTTCTTCACCACTTATTACATGAGAGTCAATTTATGGAACACCAGTTCAGAGGTCTAGGCGAGCTCTGCTTTTAAAAGTTGCCCACAGGTGGGGTGGCTAGGTGGCACAGTGAACAGAGCACCAGCCCTGGAGTCAGGAGGACCTGAGTTTAAATCCGGCCTCAGACATTTGACACACTTACTAGCCGTGTGACCTTTGGCAAGTCACTTAACCCAGATTGCCCTGCCCTCCCCCCTCCAAAAAAAAAGCAAAAAAAAAGTTGCCCACAGGAGACTGGAGACCCTCTAGTCCTACTAGCATTAGCTGCTGTTTACTGCATTTCAGCTTCCCTGACTCCTTGATGGTGGTAACAATCCATCAAATGGATGACTTTTGACTAGTTCCATCATGTGTTCCATTATGCATATTGTACAGGTGCAGACTATCTGAGGAAAAGCCCTGGAGATTGCTTTTAGATAAATAGACCTGGCTATTTATTTATGCTATTTATGCTATTTATGCCTGGCTATTCCGTTTCATTTGCACATTGTGTGCATGTCTGTTTGTGTATGTGCACACATGCATGCATGTGAGCATTTCTAAATGTCTATGTTGATTCTTTCTCTTTAACAGAGGTAATAGAGATCAGAGATCATACCATTTTCCTAGCATAGGTTCATAATGGGTAGGTTCCCTTTCCTGAACTCTTGAAAGATCATGGACAAGAATCATGCAGCATGATGACTTGCAATCTGCATCTTTAGAAAGAACTTCCAAATTGATGAGATCCCTGAAATATTTAAGTATTTGAGCAGCAGAGGGCAGAGATTGTATCATGCATAGGGCAAAATTGGCAATGGCAAAGTTTACCCCAAATGCCTTCAGTTTCCCAGATTTCAAGCCGTTTCCCTTCCCCATTACAAATTCGTTGTACCCAAGTTCTCTCTGTCTCTCTGTCTCTCTCTCTGTCTCTCTCTCTCTCTCTGTCTCTCTCTCTCTCTGTCTCTCTCTCTCTGTCTCTCTCTCTCTGTCTCTTTCTGAATCTCTGTCTCTCTCTCTCTGTCTCTCTCTCTCTCTGTCTCTCTCTCTGTCTCCCCTCTTTTTCTCTCTGTCTGTGTCTCTCATTCTCTCACTCTCTCTTGTTGGCTCTCTCATTCTCCGTGTGTGTGTTTATGTCTCTCTGTGTCTCACTCTGTCTCTTCTTTCTCTTGTTCTCTCATTCTCTCGTTCTCATTCTCTCTGCCTCTCTGTCTCTGTCTCTTTCTCTGTCTCTGTCTCTCTGTCTCTCTCTCATCCCCCTAATTCAACAAAGGCTATGATCTCCCTCACATACAATTGAGCATAAGTTTGTCACTGGTTTCCATCTCCCGAGGGCATTTGCTTTGTAAATTGTATTTCTCACTGTGGAATTAAAGTCTATGCCCCAGCTAGAGCTGCCTGGGTAGTAATCTGGGTGGAGTTCTAGGTCTGGAATCAGGAAGATAGGAGTTCTAAATCTGACCTTAGACACTTACTAGCTGTGTGACCCTGGACAACACAATTAACCTCTGTTCACCTGTCTTCTCAACTGTGAAATGGGGCTAATAATATCGCCTTCTTCCTACTGTTGTGAAGATTAAGTGAGATAACTGTAATTTGCCTAACATAGTAATTGGCACCTAGTAGGTGCTTAATAGATGAATATGTCTTTCCCCCTTGCCCTTTCCCTGTTAACAGGATTTCAGGCATTAGTGCCAGAAGGAAGGGGGGATTTAGCCAACAGAGAGTTTTCCCGGCACTACAGTTAAACCTTCCACATAACAGTTTTCCTCCTCACAGTTTCCATTTGTTTAGGGCTGTCAGAAAAAATTAAATGGCAGTTTTGGGGGAGTTTTGCAGAATCTAAAGATGAACACACAAAGGCCAACAGATGACACAGAGCCTATGACCAAATATTTAACCCGAATTTTACAATAAGGTATTGTAAACACCCCATAAAAGATAAAGAAAAAAATTCAGACTTCTCTGGTACAAAGAGAAGGCTAAAAAATTTTACGTGGATTTTCCAGATCTCGGGGTGGGGGTGGGGGGCGGGGGAAGTGGGGAGGGGCACCACATCCCTAACCCTCCTGATATGGAAGGGATAACTGAATTTAAATGGTGCCATAGTCCAGATATCTCCTCAGTTTATATGGGCTGCAATAGGGACTACAAATCATAATACCAGACTTAGAGCTGGGAGGAATCTTAGAGATCATTTAGTCCAAGCCTCTCATTTTACAGATGAGAAAACATTCCCAAATCAGAGATGTGACTTGTCCAAGGTCACATGGGTAGCAAATAGTAAGGGTGAGGTATGAGCTTGCCCCCCCCCCATCCAGTCTTCCCTTTGACATTCACTGAATAACAATTGACAGTCCTATTATAAAATTAATTCCATGGCTTCTGATGGATTTCGCCCTCGTTCTTCTCCCGTGTCATAGAGAACAGCACCAAGTAATAGGGCATATATAATCTGGAAGCAAAGAGATAGGGACCAAACCTGTTATTAGTAGATGGATCTCCTGGATAAAGACACTCCTCCTACCAATACAGGCCGGCAATTTCTCTGCAACTTAAAGTCTTAGAGAATTGTCTAGAGCACTAAGAAATAAACTGAATTTTTCATTCACCATTTCATGGTGTATGGTCAGTATTGGCAGCTAGGTGGCAGAGTGGAGAGAGCACTGGGCCCGCAGTCAGGAAGACCTGAGTTCAAATACAGCCTCAGATGCTTAGAAGCTGTGTGACCCTGGGCAAGTCATTTAGCCTCTGTTTGTCTCAGTTTCCTCACCTGTAAAATCGTGACAATAATAGCACCTACCTCCTAGGGTTGTGATGAGTATCAAATGAAATAATAATTGTAAAGTGCTTTGTACAGAGCCTAGCACATAGCAGGTTCTATATACGTTAGCTATCATTATTGTTATTATTATTATTATCAGTCAAAGGTGGCACTTGAAGTCATGTCTTCCTGCCACCAAGGCAAGCTCTCTATTTGCTACTCTATACTCTCCCTTTTGGAGGCAAAAGTGCTAGAAAAATGCACTAGTTAATCACTAGTTACTTACAATAATAGTTCATGGCCATTCTCCTACTCCCAACTGGAAATCTTGCTTCAGTTCTTTTAAAGGTTACCATTGTGACTGATCTGGGACCAAAAAAGGGGGTCTTAGGTGAATATTGGTATTGCTCCCACCTTTTCTTTATCCTCAAGGAACCTACTGCAAGCCCCTCATCATAACTAGACTTGTGCCATAGCAGATCTGCTTTCTACAAATTTTCTGCCCACTAACATTTTCCTTTCCTCTATCTCAGCCCCACAAGATTCAGTTATCAACTAGTATAACTGAAAATATTGTGTTACATGCCAGTTATCTGAGGCCTTCTGGAGATGGTATTCTCCCCCTTTGTTAACTGAAGCATCAGAGACTCCAGTGGAGAGAATTTCAACCTGAGTGGAATAGGAAGATGATGCTGTAGCAAGACAACAAATATCTGACCTGGATACTCTTTGAGATGACTTGCCAAGGAAAATGTCTCTGAGACTCCATGCAGATGTCTTTGATGTGACTTGCCAAGGAAAATTACATACTTTTCTTTGGTGGTATGGAGAGACTATTTGCTCATTGGAAGAATAAAACAGGGATGTTCTCTAAAAGAGAAAAGTTGTCTCCCCCCCACACATACACTTATTTATCTATATCTGTAGATATGTCTATATCTATTGCTAATTATGCATATACTATACACACATACATATGTATATGTATATATATATATGTCTGTGTGTGTCTAACTGTGTATCTATGTATTTATCTATCAACCTATCTAAATAGAGAGAGTGAGGGGGGTAACTAGATGATATCTAAATTTCCTTCTAGTTCCAAACTCTCTTTATATCATGAGACATCTGGTGACAGGTGAGACATCTGGTGACAGGTAAGACTCTGTAGAGCCCTCAAAATTTGTAAGGGTAGAGTATTTGAAGGCAAAACAGATAATAAACTCATCTAAACCAACCTTCTCAATGTTACAGATGAAAAACTAATGAATAGAGAGCTTAAGAGTCTTGTCCAAAGCTGTGTTATGGTGTATTAACTTCTTTGTTACTATGATGGATTCAGTTTTCTGGTGTTGAGATTTGGCTTTCTGGTATCTGAATAAATGTTTAAGTTTCTGTCTTCTTTATGGAGAGTCTGTTATGTTTTGTGATTTAGAACTATGATGGCACATTCATAGTCACTGTTGGTGTTGTGGATATCGCATTGGTGCTACAAGGACTTTTTGTCCCACATAGGCCGATATCTGACCTAGACAGTCTTTGAGATTATTTTTCAAGGAAATTTCCCTACTTGTCTTCAGTGGTATACAGAGACTAAAACAGAGATGATCTCTAAAAGATAAAAGTGCATACACACAGATACATACACACATACACACATTTACTTTGTCACTGACCTGTCCACCTGTTTGACTTTGACTTCACTTTTCCAGAGAAGAATTTCTTAGTCATCATGTCAGAGACTAGCTGTATGGTCATGAAAGATGTCTTGGCTGGAAGGTTTTAAAATATACCACCCAGCCCTGATGCCTCAGAGATTGAGTGTTTTGCCATGGGTTCTGACTTCTGGTGAATTGTTGGTCTTATTAATCCTCAGCATTGGAAAGGGGACAGACAGCATCAATCAACTCCATATCATTCATTATCCCTCCCGGTTGTCATGTGCACACTGAAAACAGAGAAAGGAATCTATGTGGTCAAAGGTCTAAGTCTGGTTTCCAGGAGAGCAAGAGAACACCCACTCCCCACCCTTGCCAGGGACTCATTCATTGGAGACAGAGATTGATTTCTTGCATGCTCTACCTATCTTAAGCAACTACCTGCATGCTATGATTTGAAGACCTCTCTTTATATATATATATATAAAACAGTAATTATAATAACCAATACTGATGCAGCACTTTAAGGTTTACAATGGTACACATAATCTCATTTAAACCTTGGGGTAATTCATGAAGTAGGTATTTTTTTCAGATGATACAACTGAGACTTGGAAAGATAACATGCCTTGCCCCTAATGACAGAGCTAGCTACTTATTTGAGAAAAGCAGGATTTGTATGCAAGTCTCACTGACTCCAAAGCCCAGTCTCCTATTCATGGTAGCCCACTTCTTTAAGGAACATTTCCTCTACTCAAAGACATAACTCTTATTGATCAAATGAAATAATATTAATAAATCTCTTTACAACAGTGTCTGGCACATAATAGGCACTTAATAAATGCTTGTTCTCTTAGCCCTATTTGCTTGTGAGAGCACTTCAAATCACAAGTTATATATGTACGTGTTTTCTCCCCCATTAGAATATAAGGTTCTTGAGGGTGATGATTGTTTCATTTTCAGCTTTTTCATCCCCAGCCCTTAGCACAACCCCTGACACATCGTAAGTGCTTGTAAAGCCTAGCATGAGCAACTTTCCAAAGGACTGTGGCTGTGAACAGCTTTCAAGCATACTGAACTCTCCATTTATTCAGTAACAAATTAAGGCAAAACATTCACAGAAAATCAAAATACAGCATTCACCATGTTGCAACTCAACAACTTAACACTAAAATGGCCATGTAGTTTTCACCAAAGTGGTCACATAGTTTTAAACAAGGTACATTCATTTAGTAAATAAATCATTTAGTAAGTCCTCAATTCAATCACAAAATACAAAAGTTAAAGTTCTCTTTTAAACAAGGTGTATTGGGGGGCGGAGCTAAGATGGCGGCGTAGCAGCAGTAACATATTGGGGCTCTCACATAGCCACCCCAAAATACCCATAAAATAGGACGCTAAACCAATCCTAGAATTCCAAAACGCACACAAAGATACTTCCCACTAAAGTCAGCTCGGCTACGAGGAACCATATCAGCACTGTGAACCAAAACCAGCCTGGCCTGAAGCCGCGGCTGTGCCCCGGGGGTGGCTGGACCAGAGGAGATGAGGAGCTGAGGAGCTTCAGGTGAGTGGATTAGTGGCAGCTGTGAATGGGAATTGTGAAAGGGGGAGATAAGCAGTCCGGCCAGAAGGCCGCCAGAGCAGAAAAGCTAAAGGCAGAGGTTTTGCACCTGCCTCGGCATTGCAGCTTCCCGCCCCGGCCTGCAGGCAGCAGGGGGACTGAGAGATTGAATTCAGGCCAGAGCTCTCACGTTGAGCGGCCTGGACAGATCGCCGTCTTGGGCCTCGGTCTTGGAGTCCTCGCTATCCAGTCAGCTGGAAGTATATAGGAAGAGTTCCCAGCCTCTTTCTAAGAGCTATGGCAGCCGGGAGGACCCCAGCGATTTGGGACAGAGCTTTCCCTTCTGGAAGCAGAGCCCCACAGAGATTTAAAAAAAAAATCATGGTCTGAAGAACCATGAGTAAGAATAAGCATAAGAAGCAAAGTAAGAACAGCTCCCAAACCCTT
>CM053583.1:288245138-288266778 GCA_028627135.1 Pseudochirops cupreus | reverse complement strand
CTCTCACGGAATTTGGCTTAGGAAAGGAATGACATAAACTCTAAACTGGGCATCTTACCACACAGAAGAGTAGGGGGATGGGGGATGAGAGGTGGGGTGATGGAGGGGAGGGCAGAGTTGGGGGGAGGGATGATGAATACACACATTTCTGTAGAGGGAGAGGGATGGGGTGGAGAGTGGATGGGGGGAGGCAGGATAGGAAGAAGGGACATTTAATCAGACTCTCACAGTGTGCTCACTATGGAGAGGTTCTGTGTAATTTCACATGTTCAGCCTGTATTTGATTGCTTGTCCTTCCAGTGGGGATGGGTGGTGAGGGAGGAGGAGAAAGAATCTGGAATTTGGAGTTCCATAATCAAATGTTATGAATGTGTATCTATCTCTCTATCTTTGTATATATATAGATATATAGATATATAGATAGATATAGATATAGATGTATATATCTATATATATATGCAATTATATATATGCAATTATTATTATTATTATTGACTACATCCAACTGGAACTTGAGATACACAGGCACTGCAGTTGGGAGATCCATCCTGCCCTACCAAAAAGTGACATAGGAGAGAATAGACTGGGGGAGTGGGGACACACTGGGATGGCTGTTTTGGGGTGGTGAGCGGGGGAAAGACAGGGAGAAAATATGTAACTCAAAAAAATTTAATAAAATAAAAAAAAAGTTTAAAAGCAAATGTTAACAATTGTTTTTACATGCAACTGGGGGAAAATAAATACTAAATAAAAGAAATGATTTCTCATCTGAAAAAAAAAACAAGGTGTATTTATTTAGTCAGTCACAAAGTCCACCCCTAGGTCACACAGTCTTAATCTTTTCAATCAAGAAGTCTTCCTTCTTAACCAAATACATTCATTTAGTCAGTCACAAAGTACAAAGGTCAAAAGTTTTCCACCCCCAGGTCACAACTAAATTACAATATTATCAGTCACCACCAAGCACCCTCTCAAGGGGTAGTGGAAAGCATAAAAGCCATCCACCCCTAGGTCACAACTCGGTTACAATATCATCAGTCAGCATTAAGTACCCAAGGAGAGGTCTTTTCATCTTGACATGAGGCAGATTCTCAGCTTCCATGGCTCCTTTTCCCACAGTTTCTGTTCCTGGGAAGACAAAGCTTAACAAAGCTACAATAACACTCATCCACACTGCCAGCATCCTTATCAATTCACTTTTTGCCTGTGAAATCAACCTAGACCCAACAACAAGGTCTGAGGCCTCTATCAACAAATGAATCTGACAAAGTAACATCAAAACAGACAGACAAAGTACCTACACCACAGTCATGCCTCCTCAATTCTTGGTAGTTCCAGCGAACCCTCAGAAGTCCTGGGCAGCTCCAGCTGGCAATTTTCTCTTTCTCTTCTCTCTCTCTCTCTCTCTCTCTCTCTCTCTCTCTCTCTCTCTCAGCAACTCTGGCTCCCGGCAGTTCTCTTTCTCTCAGCATTCTTCTTCCTGGCAGTTCTCTCTCTCTTTCTAGCAATAGCTGCTCTGCCTCCATGATGCTGCTTCCAGAAGTTCTGGCCTCTCTCAGCTTGGGCTTTTCCATATACATGGCACCATATCCTCACTGTTCAGACCCCTCTCATCACGTCAACAAGTCTATCCCACTGTGGGATTTACAAGTACTGGGTCTTAACACTTAACCTGAAACCAAGTGCTAAGTACCTATTAGCTTGCTAATACAAGGGGATCTTCAAATTCCATTACCATTACAGTGCTTAATAAATGCTTTTTAATATTGATTCATTTCATTCAATTCATTCATTTGTTTCATTCATTCAATTCATTCATTCATTCTCCTTAGTGTGGCTCTGAATATCCTTCCCAATTGATAGATTGATGGTTTAGCGTGAGAGAATCTTCAGCAAGAGCAGAACCTCCTGTGTTCCTCTTTGAGATCTTCTAGAATCTTGAGAGGAAAGGAATGAAGGAATTTGACAATCAAATCCTTTAAGAAAATGTTGGAAGGAGGAAAAGAAAAGAAATCTACTTTCCCTTCCCTTCCCCCTACCATCCCAGTTTCCAGCTTCTCATGGTGGGAACTGTAATCCAATCAGTCTTCTTGTTGCTTCTGTTCCTCAAACTCCTCACTCCTCCTCCCATCTCTTTACTTTTACACTGGCTATCCTTCATGCCTAGAATGCCCTTCTCTCCTCCCTTCTGTGGCTGCTAGATGGTGGTGCAGGGGATAGAGCACTAGGCCTAGAGTCAGAAAGACTCATCTTCCTGAACTCAAATCCAGCCTCAGACACTTAATAGCTATGTGACCCTGGGCAAATCACTTAACTCTGTTTGCCTTAGTTTCCTCATCTATAAAGCTGAAAATGGAAATAGCAAATCACTTCAGTTTTTTGTTTGTTTTTTTTTGCCAGCAAAACTCCAAATGGGGTCACAGAGAGTCAGACACAACTGCAAAACAACTCAATAACAACAACTACCTCATCTCTATCTCTCAGCTCCTCTGGCTTCCTTCAAGTAGAAGCCAAAATCTTGCCTTCTCTGATAAGCCGTCCTCGGTCCTCCTTAATGCTGAGTACCTGCTCTCTGAGATAATTCTGAATTTATCCTTTGTAGATCTTGCCTGTACATAATTGTTACATATTGTCTCCCCTATTAGAAGGTGAGCTTGAGAACAGAGACTTTGTTTTTATTTTATTCCCAGCAATGCCTTACACATGATTGACACTTAATAACGCTTGTTGACTGACTTACTCCACTTCTTATAATCCCTTAATTCCTTCAAAACTCTACTCAAGCAACGCTTTCTACAGGAAACCCTTGCCCTTCTGTGCATCTGCTAGCACCACTCTACCCCCCTCCCATAATATTTGCTTTGAGTTTATTTTGTGTACATGGACAGGGACTAGAATTATGATTTCATGGGCATTAGGAATTCCTTGCTGTGGAAGCTCCCTCTACCAATGCTGATATGCAATTTATCAACTTTATTTCAGTTATATGTCAACTACATCAGCTTGAAAGCACAGTGGATAGAGTGTTAGATGAAAGAAGGAAAAACTAAATTCAAATCCAGCCTCAAACACTAGCTGTGTGACCATGGGCAAGTCACTTAATCTTTGCCTCAGTTTCCTCTTCTGTAAAATAGATAATAAGAGCACCCACCTAACGGGGTTGCAAGGAAAGTAAAATGAGATTATTTTTGTAAAGCCTTAAGGTGCTATATAAATGCTAATTTATTATTATTTTATGGGAAGCTTGGAGGCACAGTGGATACAAAGGTGAAGAACCTGGGGCCTTGAGGTCACACATGGCCCTCTAGGTCCTCAAGTGAGGCCCTTTGACTGAATCCAAACTTCAAAGAACAAATCACTTAATAAAAGGATTTGTGCTATAAAATTTGGACTCAGTTGAAAGTGGGTTCCTCAGTCCTGGTGAGTGTTGTTCCTGGAGTCAGGAAGACCTGAGTTTAAATTAAAGACTTGAGGAAAATCTCAGACTAGCTGAGTGGCCCTTGGCAAGTCACTTAACCTCTGTTTGCCTCAGCTTCCTCACCTATAAAGTGGGAATAATATAAAGAGTACAACAGGGTTGTTAGGAGGATAAAATGCAATGATATTTTTAAAGCACTTTGCAAGCCTTAAGGTTCTTATATTAATGTCAGTTATTATTTTAGGGTAAGCTAGGAGGCACAATGGATAGAGTGTTGGGCCTGGAGTTGGAAAGACTTAAGTTTAAATGTGACCTCAGATACTTACTAGCTGGGTGACTGTGGGTAAGTCACTAAACCTCTCTTTGCCTCAGTTTCTTCAGCTATAAAATGGGGCTAAATAATAGCACCTACCTCCCAGGGCGGGTGTGAGGATCAAATGAGAGAATATTTTTAAAGAGCTTAGCACAATGTCTGGCACATAGTAGGCAGTATATAAAGGCTTATTCCTTTCCCTTCTCAGCAATTTATAGTTTTCAAGAGTTGCCTAGGGCAGATGTATCAAACACATACCCTCAACGCTTCCAAGTGCAACCTGAACCAGATAAAAATATAATTGGGAAATATATAACAAAATCAATAAAAATATAATAAAACAATGATAGTTTTACACTTTAAAACTAAGTCAAGATGCTGCTGCAGGGATCCTTATGTACCAATGATTGCCTCCCAATTGTATTTGAGTTTGACGCCCCTGGTCTAGGGCACAAGGAGTTGAGGAACTTCTCTTGAGGCACACAATGAATATGTGTCAGAGGCAGGACCTGAAACCAGTTCTTCCTGGTTCTGAGGACAGCACTCCAGTCAATTAAATAAATCATCTGTCTGCTGCTTCTTCAGTTTGCACATACACCAAGTCAGCCTGGGCATTGACCTTGAAGCCAGGAAGAGCTGGTTTTAAGTCCTGTCCCTGCCACATGCTGGCAGAGTTAGCCTGGGCAAGTCATTTAAATTCTCTGTGTTCTAGGCAGTTTTCTAAGACTATAACTTACAGCTTACCCATTCTCATTGCCAGAGAACATTTCTTCAACTAGGAATTCCTTTCATTTGTGAGATCAGTTCTCATCAATACATTTAGTGAGGTACAGTTCTTATTCCCTTGTACTTAAAGCTGCATTAAGACTTTTGGGACATTTTGTCTTCTGTAATGAAATATAAGTTCTTTGAGGACAAGAGCTGTTTCATTTTTGTCTTGGTATCAAGACTGGTAATTTTACAAAGTTAGCTGATTTATTCAATAATCATCCATCCATTCATTCATCCATTCATTCATTTGCCTTAGTATGATTCTGGATATCTTTCCCAAGGAGAGCAGGAAGTTTCACTGAGAAATCAAGAAGTTTTCTTTGTCACTCCCTTCCTTTTTGGTTTTTTTCCCCTCAGATATTTTCCCCAAAGCAACTGCCTTCTTATTTTCACTTCTGCTAAGTCATTGACAAATCAGTGGTTTCAAGAATCTGTTATCCCATTGGTGTGGACCCCCTAGCCAATGAGGCAGAACACTAACCACCTATTTATTTCCTGATCTTTGTAATCTATTATTATATGTAGCAAAATTCCTGATTTTCTGTTACTACATAAATTCATCACCCTTTGGCCAACCTGATGACAAGAAAGCATAGACAAAAAAAAACTCAAGAAAAATGATAAAAGCAAAAAACAACAAAAAATGGTTGTTTCAATCTATATTAAGTAAGACACCATCAGTTCTTTGTCTGGGGATGGATAGCATTTTGCATCATACATTCATCAGAATTGTCTTGGATCATTGTATTGCTGAGAATAGCTAAGTCATTCACTACTGATCATCTTGCAATATTGCTGTTACTTTGTACACTGTACATTTCACTTTGCATCAGCTCATGTAACTCTTTCCAGGTTTTTCTGAGAGTATCTTGCTCATCATTTCTTATAGCACGATGGTATTCCATTATAATCACATTGCACGATTTATTCAGCTATTCCCCAAATGATGGGCATCCTCACAATTTCCAACTACCTGTCACCAGAAAAGAATTGCTATAAATATTTCTGTATAAGTAAGTCCTTTTCCCTTTTTTAAAAATCTCTTTTTGGATACAGACCTAGTAGTGGCACTGCTAGGTCAAAAGGGATGAACAGTTTTATACCTTTGGGCATAGTTCCAAATTTTTCTAAAGAATGGTCTAATCAGTTCACAACTCCACCAACAATGTATTAATGTCTCATTTTTCCCACATCCTTCCCTCCAACATTTGTCATTCTCCTTTTCTGTTCTATTAACCAATCTGATAGGTATGAGGTAGTATCTTAGAATTGTTTCAATTTGCATTCCTCCAATCAATAGCAATTCAAAGCACCTTTTCATATGACTATAGATAACTTTGATTGCTTCATCTGAAAACTATTTTATCTCTTGATCATTTATCAATCAGGAAATGACTCCTATTTTTTTTTAATTTGATTCGGTTCTCTATAGATTTGAGAAATGAGGCCTTTATCAGAGAAACTTGCTTCAAAATTTTTTCACAGTTACTATTGGTAACTCTATCTTCCTCCATCCTATCCTTTCCCTGTTTATCCTATTCTCTCTCTCCTTTCACTCTGTCCCTCCTCAACAGTGTCTTGTGTCTGACTATGCCTCCACAAATCTGCCCTCCTTTCTATCACCCCTTCCTTTCTCTTTTCTCCTTCCCCTCCTACTTTTTTGTAGGGTAAGATAGATTTCTATACCCATTTAGGTTTTTGTTATTCCCTCTTTGAACCAATTCTAATGAGAGTAAGATTCATTCACTCCCCCCCTACTGAAAAACTTTTTTTTCCCTACTTTATGTGAGATAATTTACCCCATTGTATCCTTGTCTTTCTTTTTATCCCAGTGCATTCCTCTTTCTCACCCCGTAATGTTATTTTTTTAGATATCATCCCTTCATATTTAACTCACACCTGTGTCATCTGTTTATATATACTCCTAACTTCCCTAATAATGAGAAAGTTTTTCTGTTATAAGTATTGTCTTCCTATATAAGAATGTAAATATTTTAACCTTAGTAAATTCCTTATTATTTCCCCTTCCTGTTCACTTTTTTATGCTTCTCTTGAGTCTTGTATTTGAGTTGAGTCACATTTTCTATTCAGCTCTGATCTTTTCATCAAGAATGCTTGAAAGTCCTTTATTTCATTGAATATTCATTTTTCCCCCTGAAGGATTATATTTAGTTTTGATGGGTAAGTGATTCTTGGTTGTAATCCCAACTCCTTTGCCTTCTGGAATAATATATTTCAAGCCCTCCAATCCTTTGATGTAGGAGCTGTTAAGTATTGTTTCTTTCTGGCTGCTTGCAATATTCTCTCCTTGAGCTGGAAACTTTGGAATTTCACTACAATATTCCTAGGAGTTTTTCTTTTGGGATCTCTTTCAAGAGGCAATCAGTGGGTTCTTTCCATTTCTATTTTATCTTCTCAATCTAGAATATTGGGTCAGTTTTCCTGGATAATTTTTTGAAAGATGATATCTATGCTCTTTTTTTTTTATCATGGCTCTCAGGTAGTCCAGTGATTTTTAAATTCTGTTTCCTGAATTTATTTCACAGGTTAGTTGTTTTTTCAATGAGATATTTCATGTTGTCTTCTTTTTTTTTCATTCTTTTCGTTTCTTTTATTATTTCTTGATTTCTCCTAAAGTCACCAGCTTCCATTTGCTAAATTCTACTTTTTAAGGAGTTTTTTTCTTCAGTGAAGTTTTGGACCTCTTTTTCCATCTGGCTTATTCTGTTTTTTTTAAGATGTTATTTTCTTCAGTATTTTTTGTGTGTCTCCTTTACCAAGTTGTTGACTCTTTTTTCTTGATGTTCTTGCATCACTCTCATTTCTCTTCCCAATTTTTCCTCTATCTCTCTTACTTGATTTTCAAAATTATTTTTTAGCTTTTTCTGAAACCAATTCATATTTTTCTTGGAGCCTTTACATGTAGGAGCTTTGACTTTGTTATCTTCTTCTGAGTAAGTATTTTAATCTTCCTTGTCACCATAGTAACTTTCTATGGTCAGAAATTTTTTTTTCTGTTGTTTGCTCATTTTTCTAATCTATTTCTTTACTTTGAATTCCTTGTTAAAGTGAGGCTCTGCTTCCAGGGTGGAGGGTGCACTGTCCCAAGCTTCAGGGATTTTGTGCATCTGTTTTCAGAGTTACTTCTAGGGACCTGTAAATTTTCGGTTCTTCCAAAATGATATGATCTAAGGAGAGGTATATTTACTACTTTCCTGGTCTGTACTCTGTTTTGTGAGTGACCACAAGCACTCTTTACTGCCCTGGAACTTTGATAAGGCATCCTGCTCCACCGCAGCTACAAGTTCTGGTGTGCTAATGCTCCTCCCTCACCCTAGAACTATAACTTAGAACTGAATATGGGAAAAACAACAATGTCCTAACCCTCAGTGCCAGCAAAGAGACTCCTGTAATCTTCTAATCAGTTGTTCAACCCCCTTACTTTCTGAGGTCTGAGAACTCCAGGAGCAGCCGCTGCTGCTACTGATTCCAAGGTCTGCTCCTGGTTTGTTAGACCTGGATCTGTGCTGGTGTGACCTATTCTCTACTGAGTCCCACCCTCATCCAGGTACAACAGACCTTTCCTACAGACTTTCTAAGTTGTCTTTAGCATCTGTGGGCTGAAAGGTCTGGAAACTGCCGCTGCTGCCACTGACTCAGTCACCCAGAGGCCTCCTCCTGGTCTGGTGGGGCCCAGTCTGTGCTGACATGGATTGTGCTGAATTGTGCTCCACTCTCCGCCAGGTGTGACAGACTTTTCCTGCTGACCTTGTAAGTTGTCTTTGGCTGGAAAATTATTTCATCTCATCCTTTTGTGGGTTCTGCCACTTCAGGAATTGTCTTATGGCATTATTTAAAGTTGTTCTGAGGGGTTTGAGGGAAAGGTCAGTCAAGTTGCCACCCTTTCTCCACCATTTGACTCCACTTCTTTTCTAGGTCTTTCTCAAGATTATTTTTTAAAAGGGGCAGCTTGGTGGCACAATGAATAGAGCTCTGGCCCTGGAGTCAGGCAGAGCTAAATTCAAATCTGGCCTCAGACCACTTGACACACTCACTAGCTGGGTGACTTTGGGCAAGTCACTTAATTCCAATTGCCCTGCCTTCCTCCCTCCAAAAAAAAATTTAAAAAAAAAGAATATTAACAAATATGTGATGAACAAAAAATGAACAAATGAATCAATGAATGTTTATCAGAGAACATTTTCTAACAGGGTATGAAATTGGGAGCAGATGGATGGTAGAGAGGATAGAGCGACAGATTTGGAGTCAGGAAGGGCTGTGTTCAAGCCCTGCTTCAGACATTTACCCTGTAACTCTGGACAAGTCACTTAACCCCTCCGGGCTTCAGTTTCCTTGTCTTTGAAACGAGGGAGTTGAACACAGAGGATCCCAAACTTATTTGGCCTACCACCTCCTTTTCAAAGAAAAAAAAATTACTCAATGGCCCCGTGGAAATCTACTTTCTCTAATCCTTTAACAGTTATTTTGAAATTTGCATCATTTAAAAAAATATTTTTAAAATGACACATCTTAAATTTAATAATTTATTATAAATTTGTGGGGGTTTTCCTGCATCAAAATTTTGATGACAAAATATTGGGTCATATAAACCCATAGTATCATATTGTAAACAAATCATTATACATACATATTCCTGCTGATGCATGATGGACTTCCCAACAATGAGTGACACATTTGCCTGCCAGCACCTGCTTCCTAAGACCTGTGAGCAGACTTGACCACTGATCAGTTATAACTTGCATTTTGTGTGTTTATTTGTAAAATAATGTAATCACTATGACTTTTGACTCTCTTACACAACAGATAAAACATATATGAATGACTTTTCAAAATTTTCTTCTCTTCTTTCCTCATACTTCTACCACCCCCTTATTTTTATTTGAATCCCCCCAATTGCACTCGAGACTACTACTGCCCCCCTGGATTGTTCCAGTGCCCCCCACAAGTGATGGTTTCATCCACTTTGGGAACCTATGGAGATGATTACTAAGATACCTTTCAGTTCTGAAGTTTATACTGTATAAAGTTGGCTATATAAAAATATGAACAATGACAAATTATAGTTTGAAGGCAGTTAGATTGTACAGTGGATAGAGCACTAGGTCTGCTGTCAGGAAGACCTGAGTTCAAATCTAGTCTCAGACATTTACTAAGAATATAAGCTACTTGAAGTCAGGGTCTGTTTACATTTTTGTCATTTTATTTCCAGGGCCTACCCTACTGTCTGGCACACAGTTGGTGCTTAATCAATGTTTATTTAATTGAATTGAATTTTTGGGAGGAAAATTCTCTTAGGGAAATAGGGCATAGTTTTAGCTTTTAAAGATAAATCAATTGGGTCTCTTGGGATATCTGAGAAAACCGGGCAAAAGAAAGGACAAATGAAATTTAAAAGACAAATGGAGAATCAGTCCTTATTACAGGGGCCAACTGCAGAATAACACCCTGCAAAGAAATACAGCTCGCTCGCTCTCTCTCTCTCTCTCTCTCTCCCTCTCTCTCTCTCTCTCTCTCCCTCTCTCTTTCTCTCTCTCTCTCCTCTCTTTCTCTCTCTCTCTCACTCTGTATTTCTCTCTGATCTCTCCTTCTCTGTATTTCTCTCTCTGTCTCTATCTCAGTCTCTGTCCCTCTTTCTATCTGTGTCTCTCTCTTTGTCTATCTGTCTCTTTCTCTGTCTCTGTCTATCTGTCTGTCTCTTTGTCTCTGCGTGTCTGTGTGTGTGTGTCTCTCTCTGTCTCTCAGTCTCTGTCCCTCTTTCTGGCTGTGTCTCTCTGTCTGTCTCTCTCTCTGTCTTTGTCTGTCTGTCTCTGTCTCTGAGTGTGTGTGTGTGTGTGTGTGTGTGTGTCTGTCTGTCTCTCTCTGTCTGTCTCTCTGTATTCACTGAACTTCACACTAACAAAACAACCAAATGCTTCAAAGCTTTTGCTAAGAGAAGCAAGAGAACTCTTCAGTTTAGATATCAGCTTAAGGGAAGTCAGTACAATTTACCACAGGCATGTCTATCAGAGAAAGACAGCATTCAGACTTGGCAATTCCCTCATTTAGCACAGGGAACCAGACCTGTTATGAGTCTGCAAAAAGACTTAATTTGTGTTTAACTCCCTCCATAAAGTTTACAATCCACTCCAGCCAGAAATCCAGATAGTCTTAAGCCTATAGCAAGTCTCAAATGTTCCCTTGTCCTCAGTCTCTGAAACATGCCATGTGACTAGACCTACAGAAGGTGGCATACACCCACTCAAAATGATCAACTAGGTTTTAATTACTTGACATTTGCTAGGGGAAGTGGAGAGAGGGAGAGAAGAAGTGAAATCCTTCCCAAATCAGAACTGTTTTGCAGAGTATTATTAAATTATCACTGCCGTAGGGAAATGATGGTCATTTCGTGGGTTTTACATCATAAAAAAAGTCTCATCAGCATAGAGATGAACTAAGGGCTTTGCAGCTCAGCATTATAACCAGAGTTTAAAAGTGTGATTGAGCCCCAAATAGACCTTTGCCGACGTTCATAAGTAATAAAATTTGGTGGTGGTGAAATAAAGCCACATAATTTAAGAATTTGTTCCAGAACCAGCCCACAATACCTGAGCCCCTTACATTACAGGCTTTTCAGGTGTACCTGGAAGGTGCTGCCCATTGATGAGGCTGTAAGGCAAGGGGAATGTTGGAGAAGTCATTCTACTTCAATGGGTCTAAGTTTCCTCATCTGGAAAAGGAGGGATTTGGGCCAGGTGATCACTAAGACATCTTTCAGTTCTGACCTTCCAATTTTATATGTTGTCCATATAAAAATATGAACAACGCCAGGCTGTATTGTAATTTGAAGACAAAAAAAATCTGAAATGGGAATAATAACCTACTTACCAGGGTTGTTGTGAGACTCAAATGAGATAATAATTGTAAAGTGCTCAACACAGGTACCTGTCACATAATAAATGCTATATGAATGTCAATCGTAGTTATTGTTGTGGTTGTTACTGTTATTATTATTATTTTTGCTAAGAGTCAAAGCAGTGGGAGATATACTATGTGCTACTGATGTTCTAGGAAGAAGCGTATACTGTGGTCTGGGGTGGTCAGCTTCTTGATGGAAAAAATGCAAAGAGTTGGCCAGAGGGGTCACTGTGATAGCTCCTTTCACAAAAGGGGTGGCTTGATGACTGACAATGAGATAAAAAATTGGTGCAGATTTGAAAGCCTGAAAGGTGAAGATGGTCAGTCCCTCAATAAGCAATTATTAAGCTCTTACCATGATCCAGGAACTGTGCTCAACACTTGGGATACAAAGAAAGGCCAAAATAGCCAAGGAACTCATGGTCTAATGGGGAAGACAAAGTGAAAACGACTATGAACATACAAGATAAACACAGGATAAATAGATGGTCATCTCATAGGAAACGCACTAGTATGCAAAGGATTAGGGAAGGCCTCTTGTAGATGATGGGATTTGAAATTATTATTAAATGAAGTTCCAGGTTAGAGGTAAGGAGGAAGAGAATTCCAGGCATGGGAGTGAGCCAGTAAAAATAGACAGAGTCAAGAATTAAAGCATCATGTTTGAGAAACAGCCACAGCTTTCTGGGCACGTGTGTGCTGTGTGTTTGTGGAATGGTGCCCTGGATCATAAAGCAGGTCAAGGTCTCTTTTTGACTGCTGGGGGTACGGGGAGAGGAGCCACCAATCCCTCTTGCCATCATCAGCTGTCTCTCAACCACCACTATAAGAAATTGGTGGGACTATGGGGAAGCAGCTAATCCGATTAAGGAAAAAGTCTATCACAGCAAACTGGCCTTGCAGTGGATTTGAGCAGATTTGTTTTTTCCTCTCTCGGTGGGGAAACACCTTTACTGGGAAAATCTAATGGATGAAATTGAACTTTTAAGCAAAAGTGGTGTTTGATCTGATAGCTGCACTTCAGAGACTGAGCAGCAGGGTCCAGGCCTAAGAGAGCTTTGAGAGAGCCTCTCTACAGGTCAAGGTTGTCTGGGGACAACTTTGATTGGAAGCAATTACGTCTTCATCACCTGTCTGCCTCCCTCCCTCCTTCCCAGAAAGCAGACCAGAACAGAAATTCTTTCCTCACTGGGTGAGAGTTTGGGGGAACTGAGAAGGCTGGCCAGAGGCGAAAGCTTCTCTGTTGGGGAAATGTCACACCCTAGTGTGTCAGGGACTTTGCAGAATGATTGGAATTTTATTCTTTAAGTTATAATAACCTGGAAACCACTAACAATAACACATGGCTATCCTCCCAAGAGAAAGATCAAAGGATTGCAGGATCAGAGATTTAAGCACTGAAAGGGACCTCAGAAGTCATTTTGTCCAATCCTATCTCTTTTATATATGTAAACTGAAGCACAGAAAAGTTAAAGGACTTGTCTGGGTGACAGTCACTAAGTATCTGAGGAAGGATTTGAACTCAAGTCCTCTAACTCTGGGGTCATTGTTTCTTGCAGGTTATAGGTTCTTTGAATGTCTTTTGGACTCATTGTCCTTTTGAGAAGGATTTTTTCTGCTATCTCACTCAAGGAATCCTAGGAAACTTTATATATGATATACTACTTACTCTGTCACCTCTCTCTTTAAAGTCCCTATTTCGCTTTTCTTAACCCCTCCTATCCTCCTTCCTTCCAGGTAATCAGTACTTTTATGTTGCTTTATTCCTCTTATAACAGAAAAAGAAAAGTGTATTGGGTTTTTTTAAACACAGCATGGAAAAGAGTGAAAGTTGGGAGACATGGATATTAGTCCTGGCTCTATTATTAACTGGCTGAGTGATCTTTGTCATCCAAGTTTCCTTATCTAAGGAGGTGGTTGAATGATATAAGCTGTAGGCAGTATGATATGGTGGAAAGAACACTGGATTTGGAGTCAAAGAACATGCATGCATTTGAATCTTCTATATTCCACTTGCTGATATGGTTACCCATAAAGAGGGTTAGGGGTTGCTCAAGACCCCAAAATACCAACATGCTGGGTCCTGCCGAAAGAATTCAACTCAAGTCTTCTCCGCCAAAGAAAAGTAAAGTTTATTGAAAGGTCATTAAAAGTTCGACATATTGGGTAGACTCTTAAGGAGCCTAGGTATCTGTGATGCTTGCATTGGGCAAGCAGGCCAGAGAAAGTCTGACACAGAGTAAGTCTGTGCTAGGTCATTCTATGGCGCTCTCACAGAGTAAGTCTGTGCTAGGGCATTCCACAGCACTCTCACACCACATGGAGGCAAGATGGGGTCTTATGTACAGAGGAATCTAGGGGTGGTCTAGAGGAGGAGCTTGGGGAGGGTCTTCAGGAAGAGTTAATGAGGTCAATGCAAGGGTGGATTGATTGATATTTTGATAGGCTCAGGGATGGGAAGCAGATGGACAATGGAGGGCTAGACTAGTAACAGAGATCCTTGGGTCCAGCCACAATGAAATACTTATGGCCTCTGCAAATGCCTCATCAAGTGGGAAGATTCAAAGCCTTTCCCAGAGCCTGTTCCTCAAAGATTCAAGGAGAGCTCAAGGGGCCTCCCAGAGCCTGCACTTCATCATTGCCACCTGTGGCACCTCCAGTGTCTGGTCTTCAGTTTTCTAATCCATAAAATGAGGATACCATATAAGATTATTTCTTTTTGGAAAAAAAAAACTTTTATTGCTGTCTTCTTTTTCTTACATCATCATAGTTAGCCCCAATAGTCTTTGCTCACCACCACTTCCTCCCAAAGAGCCATCCCACACAAGAAATAGTACTTTTTTTAATGAGCATCTGTTGTTGGTTGTCCTTCTTTCTCTAAAAGGAACAACGATGTCATTAATGTGATGTCTTGACTTGCATGTGAATTGGATTTGAGTGAGGCAGAGCTGAACAAAGACATTAGCCTCAATTTCTCTTCCAGAGTCATCAGAGTCTAGTGGTGAAACAAAGGTCAAGATGACTGATAATGGCACGGGATACAGTAAATGACCTTGGCCTTTCTAAATTTAGGTCTTTCACAGGTTTCAGTTTGACTGAGGCAATGCCCATTCAGTGATTAAGGCTAGGTAAGAAATTAAGCAGAGAATGGTATCTTTCACCTAGTCAAAAAAAAAAAAACCCAAAACATCTGGGAGAGGAAGATCCTCCAAGTTTCTGGCCAAAACAGAAACAATTGTTATTCACATTCACTCTGAGCCAATCAGGGCCCAAACAATGACCAAGTGGGGCTTGACCTGGGACCTATTATTGGCTAATCAATGAGAGCCAGAGTGATTTGGGTTTAAAGGAATAGTCAAGCAACTCCATTTAAAACACAATAGGGCTTTTTAAAAGCCTGTTTTTCAGAGCTACATTTCAAAAACTCAAAATTGAAAACTGTGCAGGGCAAAAAGAAATTATCCCAGCTTTTGAAAAGAATTAAGAAAGAAGAGAAGGAAAGGGAGGAGGAGGAAGAGGAAAAGGAGGAGGAGAAGAAGGAGAAGGAGGAGTAGGAGAGAAGGAAGAGGAGGAGGAAGAGAAGGAGGAGGAGAAGAAGGAGAAGAAAGAGAAGAAGAAAGATAGAAAGATCAACTCTCAGCTTCTGTTTGAATTAGCAGGTTGGGTCCCTGGGGGGGAAGTTACTACTACTCTCAGAAAATATGGTAAAGACAATTTATAAATGACATTCTCCTAAGAACCTGGTTCACTCCTTCCCACAAATACACATGGTATTTATAGGAGGAGTAGGCTTAAACTTAGACCATAATAGCAGTGAAATACATGTACAAAAACCATGTATGACAAGGTTTAACTCACATCACCTGCTCTGGAAGTCCTCTCTGTATAGAGACCTCATGCAGATTCCTTTTTATTGTCATTGTCCTTCATCCTTTGTTCTTCAAAAGGACCAAGAACATCATGAGTGTGGTGTCTTAATTTGTACATGAATTGGATTTTAGTGAGGCAGAACTGCACAAAGTCATCAGACTTTATTTCTCCTCCAGAGTCATCAGGGTCTAGTGGCAAGACAAAGGTCAAGATGACTGGTGATGGCCTAGGATGTCATGGGCAGCTGGGTGGTGAAGTAGATAGAATATCATGCCTGGAGTCAGGAAGACTCATCTTCCTGAATTCAAATATGGCCTTAGACACTTACTAGCTTTGTGACCCTGAGTAGGTCACTTAATCCTGTTTGTCCCAGTTCCTCATCTATAAAATGAGCTGTAGAAGGAGATGGCAAACCACTCCCTTATCTTTGCTAAGAAAACCCTAAATGGAGTCCCAAAGAGTTAGAGATGCTTGAACAACAACAATAACAAAATTTTAAGAAGAAAAAAAGTCAGCACAACTGATCATTGAAACAAAGTCCTAAAACATGTGCAAATACTAACACCTATGGACCTCCCTGTGGATAAAGGATAAAATCCTGCTTTTATCTTCATAATTTTGTCACATTCACTTTTGATTTTTTGATACCTAGTTCTTTCAATTTACATTGTTGTAGTGATTGTATATTGTATATATTGTTTTCTTGGCTCTGCCTACTTCATTTTGCATCAGTTCATATAGATCATTCCATGCTTCTCTATATTCATCACACACATCATTTCTTACAGCATGTTAATACTCCATCACATTAATGTACCATGATGGGTTTAGTCATTTCCCAACTGATGGACTTTGTTTCCGTCTGCTTTGTTTCCATTTCTTTGCTAATACAAAAAGTATTGCCATAAATATTTTAGCATATATGGGAATTTTCTTCTTATGGATGATTTCCTTGGGATATGAGCCTTATATTAAATGATTTCTGAGGACCCTTCAAGCTCTAACTCTAGGACCTTATGGTTTCTAAGTTCCCTTTCAGCTCTAAAAATTCCATAAATCTGATGTAGTTTATTTTAGTCCTTTTCCCCACAAAGGAAAAATGAGTTAGAGTTCATTTCTGGAGTGGAGAAAATCTGAATTCAAATTTAGTCTCAGCCACTAAGTGTATGACCCTAGGCAAGTCACTTAAATCCAGTTTGCCTCAGTTTCCCGAGTGTAAAATGGGAATAATAATAGACCCTACCTCCCAAAGATTGTTATGAGAATGAAATGAGATAATAATTGTGAAGTGCTTAGCACAATATCTGCTGCATAATAAGCACTCAGGCCATTCAGAATTGGTTGATAAGTCTGATTTACAGTTACATGTATGGTCAAAGGATGGCAGTATCTTTGTATCCTGTCCATGTAAGTGAAAGAGGCTATGTGGAATAGATTAAATTGTGAACTCCTCAGAGGCAAGAACTGCCTTTTGCCTCTTTTTGTTTCCTCAGTGCTTAGGACGGTGCTTATCACATAGTAGGCACTCAATAAATCTTAATTGATTGAATGAATATTAAAAAGAGCACTGGACTTGGGACCAGAAAGATATGGATTTAAAACCAAGTCTTTTAAATGAAGATTTCTAATCCCACCTCAGATACTAGCTGTGTGATCTTGGACAAGTCACTTAACCTCTCTGTACCTCAGATTCCTCATCTGTAACTTGATAGGATTGGATTTAATTGTCTCTAAGCTTTCTTGTGTTACAATTATCATCTTTTCATGTAGGAATGTAAATAGTTCAACTTTAATAAGTGCCTTACGATTTCTTTTTCCTGTTTTCCTTCTCATGTTTCTCTTGCTTCTTGTATTTGAAAGTCAAATTTTCTTCTCAGCTCTGTTTTTTTTCATCAAGAATGCTTGAAAGTACTCTATTTCATTGAATGACCGTATTTTCCCCTCAAGCATTATACTCAGTTTTGCTGGGTAGGTGATTCTTGGTTTTAATCCTAGCTCCTTTGACCTCCGGAATATCATATTCCAAGTCCTTTGATCCCTTAATATAGAAGTTGCTAGATCTTGTGTTATCCTGATTGTATTTCCACAATACTCAAATTGTTTCTTCTTGGGAGCTTGTGGTATTTTCTCCTTGATCTGGGAACTCTGGAATCTGGCTATAATATTCCTAGGAGTTTTCATTTTGGGATCTTTTCCAAGAGGTGATCAGTGAATTCTTTCAAATTCTATTTTGCCCTCTGGTTCTAAAATGTCAGGGCAATTTTCCTTAAGAATTTCTTGAAGGATGATTTTTAGCTTCTTTTTTTGATCATGGCTTTCAGGTAGTCCAATAATTTTTAAATTATCTCTCCTGGATCTATTTTCCAGGTCAGTGGTTTTTCAGTGAGATATTTCACCTTGCCTTCTATTTTTTTTCGTTTGTTTGGATCTGTTTAATTGTATCTTGATTTCTCATAAAGTCATTAGCTCCCATTTGTTCCAGTCTAATTCTGATGGAATTATTCTCTTCAGTGAGCTTTTGAAATTCTTTTTCCATCTGACAAATTTTGCTTTTTAAGGCATTCTTCTCCTCATTGGCTTTTACCATTTGAGTTAGTCTGTTTTTTAAGGTATCATTTTCTTCAGTCAGGCTGTTGACTCACTTTTCATGATTTTCTTGCATTATTCTCATTTCTCTTCCAAATTTTCCCTCCTCTTACTTGATTTTCAAAATCCTTCTTGAGCTCCTCCATGGCCTGCAATCTGTTCATATTTTTCTTAGAAGCTTTTAATGCAGGAGTTTGCCTTTGTTGACTTCTTCTGGTTCTGTGTTTCCATCCTCTTTGTTCCCAAAAAAGGATTCTATAGTCTGATTATGCTTCCTCTGTTTGCTCATCTTGCCAGCCAATTACTTGACTTTTGAGTTCTTCACCATAGTAGAACTCTGTTTCTAGAGGGAGCTGTGTTCCAAATTGCTGAATTTTTCACAGTTGTGAGAGCTGTTGTCCAAGCTATGAGGAAGGTGCCCTCTCTACAGCCATCACAAGGTCTGGCACACTGGTGTTCCTCACCCCAGGACCACCACCCAGGACTGTGACCCAGATCCAAGCAGGTCAAAGCAAGAGCAATTACCCTCTGAATGATCATTTGATCCCCCTATGATCTGCAGGACAGGAGCTCCAGAGGCAGCCATGTAACAGCAGCTGCAACCACCACACTGCTGCTACCTCTTGCCCTGAGGGCAGGGGCTGACCCTGCTTGTCTCTCACCCTGGATCAACAGTGTTCCCCACTGACCTTTTACTTTCTCTTTGGCATTTATGGGTTGAGAAGTCTGGAAACCACCACAGCTGCCTGTGATTCACTCTCCAGAAATCTGCTCTGGCTGGTCTGTGCCACTGGTCGGGGCCACCCTGGGTCTGGGCCTGTGCAGCTCATGCAGGACTGCACTCAGCTCTCAGCCCTGTGCAATAGACCCTTCCTGTCCGCCTGCCAGGTTGCCTTCAGCAGGAGATTTGCCTCTCTCTTTGTGGGTTTGTCACTTTGTGGGTTCTGTAACTCTAAAATTTGTTTAGAGTCATTTTTTACAGGTATTAGAGGTGGTTGGAGTAGGGGCTCAAGCAAGCTCCTGCTTTTACTCTGCCGTCTTAGCTCTGCCTAGACTTTCTTTAAGTTCTAAATCTATGTGTGACTATTCCACCAGTGATTTCTATGCTTTTAATAAATGTTCAATTAGTAATCTTGCTAGTAATGAATGAATATTAGCTGAACCAGTACATAGGCCTGCACTAGAACAGTGGGTACCACCTGGGCACCACAGGTAATTAATAAATGTTGAATTTAACCAAATAAATAATTATTGATTTGAGCTGCAATCTCACCATATTACACAGAAATGATCCTTTTCTCGAGTGAGCGTGTTAAAGACAGAACTTGTTTATTTGCTGTTCTCATGACTTCCCTTGGCTCCAGCCATTTACAGGGACTCACATAACTGTTTACCAGATACTAAGAGAGGACATGCACGGAATTGTAAGCATTGTAAATTGCCAATAAAATCAACATATAAATATGCAACTAGAATGGCTGCTACCAGGGAATAAAACATTCAATAATTTAGAAATGGCTGTATTTATTCATAATTATGGAGATGCTAACACTAAAAACAACATTGACTCTTTGACATCACAGAGAGATGTTTGTTTTGATGTGGAAGTAAATAATGTAATAAGTGATAAGGAAATAAATAAGGTATGGGGTGGAATAGAAGAAAGAAAGAAGGCTCAGTTCAAAGCCTGCCTCATTATTGTTATCTGTGCTACTTTGGAGGGAAATCAACATTACTGGGACTGACTTTCTTCATCTATACAATAGAGGTTGAGTTAAATGGCTAAGATGATATATACATAGCTCTAGATCTATGATTCTGTGAAGAAGGAAGAAGAAGAAGGGATAAAGAAAAGGAGGAAGAAAGGAAAGTGAAGGGCAAATGAGGCTCACCTTTCTGAGAAAATCATCCCCATTTAATAAGACTTGGCTAGGATGCCTCAATCACATGCCCCAAACCACTGCTCTCCCTCAGCAGGATTTTTTTAAAATATATATTCTGTCCTTACAGAGCTTGGAGACAACTAGAACCATTAGAAATAATCTAATCTAAGCTCCTCACTTTTCCTATAAAGGAATTGAAGGTCAGAGAGTTGAAGAAACAGACCCCTCGTCGCACAGTGTTGTAGTTGTTTAACTGTTTCAGTCTTGTCTGATACTTTATGACCCTGTTTGAGGTTTTCTTGGCAAAAATACTGAAGTTGCCATTTATTTCTCCAGTTCATCTTACAGATGAGGAAACTGAGGCAAACAGGGTTAAGTGACTTGGCCAGGGTCACATAGCTAGTAAGGGTCTGAGGCAGATTTGAATTCAGGAAGATGAGTCATCATGTTTCCAGGGCCAGCACTCTATCCACTGTACCACCTAGCCACCCTACTCAACAGGATAACAGTACAAATAGCACTACGGGGGTGGGGGAGATCCCAAATTCAAGAGTCTTTTGACTCTAAGGTATCAGATAAATTTCGAAACCTAAGATAAATCCCATTGGCTTTTAAAACAAGTCTCTCCCCTTCTTGAGAACCTCCCAAAACTATCTGCCTATTGCATCTTTCTCTGTTCATTTGTTGTGTGTTTTGTTTCCCTTTTTAGAATATAATCTTTCTGCAGGCAGCCATCCTCCATACATACTAAGAGGATGATTATCTGAAACCTAAGGAACTATACTGTGTCCAATATAGTTACCAACAGTTTATCTGTGTTCATCTGTATTATATTATAAGGGTGAGCCCTGGTTAATAGAGCCTTTAACCAGGAGATATTGGAGTAATATTAATTAACTTGACTGTCCATTCTTGCCAATGTGGAACAAAAGAAGAGTAAAGATTTTCAAATTCCGATTGAACCACTGAGAGTTAGGAGACTCCTAAAGTATCAAGAGCCTTTATTGAGGAAATCACTGGGAATGAGAACTTTCCCCATTCCACTGCCCCTCCCTATTCTACCATGTTAAATGAGAGCATGAGTAGGAGAGACAAATGTGATGTAGCGGAGAGTGCTGACCTTAGAAGTCAGAAGATATGGGTCTAAGTCTTAGCTCTACCACTTCTTAGCTGTGTAAACTTAGGAAAGTTACTTTTTCCCTAGGAGACAGCCTAGTATATGGAAAGAAGACTGGATTTGGATGCAGTGGACCTGGGTTTGACTCCCAGGTGTGCTACTTAATATCTGTGTGATCTTGGGTTACTTCATCTCTCTGAGCCTCAGTTTCCTTATCTGTAAAATAAGGGACTTGGCACAGATTATCCCTGACGTGCCTTCCAATTCTAAATCTAGGATTCTATAATCCTGAGCCTCAGGTCTCACCTAAAATGAGGGGGTTAGATGAGATGGCCCTTCTAGCCCTAATATTCTATGATTTTATAGAAGTATAAATTATAAAGAATTACATAAAAAGTCAAATCTGTAAGTAGGAATTCAGGGACCTGGGGAAAATTAAGTTGAGTGAATGGGAAGAGTGAGGGTATTGATGCTAAGAGTGTGTTGGAGCCAACTTGAACCAGCTTGAGAGAGTCAATTTTTAAATTTTCAGTGTGAGCATTTACTTTTCAGAATTCAGCAAATTGTCAAATGCTATGAATCAGGGCTTGTTTTGTTGATTGTCTAGGTTTAAGAAAGTGATGGAGAAAGCATTAACAAGCAGATTCATTCTGAAAATGTGTTGTGCATACAATTTCCCCCAAAGAACCAGTTATTAAACACTTAGCTACCCAGTTTACAGTACTACCATTCTTTTGTGCAGTTGAGGTAGATCAGAAAAGAAAAAA
>CM053583.1:288223552-288244638 GCA_028627135.1 Pseudochirops cupreus | reverse complement strand
AGGTTAATTTTACTAATTAGATTTGCTAATCTATAAATCTGAGGGCAACTATGTGGTGCAGTAGATAGAAATGCCAGACTTGAAGTCAGGAAGATTCATCTTTGTGAGTTCAAATCTGGTCTCAGGTGATTCCTGATTGTTGTGCTTACTAGCTGTGTGACCTTGGGCAAGTCATTTAACCTTGTTTGCCTCAGTTTCCTCATTAGTAAAATGAGCTGGAGAAGGAAAGGGCAAACCACTCCAGTATTTTTGCCAAGAATACCTGAAATGGGACCACAAAGAGTTGTATGTGACTGAAATGACTGAACAACAACAGCAAAAAAAATCTGAATCCAAGAGAAGTTAAGTGACTTGCTTAAAATCACGCAGAAGGTAAGCATGTGGGATTTGAAGCCAGACTCTCTGACTTATTATAACAGGACATTTAGTGGGACTGCTGAAGAGACATTTCACCTTCACATAGGGCTCTGTACTATCAGAACAACTCCTTCAAGGCCTATGTCTTTGACAAGCAAGGCTCGGGCTTAGGCTGATCCTTTTCTTGGTAGTCCTCTCCTGAGAATTATTGTAGCAACTGTAGGAGGTATTTCCTGCAATTCAGTGGCATTAACTAAGGGACCAAAGAACTCTTGACCTATTGAAGTCAAGCAATCACCTGTCAGGCTAGAGATATTTATCTCGGGATTACTATTTAGCCACCTAGGCTCAAGGGGAAATACGTCTAATGGAAGGAGCCTATGGCCTGGGCCCAGGCTCAGGTTCACCTAGGCAACACATATAATCACTACCATGTGCAAGCAATAACTGTATATCTGAGGATATCAGGGCAGAAGGAAACATACCTCCTTCCTGTCATGGAAAGAGATGAAGAAAAGGAAGCCAGAAAAGAGCCGTCTCTCTTTTTCAGTGATAATTGATGGGCTACCTCTTCTTGGTTCAGAGGCCAACCCTCTTTGAACATATCCCCTGCTATTATAACGGGAAAGAAGGGATTACAACATGATCCTTCAGCACTGAGCCAGTGACATGGTCCACTAGGAGATGCCTCGACTTCTGCATATGAAGAGGAGTGGGAGTGAGGGGGAAAGCTCTGTGGATTACCACCACCATAGAGTTTGCAGGAGACTAGGAAAACCACTGGTGGCAGACTCCCTCCAGTCTCAGCTCTGCTTCTTTCTAGCTGGGTGAATTGGGAAAAGTCACATTCTCTCTGGACCCAAGTTTCTTCACTTGTAAACTAAGGTGATTGAACTAGACCTTTAATATTCCTTTCCAGTTCCAAAATTAGTTTTTAATTGGTCCAGACATATTACTTTATTGACAAAGAACACTCAGTGTATAAAACCTTTTCCATCAATGATGCAGATCAGCAAATCCTTAACTTAAAGTCTTGTTGTTGTTGTTTTTGGAGGGGAGAAGGCAGGACAATTGGGGTTAAGTGACTTGCCCAAGGTCACATGGCTAGTTTTTGTGTTAAGTGTCTGAGGCTGATTTTGAATTCAGGTCCTCCTAACTCCAGGGCCAGTGCTCTATTCACTGTGTCATCTAGCTGCCCCTAATTTGGGCAGGGGGGGGGGAGGGGATTGTTTGTTTGTTTTTACCTTAACTTAAAGTCTTAAAGAGTTGTTTGGGGGCACTGAAAGGTTGAGAGATTTGCCCATGATCACACAGCCAGTATGGGGCAGTGAGGACTTAAAGCCAGTTCTTTATGATGCCAAAGTCATTGCTCATCTGCCATGCAAGCCTTCCTCTCTGAAAAATTGGAGTCTAGTGATAAATGTATATTGTACTTTACAGTTACAAAGTACTTTCATTTCCGTTATCTTGTTTGAGCCTCCCAGCATTTTTGTGAGTGAAATGGGTGGTGCCCCATAATTACTCCATTTTTTTTTCATGTGAGGAAACTAAGGCTCAAAAAGATGAAATTACTTGCCCAAGGTCATACAGACAATGGCATGGTCAAGTTTTCAGCGCAGGCATTCTCATCACAAATCCAAAGATCTTTTGACTTTACCACATTTCCAGAAAGAGCCTGCCTTACACTGAATCCTTTTCTACAGAAATGTGTTAGAAGAAGGTTCCAATATGCCATCATTCAATTTTTTGGTCTTCACCCAGTGGCTGCCAAAAAAGTATGAAGGGATAGCCAGCCCCAGAAAACACTATTGAAAATGTGTTATTAATCCTTTAACATGAAGTCAAAGGATTTTAATTTGAACTCCACATAAATCAGTCCTTGTTAAAAAATTGAAAAATCAATTAAGGGGGGAATCTGTCACCCTGAGATTGTTTTGCAAATGTTTCCTTCCCTCTAATGTTCTTTCTGTGACTGTAGTCCCAAAATAGCAAATCTCAGAGAAAGAGATATCAATTTTATTTTGTGAAAATATTTGATAGAGTTAATGATTGTGTGTTTTTAACAGTTCCCTTGGGAAATACTGTATAGTAAATATAATTGAAGGAGAGAGACTGATCTGATTGTTCCTCAAGCATCTATTTTAAGAATGCAATTATAAAAGAAAATGATACGATGTGGAAAATTGAAAGGGCTCGGCAATTTATTGCATATTTTCTAATTTATTTTAAAGGGTTCTCAAGTTCCTGGGATTGATAAATTTACAACATTAATATCTTGTTCAGTCATTGCTACTTACATCGTCTTCTCATGTCAGTAAAAAAGTACAGAATACTTCCATAAAAGGACCCTGAAGGGGGAAAAAAGGTCATTTTCTTAGAGAAGTCTGGACTAGACAATTTAGAAGATTGGAGGTAGTGAAAATTGATTGGCGTAAAGGGAAATGCCTTGACCTGAGTCAGGAGATCAAGATTCTAGTCTTATTTCTACTATATGAGCATGAGCTTATTACTTAAGGTCCCTAGGCCCTCGTGCTCTCATATGCTAAATAAAAGGAAAGAGGATTAAAATAGATGATCCTGGTCTGGAATCTCATCTTCCTGAGTTCAAATCTGGTCTCAGACACTTACTAGCTGTGTGACCCTGGGCAAGTCACTTAATCCTATTTGTCTCGGTTTCCTCACCTGTAAAATTATTTGGTGGAGGAAATGGCAAAACTCTCCAGTATCTTTGTCAAGAAAACCCCAAATGGAACCACAAAGAGTTGGACATGACTGAAATGACTCAACAACAACAACAACAGAAACAACAAAGGTCCCCTCCAAGTATGAAGTTATATGATTCTAATATGGCAGCTGTTGAAGAAAGGAGAGAGTAGATCTGCTTCATAGGAAGATTAGAGAAGAGGAAAGGATGGAGGAGGAAGAAAAATATCTTATGAAAATAAGAGATTAAAAGGGTAAAGACAATAGTAACCCCAGAATAAGTCATAAACTCATTAGATGTTAGAATTGTGACTTCTGACATTTTCTGGCTGTGTGACCCTGGACAATTCACTTAACTTCTCACTGTCCCAGGCAATTGTCTGAGACTGTAAGTTTGTAGACCAGGTTTTGATGTTCATCGATAGAGGAAGTTTCTTCATAGGGAGTCCCCAACAGAAATAAAATCACAGGTCTAGTTTAAAAAAAATGGAGCCTTAGAGATCATCTGGAACAACCTTATTTTTTTATATAAGGAACCTGAGACCCAGAACGAGGGAATTATTTGTCCGAGGTGAGGAAGGAGTTGCAGCATAGCACCTGAGAGAGAGGAAAAGTGCAAAAAGGAAGAGAGTTCAGAAAAGGAATATATATATACATGCATATGTGTGTATGCATGTGTGTGCATATATATATGTGTGTGTGTATATATTTATATACACATGCATACATATATATAGGACTAATTAGATCTACAGAAGGGTAGCATAAACCATGAATGAAATAGGAATGTTCAGCAAACTACAATATGCAGAATTCTAAGGAAAGAACTTAAAAAGCGAAAGGGGGAAAATAGGAATTTTTCATTCCCCACAATTAAATGGGTCGAAAGTATCTCTCTAGTTTACTGACCAGAGCAAACCTTGAAGATCTAGGGGCAGGGGAGGGGAGGGGGAGAGATGATCCTATCTCATCTCTACTTGAGTTCCAATGAGTAGAAGTGTTTTTCCCACGATTAGTCATCAATGGGTGACTAGCACTCCAGTTCCATTCAACCAATTAATATCAATTAGCTTGTTTATCTATTCTGAAGATATATGACACAAACAAAGGTATTATCATTTCCTCCAACACCTTAGGGGTACACTAACCCATAGACTTAGACTACCAGAGGGAGTGGGCTCAGACTTAGTACTTTTTTTTTCTATAAAGTCTAGGTCCCACCAAGTTCACATCCAGATGTGGTATTACCACCAAGGAGCACTTTTCTGAGTTACCAAGAGACTAAATCCTGGGTATGGATTCTTAGAATATCAGCTAGATGGCTCAGTGGATAGAGACAGGGTTTAGAGTCAGGAAAACTGGAGTTCAAATACAGCCTTACTTTAGCTCTATGACCCTGGACAAATCACTTAACTTCTGTTTACCTCAGTTTCCTCATCTGTAAAACAAAGATGATAACAGCACCCACCTCTCAGGGTTGTTGTGAGGTGATATTTGTGAATTGTTTTACAGCTTTTCTTTTTGTAAAGCGTTTTTAGCACAACGCCAGACCCATAGTAAGTACTATTTAAATGTTAGCTGTCATCATCACCATAGCCACCACCATGGCTGTTTTCATTGTCATGGTTGTTGCTGTCGTTGTGTTCATTATTACAAAACCCAGCATGGACTCTGATGCCCAGACTCCAGACAGCTTGATTTCCTGATGTCAGCACTTCTAGACTAATCTCCTTTACCTATGAAAGAACAAATACCAAGACAAGGGACCACAGTCCATTTTCATGGGGCCATATATCAAGCTCAGAAGGAGAGAACCAAAGAGCCATCAAGGAGATCTGACAGAATAGCCAAGACTCTGATCAGCTGGTGCCTTTCGAAGGCACCTCTAGTTCTAACAATGCAGCCAATCAAAAAAGCTTCTCTTGACCATGGGGTTAGCAGACCAGAACCAGTTTCTGAATGTCTGCGCATGCTCAAAAGTCTTTTTATGCACCATAATTACATCTAATCACAACTTTCCTAGAAACAAGCCCACTAATTCTCCTACAAGAGGAGTTTGCATGCTCTATGCTGTGATAAAATTTGTGGAAATTTGGAGGAGGTTTAGTGGTCAGTTCAATCAATAAATAAATTAATTTCTATTAAGTGCCTACTATGGGCTAAGCCCTGTGCTAAGTGTTGGGGCACTGCTCTACAGATGTTTCCCTGATAGTTTATTAAGGAAGGAAACAAGTGATTTATAAGCTTCTACTATATGCCACCATTGCTGTCAAGTGCTTTATAAATAGCATCTCCCTTGATCTTTATAATAACCCTGGGAGAGAAATGTTATTATTTTCTTCATTTTATAATTTAAAAAAATTGAAACGGACAAAGGTGACTTGCTCAGGGTCACACTTGCTCTAGATTTGAACTCAGGTCCTTCTGACAGCAAGTACAATGTTTTATGCAACCTGCCATCTAGCTGTCTCTGGTAGGCAAGAAGACCCTTAATAGCCTAGCCTTGGACCAAATCTCACCTCTCCTCATAATACAATCAGCTCAGGCCAATACCATAACTCCTTCCTACTACCCACATATAGACACAGATCAATTCCTCCCCATCCCCATAAACGTCCCTGATCTCTGAGAAATAAAAATATAGCACATCTACCTTATTCTAGTGCCTTAGGCTCTGATCTCAGACAGGCAAATTTAAACCAAGGGCCAAATGAAGAAGGAATCTCAGACACCATGGGCATAGATCTCCTCAGAGTATTGATGAGTGTCCTAGCTACAAAATCGCATGCTGTCTTTGTAATGAACTTTTCCACCCAGATAAGAATAAGAGGGAGAAAAGTACTTGATCAAACCATCATTATCCAATTCTTTCCTGAGGCTGGCTGATATAGACCTAACCTATTTTCAGTAAGAGGAGACAGGAGGAAGGATAGTGGGTTTCATAGTACTCCAGTGGGTTATAAAGATGTCCTTTGTAGAATCACAGGACTCTGGGTCTGAAAAAAAGGCTTAGAAATCATCTAGTCCTACCTTCTTTCATACAGACTGTGAGGTTGAAGATAAAGGAGAGAAACTGGTTTGCCTTAAGTCACATATCTAATTAGTTGTGGAGTTGGTATTTAAGCCAACTTCTCCTTATCGCCAAACTGTAGTTTAGGCATCAATAGGCCATGGTATTTCTCAATACGTTGGTTTCTTTATGCCACTGCACCAATTTTCGACCAAAGGGGCAAAGAGTAAATTTGATAATCCCCATAAAGGAAAGAGGAAAAAAGAGGATGGCAAATGTAAGTGTTTGTATGCAATCGATTTTGGGTGAGAGGTGAATGGCCAGAAGGATGGAGAAGAGAGCAAAGAAAGAGACATACCACAACAATGACTGACACCTGTAAATTGATTTAAGGTTTGATAAGAAGTTTTCATCTACTCCTTCAATTGATCTGCAGAATAATCTAGTTAGACAAGAACTACAGGAATTATTCCCAGTTTCAGATAATTTGAGGTTCAAATTGGTGGAATTCAAACCCAGGACTCCAAATAACTCCAAGTCTAATGATCTTTTGCCTACGTTCTGCTACCTCTGGCCTAAGTTCATAAACATGCTAATAAGAGGGAAGGGTTGGGAAGGTAGCATACAGGTGTGTCCCAGTGGGAACCCCCATCCTGAAGCGGCAGATTACAGTTCATGCGCTGTAAGGCTTTTCTGATTGCTCAATGAAATGCCACTGGGCTGACATACAAACTACACAATCTCATCCCCAGTGTCCACAGCTGTCAGCCTTAGCAAACACTGCTCATCGAGCTGAGTGTGTGCTTGGCACAGCTGGAACCCAGCCTAGCAGCTTAAAGAGGGTTGCTAGGGTAGCCAAGAAGCTTAGGAAAGCATTATGTTGAAGGCCAGAATTCAGTGACCTCTGGTCTTTGATTCTTTTCTGTCCTGTTAATGATAACATTTGGGCCAGGATTTCTGCAGAAGACTCTCTCAGCTGTTGTGCGCTGTCTCATCACTGCCTGATCTTGCTCATACCTGATACTGGTTTTGTCTATGTGGCTTTTGACCCTCTGACAATCCTCTTGCCTGGCACTTTTAACAGAGGCAGCATGGTATAATACAAAGTTCTGGAGGCAGAAAACCTGGGATTGAACCACATCTTTGGCACTGTGTTACCTTAAGGCAATAACCTCAATTCCATGGACCTCAGTTTCTCCCTCTTTAAAATGATACTAATACACAACAATCCTTTAAAGGTTTGTTGTAGGAAAAGTGCTATAGAACTATAGAAATGTGAATTAGTTATCATATATATGTGTATGTATTGTGTGTATACAGAAACTCCTAGTGAGAAATTTTCTTCTGCAATGAAGATGGGCATATGCTCTGCAAATTATAATCTTAGAGAGCTTCCTGTGGGACAAAAAGGTTAAATGACTTTCCCAAGGTCATAGAGACAATATATTGTGAGGCAGGTTGTGAGGCAGGCTTTAAACCTAGGTCTTCCTGTTTCACAAGTCCGTTCTCTCTCTCTCTCTCTCTCTCTCTCTCTCTCTCTCTCTCTCTCTCTCTCTCCCCCTCTCTCTCTCTCTCTTTCAACACGCACACATACACAATTCACGTTTTATTGAAATATATGTACATGAACCATATACATGTATGTTTATATATATATACACATATATACATGTGTGTGTCTATGTATATACACATATATGTGTGAACAAGTATGTATGTGGAGGTGTTTATAAAGCTCTATGAGATAATACTTCAGGTTTATGGGTGGAATGCTTTGTATTATTGTTCTAGTTTTGCCTTTTGAACGAATGCTTCTATTGAGTTGATTGAGAAAATTGGATGATTTGTTCATGGAAACACACCAGTGGGAGCTCAGGAGCTAGTGTTAGGGGAATAGCCATACATCATGGTTATGCCTACAGTCCTGAGAGTTGTATGAGGTACCCCACTGAAGGGAAAGTGGCACCAGCTTCTCTCTCTCTCTCTCTCTCTCTCTCTCTCTCTCTCTCTCTCTCTGTCTGTCTCTCTCTCTCTCTCCCTTTATATATATATACATATATACACACATATATGTATACATATACACACATACAAAATTAAGTCCCTGCTATATGCTGGGGATATAAATATGAAGAATGAAACAATCCCTATGTTCAAAGAGTTTATATCCTATCATATATCCAAAGTCTATGCCCCAAAAGTGAGCAGTCAAGTTTCCTTGACCAGGAGGCCCTATCTCTGGGTGGAGCCCAGGAAGCAATAACATTCAGAGCTTTTTTCTCTGAAATACAACTTCAGTTCTTAAAGTCATCCTGTTAGAAAGTAGCAACAACACATCAACGTCTTGAGTTTCTCTATAACCAGCTACAAGGTTGGTTACATGGCAGTATAGCTAGAACACTGGATCTGAAATCAATTCAGATCTCACCTCTGACACTAGCTAGTTGTGTGATTCCCACAGCCTTGGTCTTCTTATCCATAAAATGTCAATAATAACAGTCATTATACACACCTCACCCTAGGACTGAATGAGATAATATATGGCAAGTGTTTTGTAGATTTTAAAGCACGATGCAAATATCAGGTGTGATTCCACAATTGAATTTAAAATGTCTGTTAGAAGTCATATAGAGCCAGAAAGATCAGCGTTCAAGTTCATCCTCTGACATGTGACCCTGGGCAAATTATCTCTTTATGCTTTGAGCCAGTAGTTTCAAAGTGGGTATGTGATCAAACAAGAGGAGGGTGAGAAGATGGGTCTCATCTGACCCACATCTCTACGGCCAATAATGTGGCTTGTTTCCAACCAACCACAGCTACCTTTAACCCCATATACTGTCTCACTCCATCCTTTCCTACTACGAAAGCTTCCTCTTCTGAGCTGGGCATTGAAGACTAAGAGCAGTTAAAAATAAACAAAAAACTACCCACTACCAGGACACCCACAGCAGCAGTTACACAGATGCCATTGGGAAAATCCCAACCTTGCCCCTCCCCTCTAACCAACCACCTTTCTCCCATTATCTCATGAATCTATCAAGACCCCCAGAAGGCAAACTATTCTCAGAAGCAGTGACTTGTGAGAAAGAGTCCCACCTCCATTTTTTCATTTTAGGTAGCTTAGATTAAGAAATATTATAATGTATTGTGTTTCACTTTTGAAAAGGGACAGGGTCAAAGGAGAAAATAGAATAAATGCAGGGGGCAAGATAGGATGGAGGAAAATATAGTCTTTCACAATATGACTACTATAGAAATGTTTTACATTACTACACATATATAACCTATATTGAATTGCTTGTCTTCTCAATGGGGGTGGGTGAGGAGGGGAGAAGGGAGAAAATCTGGAATTCAAAGTTTTACAAACAAATGTTAAAAAAATTGTTTTTTACATGCAACTGGGAAATAAGATATACAGGCAATGGGTTATAGAAATACATCTTGCACTACAAGAAAGTAAGGGGGGATTAGGGGTGTTATAAGAGAGGGCAGATTGGGGGAAGGGGTATTCAGTTTGCTCGCCATCTTGGGGTGGAGATAGGGGAGAGATGGAAAGAAAATCTGTAACTCAAAATATTTGGGAATGAATGTTAAAAACTAAAAATAAATTTTAAAAAATAATAATATATTATGTTTCCTCCCAAACCTAGCCATGTTCCAGACTTCCCTATTTCTGTTCAGGGCACCACCATATCCAGATTCTCTGTGTCATCTTCAGCTCTACACCTTCCCTTATCCCACATAGGAAACCAATTCACTCAAAACAGCAAGGACAACAGGGAAATTGTTAAGAATACTTCTCCAAAAATCTTCAAGTGTATAAAATCAATCAATCAATCAACCAACCAACAAGCCAACCAAAAGCACTCTTCATTCATTCATTCCTGAGTTCCTAATATCTTGTATTAATTTTGTATCTATTCCGTATATTTTTAAATACATGTTTTTTTTCCTGTTTAGAACATGAATCCCTGAGAATAGAAATTGTTTCATTTTTTATTCGTATTCTCAGTGCTTAGCACAGCGAAAAGCACATAGCATAGATTAAATAAATTCCTGTTGGTTGTTGGTCACAAGATGAAAGAAATATTTCCAGAGATAAGGAGATGTCTCCAAGTATCCCCCAGTTCCTTCTACTTTACCCAAAATGTTGAGATGGAAAGCCACTTTCCATTTTGGAGTCATCTTCCATATGTATCACTAATCATGAAAGAAGACACTAACAACATGCCAGCATTGCTACCAATGGCATTGAAGGGATCTAAAAATTTATTATGGAAATGAATTGGTGTGAATACCCATGCTTCATTAGTTGCCCATCGGTGTGGAAGATGGAATGGGAACTTTGTACTCTCCAATTCTTTCAAGTTAAAGTACCAAACTGTTTGTGACGGCTATTCCCATATTAAGTGTCTGCAGCTTTTAACACTTGACTTAACAAGTGCCTTTAATTTCACTGAACATAAGTTATTGATCCGTATTCCTGGTGCCTTGGAGCCCCATTCCTGACTGTTAATTGAGCCATTGATTTTTTAAAACATTATCACTTGCTAGAAGGGTGAACTCTCAGGTTGGCTGAGATTGAGGAGGGAAGTCAGTGGCTGGCACTCCACTTGCAAAGACAACATGTACCTAGTATAGATTTTAATTAGTAATAATGACTTCATATTTAGCTGGCTGTTGTGTAAAATACACAATGTTGTATTTGTATATCAGACAGACAAACCAGAGGTGGTCTTTCTACAGGAAAATTAAATTGGGTCAATTATCTAACTGCTGGGTGATTTCAGATGGTTATTTAACTCAAAATGAACCTATTACCTTGTGCATTTAATCCATAACTATGTCTCCAACACTTACAAAGAGTTAGTAGAAATAATCATTCAGGTCAGCATCCAATTATTCCCAATGCAATGTTTTCATGTTTGAAAACCTCAAGCATTCCCTACCCACTTTATTACATGTGCATTCTGTTCACATAAGATGAGTACCAACTTGCTATGAGAGTAAGGGTAAAGTGGAGAGAGTAGGGCAGAAAAGATACTCCTGACAGTGCTTCCCAAACCTGTTCATTCCATGGATCCCTTCTGTAAGAAGAATTTGAACCCATCTTCTCTCATTACAAGGATGAAAACAATCATTGAATGAATGGAGGAAAGAACATTGCTTTTATAATTTCTATGTAATATGTCTGCCATTGATTCCATAATTTCATTTCTCACATTAGGCATAGCTACCTAGTCACTCACTCTGAGCTGGGTTCTCACTCCAGTGGTACCTCATATTGGCAATGCTGGATTCCCAGAGGAGAATCACCAGTACATGACTCAGAGTCTTAGAGGTAACCCTGTTGTGATGATTGGGATATAAGCACTGACCCTCACTGACAACTGTTGTAATTAAGCCCTGACTTATATGCTTCCATTTGCATGGTCAGTTATAATTATGTCACCATTAATTCAAACATAAAACAGGAAGGTTTTAAGTTAACATTTAACAGTAAGGTAAAATTGAGAAAAATCAAAATACCATGGCCACTCAATATTAAATAAAAGCAATACATGAAAAATCAATATATCAGAATTAACTCATGAATATGGGACACACTCTCCTACCAATTCACACAACAGCCATGGTGGAAAGAGGGCATATACTGAAACCAAGCAAGAAGACACATGAGTGAAGACAACTCATGTCATTTTTTATTCCTTTAGGATCAGTCTACACCACATGAATCTGCTTCTCTGCTAACTGATCCCATTCTGGTTCTCACCATTTCCCCACTGGCAAATCCACTCCTCTTCTACCTTCAAGATAATGAAACAGTGACAAGCTCTCAGATCTATATATCCAGTCCCATTTTTCTCCCCTGAGCTTCAGTCCCATATCACTAATTGCCTATTGGACATTTCAAATTTATGATGTCCTAGAAAATCTTAAATTCAACCTGTCCAAAAACTGAACTTATTAAAATTTCCCCAAAACTTTCCCCTCTTCTAAACTTCTCTGTTCTTAATTAGTTTTTTTAATGCATAACCATTTTTCTTATCTTTCAGGTTCATAACCTTAGCATTTTCCTGGATTCCTCATTCTCCTTCATCCCAGATAGCTAATCAAGTGCAAAATATCATCCTTTCTACCTTCACAATATTTTTCATGTCTGACCCTTTCTCCCAACTCATGCAGCTACCACATTAGTTCAAGTCCTCATCACCTTTCCCCTTGATTATTGCAGCAGTCTATTAATTGGTCTTCTTACCAAACCATTTACAGATAAAAGGGAAAATATTTTTTCACGAGTTGTTTTGTTTCTTTTTTCTTTATGCATAAATTCATTTTCTCCCACCTTTGGACAATTGATATGCTCACATATGAAAGGAAGATACTTGACAGTTTGAACTTCACTCCAACAGCCACCACCGTAATTCAAGTCCTCATCACCTCCTGCATGAACTATTTTAACGGCCTCTTAATTGGAGGTTTAAAAACAGACAGTTTGCATTTGTTGTTTCTACTTCCTCTGTTCTCACTCATTTTTCAAACCCTTGTAACTTAGTTTTGAACTTCACCATTTGACTGAAATCACTTTTTCTAGAGGTAGCAATACTCTCTTAATTGCCAAATCCAATGGACTTTTTCTTGGTCTTCATTCTTCTTGATCTCTCAGAAGCTTTTGCCAGTTTTCCTGTAGAGTAGCTCTTCCTTGGGTTTTCACAATACTACTCTTTCCTGATTCTCCTCCTATTTATCAGGCTTTTCCTCAATTTCATTTTCTGAATCACCCATATGCCACCCATGGTGAGTAGATATAGCACTTTTCTGGATCCTCTACTCTTTTTTCCCATAGCTCTCTCAGCTATCTTTGGGTTCAACCATCACCTCTATGCAGATAACTCTAATGTAAATCTGCCACTAGTTTCTCTCCTGAGCTCCATCCCTGAATCACCAATGGCTACTGAATATTTCCAACTAGAAGTCACATTAACGTCCCTATTTCTGTTGTGTTGAGCTACCATCCCTTCTACTCACGCAGGTTCACAATCTTAGAATCAGCCTGGACTCTCCTTTTCCCTCTTCTTCATCCCTTGCTTTCAAGCAATTACCAAGTCATCACCTTCGCCATTTTACCATCCCTCACATCCAGCTCATTCTCTCCAATTATACATGCTCATCACTAGTTCAGGTTCTCATCTCTCATCTGGACAATTTCAGTAACTTCCTGATTAGTCTCCCTGACCCCAATCTCTCTTCCCTCTAACCTATCCACAAAAAGTGACCAAAATGATATCCCCAAACCATTGGACTGACCAACTGATTATATCATGGCCCTGTAAAAGAGTCTGCAGTGACTCAGTATTGTCTTTAAGATAAAATAAAAATCAATTTGTTTGGTATTTAAAGTCCTTAACATCCTGGCATCAGCCTACCTTTCCATATTGATTTCACATTACACTCCTTCACACACTCTACACTGCAACCAAACTGATTAATTTTCTTTTTCTTTTTGCTTGCTTTTTTTAAAGGGGGGAGGGCAGAGCAATTGGGCTTAAGTGACTTGCCCAAGGTCACACAGCTAGTAAGTGTTAAGTGTCTGAGGCTGAATTTGAACCCAGGTCCTCCTGACTCCAGTGCCGGTGCTCTATTTGCTGTGCCACCTAGCTGCCCCTAACCTGATAAATTTTCTGTTCCCCATATATGACATTTTGTTCCCCCATCTCCATGCTACTTCACTCCATGATAAGAATGAAACACCCTCTTCCTTGAGCATCCTTCAAGACTCAACTCAGATATCACTTCTCCATGAGGTCTCTCCTAATTCCCCAGGTGTTAGTGATCTCCTCCCTACAGAAAATTATTTGTATTCTCCTATGCCTAGAATTCTCTCCCTCCTCATCTGTGTTTCTTTGACCTGCTTGCCTCCCCTCATGTCTCAGTCAAAACTTTACCTTCTACTTAATAAGCCTTTCCTGATTCCTCTTAATTCTGTTGCCTTCCCTTTGTTGATTAGTTCTGATTTATCCTGTATATATCTTGTCTGTATATAATTTTTATATGTAGTCTCTCCCTTTATATTTTTTAAAATTTGTTTATTATTAGTTTACAACATTCAGTTCCACAAGGTTTTGAGTTCCAAGTTCTCCCTTTTGATTTTGAGCTCCTTGAGATCAGGGACTGTTTTGTGCTTTTCTTTTCATCTCTAGTGCTTATCAGAGTACCTGGCAAATAGTAGGTGTGTAATAAAGGCTTTCCTTAGCTCTGCATGTGTTGTTCACACAGAATAGAATGTAGGTTTCTTGAATTCAGAGTCTGTTTCACCTTTGCCTTGGTGACATTCCCAGTGGCACATAGTAGGCCCTATACTGAAATACTGTATAGTATAGTATTTAGTAAATATACTATTTACAATATTTACATATTATATAATCTAGTAAATATTGAGTAAATGAATAATATAAGCTCGTATGACCTAAAAGGATTCAAGATGGCCACCCTTTTCAAACTCTTCTGTAGCATGGATTAGGGATGGAATGACAAAAAAAAAATGGTGAAACCTTAATTTCCTCTTCTCTCTTCCTCCCCTGTGCCCACCCTGTCCCATCATTCCAATTCATTCATGACCCCATGGCTACTGCTCACTATAAAATACAGCCAGTGAAGAACTCAGACTGACAAGTTTAAGGCCCTTAGAGCTGCTTTAAAAGCCTCAGAATCTCTTTCTGCAAGTTCAAAACATCGTCTGAAGGACACACATCCCGTGGAAGGGGGCTGGACCCAGCAGTAATGATTCAAAGGACAAGGAGCCTCCTGACCTTGTGAGGACAGCACTTTAGTGAAGGGGGAAACAATGCTGATTTCTGAAGACTGTCAAGTGAGAGCTACTTTCAGCTGAGTTGTAGGGGACTGGAGATCTATAAACCTTTTTATGTGCGGCCAGGAAGGAGCCAGGATTGTTTTCGACTGGCTTCCCAGACAGGAGGAGATGAGCAGTGACTGAGTGACAGCCTTGAAGGAGCAAGGTTTCCTTTTATTTACTGGCTCATAAAATTACTTTAAAAAATAAATTAAAGCTAGAAAAATAGACTTGGATTTACTGCCAGAGGGGGAGAGTAACAGAGAATGCAAAGGCCACACCAGCCTCGCTATGACATTGCAAAGGAGATAGTGCTAGAATATCAACCACCTTATGCAGAAAAGCACAAGAACCAGGGAAAGTGACAGAAATTGGACCTGGGAAAGGAACACCAAGAATAGGAAATTCCCTGTACTAATGCATGTCAACACATTTTCTGCAACTTGTAGTTATAAAATGTTATCTAAAGCACTGAGAGTTTGAATGATTTGACCAGAGTCACACAGTCAGTTATGGCAAGATTTGAACTTAGATCTTCCTAGCTTTAGAGACCAGTTCTCTATCCCCTATGGCACACTGTCTAAAACTTCCTGTGGGTGTTCACAAAGAGGCTTGTAATCCCACACATACCGCAAAATAAGAAGCTAATAAATAATGTCAAAGCCTAGAATTGGAAGGAACATTTACCCTGTCCTCTGTTGGACCCACACCAATAAAACTGCCTCATGCTTTCAACAGCATCCAGACGTTTAGTTAGCCTCAGCTGTATCATTTGAGGCTTTCTGTCATGGCCCAAAGAGTGATTAGAGACAACTAGTGTGCGAAGTCAGAATTATTGCTTTAGCCAAACTTTCATCTTATCATTCTCCTGATGGAAAACTTTCAGTGGCTCCCCACTGCCCACCAAACAAAGTCTAAACTCCCTAGGTTGCCATTCGGGGTTCTCCAGGATCCAATGATAAACTACTATTTCCAGCCTTACCTTGTACTGTTCCTCTTTATACAGCCTATTCATGGTTAGTGGACTAATGTTCCGTCATGATCATATGCCACAGTTTGCTCAGTCATTCTCCAATCAGTTCCTTGCCAATATACAAAGTACTGCCATGAACATTTTTGTACATATGGGACACATCCCTCTGCCTTTGAGCTCCTTGGATTATATACCTCATAGCGGATCTAGGTCAAGGGTTATGAACAATTGAGTGATTTCTTTAGTATAATTCTGAATTGTTTTCTGCAATGGTTGGACAAATTCACAGCTCTAACAAAAATGAATAGCTGTGCCTATCTTCTTATGGTCACTTCAACACTGAACATTTTTGCCTTTTACTATCTTTGTCAATCTAATGGGAATGAGGTGAAATATCAGAGATGTTTTAACGTGCATTGTTCTTACCACTGTTGGTTTGGACTATTCCTTTATATGCTTGCTGCTATCTTGGATTTCATCTTCTAAAAATTGCTTCCTCATAACCTTTGACCACCTGTCCATTGGGAAATGACTATTCCTATTATGTATTTGTATCAGTTCTCTATCTATCAGAATTTTCACAGTAGGCATTTAGGTCTGGTTTTCATGAAATTCATAAATAATTTAATTTAATTGTGTAATAAAGGTCATCTGGATTTGGAGTAAAGAATGAAAGGTAATGCTGAGTTTGTGAACCTGGCAACTATAAAGGTGCTGTTATCCATGACATACATGAAAGAAGTGCAGAAAAGGGATCAGTCTGGGGAGAAAAAGAATGAATTTTGTTTTGTTTGTTTTTTAAATTAAGACACCTGTGGGCATTTAGTTGAAAATGTGCAATATTTGGACTACACGGCCTCTGGGGTTCTTTTGGCTCAAGTCATAGATTTTGTGAGGAAGCTAGGTGGTAGAAGAGCCAGAAAGACCTGAATTCAAATCCATCTCCAGATACTTTCCATTCATGCAGTCCCAGACAAATCATTTAACCTTCGTCTGCCTTAGTGTCCTCAACTGTAAAGTGGGAAAACAACAGCTCCTACATCACACGTTGTCAGGAAGATGAAAGAAGATGTTTGTACAGCGTTTAGCCCACTGCCTGGCACACAGAAGGGGCTTTAAAATGCTTTTTCATTTTCCTTTCATCCTGCTACTTGCACGATGACCCTATGATGTGGAACTGGAGCTCAGGAGAGAGATCAGGTTTTGATATATAGATCTGAGTGTCAGAACTATTGAGATGATCATTAAATCCATAGAAAAGTATTAGGATGCCAAATGAGGGGGTAAAAGATAGGGGCAGCTAGGTGGCAAGGTGAATAGAGTACCGGCCCTGAAGTCAGGAGGACCTGAGTTCAAATCTGGCCTCAGACACTTGACATGTACTAGTTGTGTTATCTTGAGCTAGTCACTTAACCCCCCCCAAAAAAAAAAAGAAAAGAGAGAGAGAGCAGAGTCAAGAGGAAAGCTTTAAGGTAGACTTAGAGTTAGTGGTCATGATACAGATGATGAACTAGCAAAGGAAACTGAGAAGGAGCTGTCCCAGCAGACAGGAAGAAAACAGGGAGTAAGATCATAAAAACCCAGAGAACAGAGAATATCCAGGAGGAAAAGGTGATAAAATGTTAGATGCTACAGAGAAGTCAAGAAGAACAAAAGTTGAGAAAGGACCATCAGATTTAAGGCTATCCCTAACTTTGAAGAGAGCGATTTCAACTAAGTGATGAAGACAGAAGCCAGATTACAAAGAGTTGAGAAATGAAAGGAGAGGAAATGGAGAGCAATAACAACAGTAGACAACTTTTCTATATTAATACTTCTTTCCCCTTTTATCACACTATTCCAGCATTCATGTGCCCTGATTCCTGGTACTTTGTGGAGACAGCACTGCTCTGGCTGGAGCATATCTCAGATGGCCTTGATGCTATATTCACTGAGAGTTTATTAAAGTCTTTTGTTCCTTCCACTTGATTAGACAACCCCAGAAATGTTTTCATTTTCCATTTGAAAAGACATAGATAAGAAGCAGTGTGGTGAAGTAGAGAGCTGTCTTTGAGTATATCTGTGTGTGTATGTATATATGTATGTATATATATATATATGTGCATTCATAAATACATACATATATGCATTAATGGATTTGTTTATCTATTTAACTGACTCCCTTACTCTGCTTCTGGAGAAGCAAATTTTATACACAAACACAATATAAATACATACATATCCACACATATACATATATGATATATCTAACATGCTAGATATGACATGTATTCAAAATATCTTCCTCAGTTTCTTCAACTGCAAAATGGGGATAAGTATAGCCCTTACCTCATAGGGCTGTTGAGAAGATCAGATATTTATATAGTATTTAACCCAATATCTGGCACATAATAGGCGCTTAATAAATGCTTGTTCCCTTTCTACTCACCCTTCCATGTTAATATATGTATATATGTGTGCATATTTACATAATATACAATATATCAAAGATATCTAAATATATTTGATATAATATTTTATATCCAAATATGATTTGCTGCTCCAGAAATAGAGTAAGAGAGTCAGTTCTCCCAAGGAGGGGGAAAGGAAACTCCACATTGCTTAAGAAGAAGGAGAAATAAAATATGACTGTGAGCATTCTCTCAAAGAGCGCTGGGTCCCCTTCCCCCATCTTTCTGCAATAGATATTTCCTTTGAATTTTCTCATTTGGGACTGACTGCCCCAGCTGTGTATGAGGTGTGTTTCTCTAGGTTATCTCCTTGTTAATCCGGACCGTGAATGGTTTTGCTGGTCCCTTTACTGAGCTTTTTTCCTTTTATGACACCAATCCATAGGCCATCTTTCCAAGGCACTTTTTCATTTCTCACCTTTTTTATGAGTTCCACTTCTTATTTTTTTTTAAATTTCCTTTTATTGGATTCTCTAATATTGGATGCATTAAAAAAAAAGAAGGAAAGGAGGCTGATAGAAAGAGTCACCCTGATGACAGTATATAATGGCTGAACAACATTCTGTCCACATCCCTGTACACAAGGGAACAATAAACTCAAACAACATTCAGGCAAAGGTAAAGGAAAGTTTGAGGAAATGGTCTTAAGTTTGTTTCTATTATCACCTGAGCATCCTTCATTGTTTAATCACTTCGGAGATGTGTCTCTGCTCATACCCTCCCTTTCCCTCTCCTCCCCCTGGAAGGCATTCATATTTCCCTACCTACCAAAACATTACCCATCTTTCATTATCCAACTCAAGTACCACCTTATCTGTATAGCCACCCCCTCACCATCCTGGCTCTCCCCCTTCTTCAAACGCAGAAAATTACAGAATCACAGAGTTGGAAGTTACCCTAGAGATCAATTGTCCTGACTCTACCTGAAGTTTTAATCCCCTTCTACAATATAGTTACATCTACTTAGCATGTGTTTCGTATTTACTTATATGCATACGTGCTGTTTCTACCCTAAATACAATGTAGGATCCTTAAGGCCAAGGATGTTTTTGTCTTTGTCTTCTCCCCCGTGCCTAGACACACAAGACTCCTAATGATTAAATGTTTGTTTAATGAATGCATGAATGAATCAAAGGAATAAGTGTTCATCAGGACTCCACTTAAGGTCCGCCAGGGATGGGCAACCACCTTTACATAGTGTCTATAGCACTCCCCTGGCACTTAAAATATGGCCTTTTATGAATGATTTTTTTATGTGTATGTAAGGAGTATCTGGCACATAGTAGACTCTTAAATATTTATCTTATTGAAATGTATTTGTTTCTCCAACTAAATTATAAACTCCTTCACATTGGAGATATTATCTTTTTTGAATTTCTCATAGTGTCCCAGATAAGTAGGTGCTCAAGAAATGTTTATTGATTGATGTCTCAAAAAATAAACAATCACATAAATGATTCACAATATATCCAAGTAAGAGGAACCTCAGGGAAGGTCTGAGAAGGGATTTCCGAGCATTTTGAGCAATCTGCTGCTTTAGAAGACTGTTTCGGGGGCAGAGCCAAGAAGGTGGAGAGAAGCCAAGAAACTGCTTGAGCTCTCCTGAGTTTCCCTCAGAAACAATGTTAAATCAAGCCTCTAAAGGGATTCTGGAGTGACAGAACACACAAAAAGATAGAATGAAACAATTTTCCAGCTTAAGATAACTTAGAAGGACTTCAGGAAAGGTCTGTTGCACTTAGGTAAAAGGGGAACACAGCTCAGTGGAGACAATGTCTGGGCAAGCCAGTGATAGGTTTTTAGTTGCAGCCCAAATCAACAACCAAGGTACCCCAGTGCTGGCTCAGCAGGACACCAGTGAGGCCTCCAGTCTCAGTGCAGAAGGAAAATTGTGAGCCCCAGAATCCTGACACAAAAGGCGCAACTAAGGCCAGGCCACCCCCAGTGCAGTAGTCAACCTGCAAGCGTCTGAGACTCTGGCATGGAAAGCCAGCGACTAGCAACCCACATAAAAAGTTTGGAATAGTACCCCCTGTGGCCCATGAGTTCAACTTTAAAAGTCAAGAAATAGGCTGTAAAAATGAGTAAGAAACAAAAGAGAGCTCTTACTATAAAAAGCTACTATGGGTGACAGGGAAAATCAAAACAAAAACTCAAAAGAGGACAAGATCAAAATACCTACAGGTGAAACCTCAAAGAGGAATATGAATTGGTCTCATGCCCAAAAAGGTCCTCTTGGAAGAGTTCAAAAAGGATCTTAATAATCAAATAAGAGAGGTAGAAGAAAAATTGGGGGGGGGAGGAGAAGAAATGAGAGTTATGAAGGAGAATATGAAATAAGAGTCAACAGCTTATAAAAGAAACATAAAAAATGATTGAGGAAAACCACCCCCTAAAAGTAAAATTGGCAAAGTGGAAAAGGAGGTACAAAAGCTAACTGAAGAAAATAATTCCTTAAAAATTAGAATTGGGCAAGTAGAAGCTAATGACACTATGAGACATCAAGAACCAGTGAAACAAAATCAAAAGAAGGAAAAAAATAGAATAAAATGTAAAATATCTCATTGGAAAAACAATTGACCTGGAAAATAGATCCAGGAGAGATAATCTAAGAATTATTGGATTACCTGATATCCATGATCAAAAACAAAAATAGCCTGTAAAGCATCTTTGAAGAAATTATCAAGGAAAACTGCCCTGATATCCTAGAACCAGAGGGTAAAACAGTCTATCAATCTATCA
>CM053583.1:288204842-288223052 GCA_028627135.1 Pseudochirops cupreus | reverse complement strand
GCTTTTATTCTTTGAGGTTATCAGTATCCAATTCTGATTTGCTTTTCCCGTAAGAAGTAGTTTCTGTTTCCACCTGTTACTTTCAGACCTTGTAGTTCTTTCCCCATTGGTAAATAATAAAGGAGAAAGGTGTAAAAAAAAAAACAACCGATATTAACTTTACTTGGATTTGAAAGGGACAAATCAAGTCAGTTCTAGTCTCCAATACACAATTTCTTCTTGTTCTCATGAGAGTTACTCCATGCAAAGAACAAGCACGGAGTCTTGAGTTCTCCGTCCATCTCCTTCTCTCTCCCCTAGCATTAAATGAGACTTTATGTGTCTTGCTTTTTCTGTTTTTGTTTTTTTGTTTTTTTGCAACATGGCTAAAATGGAAATATGCTTTGCATGATTTCACATGTATAATTAATTGATATCATAGATATTATAATAGATCATAGAATTTAGAACTAGAAGGGACCTTAAAGATCATCAAGTTTAACCCTCTCATTTTTCAGAGGAGGAAGCTGAATTCCCGAAAGGCTGAATTTCCCAGGCAGACAATAAAATAACAAAGCTGAAATTCAAACCCAGGTCTTCTAACTCCAAATACAATCCCCTTCTCACTGAATTTCAAATGTATTTCCCACTTTTTTCAAATGACTTCTCTCTGGATTAATGAATTGTTGCAGTTTTGTTGAAAACTCATGACGACTTGTCTGTTCCTATTTATAATACTATAAAACATCATTTCATTCACATCCCAAACATGGGTACATATGGCAAGACCTTCACCACCCTGCAGCATGTGACAGCCTTAAGGGTGCCTAGGTTCTTGTTGGAAGTCATATAGCCAGTTACTTATGAGGTGGAAAGGGAGACACTTAACAGCAGTAGTCCGAGGATTCAACTGTGTCTGTGGTTACTCAAACATTTTCAGGACATTGTAGATCTACAAAATATGGGATAGGGGGACATCTTTTTGCATAAATTAGCAGAAGAGTAGAGGAAGATGCATTTAGGACCTTCTAAAAAAAAGTGCAAACTTTTTTTTTAATGACTTTACGTGTGTGTATGTGTGTTTGTGTGTGTGTGTGTGTGTGTGTCTATGTACATGTTGCGGGAATTAAGCTCCATATATTATGGGGTATTTGTTCAGAAAATCTTGTAGTAAATATTGCTTTGTAAAAATTAATCTGTTAGTGACTAAAAGGAACTGAAGTCCAGAACACCATTGGTGGAGGCTAGAGTCATTTGCAAAGCACAGAGACAACTTCAATCCCTGTAAGGTTACCAGAGAACCATGGAAGACAGGGTGAAAGCTAACCTACCTGGCCTTCAGACAGTGAGGGCTAAGGAGGTCAGTGTTACAAATATAAGATAATGTTAAAGCCCAATCTCAATCCTTCTGAGTCTTTCTTTGATTTCCAAAAGCTCATCCATTAACTCACATAACCCATCAGACAGAAGATTCTACACATTCAGGTGTCAGTCACCTCAGGATTTAGTTTTGGCTGGGCCCTTAAAAGCTTCAACTCTATGATCAGAGAGACATGGACCAGGAAAGACCTTCCAACTTCGAAAGAGAGATGGGTGGCTGAATTTTCAGTTACATTCAAAACAATCCAGCCTACAAGTTCAAGGTAGATACATTTTGTCTTTCACGAACATTTAAGCTAACAACTTATCTTTCACTTTTGGAAGAAATGATTCCTGAGTTGATATTTGCTGTCAACTCATAAAACCAAGGTCCACTATGTGTTGGAAATGGACAGCTGGTTAAGTATTATATGAGACTGTGTTTCTTGCATTTTCCATTTTTTTTTTTGCAACATGGCTAAAATAGAAATATGTTTTGCATGATTTCACATGTATAATTAATTGATATCATATCAACTGCCTTCTCAATGGATGGGGAAGAGAGAGAATACAGAACTCAATTTTTTTAAATGAGTCAAAAATAGATTAATTTCTTTTGCAAAAAATGCTATATGAGAACTGGATTTAGATTTATGGACCACAGTGCATAATTCAGGAATGATAGACTCTTGACCGAGACAGTGTTCACCTTACGAAGACAAGTAAAAATGTATCTCCCTAACGTCTTGCAAATCTAATCAAAAGATTTTTAAACTGAAAGAAAAGGGAAAGAGAGCAATCTACTTTTACCAGGCTAGACATCAGTAAGAGTGGAAGTGCACAGTCAGAGGCAGAGTAGATAAAGTGCACCAAAGTAGAGAGAAGTACCTACCTTTCCAGCCATTGCACATTACTTCCTTGCATACACTCTGCCCCAGTCAAACTGATCTTCTTTGCAACTCCTCATGCACATTTTGTCTCTTACCTCTGCACCTTTGCACAAGCTAGCCCCTTCCATCACCACCAGCAGCACCAGCACCAGCACCAGCACCACCACCTGCAGGTGCTCACGCCTCACTCTCCACAATTACTTCATCCAATATTTACTTTACATATTTTGCATCTACTTAAATCTGTACATGTTGTTTCCCTTCATAAAATACAAGCTCCTCAAGGGTAGGAACTGGTTCTGTTTTGTCTTTGTCTCCCAGCACCCAAAATAGTGCCTGTCACAAAGTAGAAGTTTAATAAATACTGATTGATTAGGGAAAATAGGAAAGAGAGGAATAAGCATTTCTATAATGCCTGTTATCTGCCAAGGTATGGTGCTAAGCACTTTTGTACAAATATTGTTTCATTTGACCTTAGCAACTGGGTGGTGCAATGGATAGAGCAGCGGCCCTGAAGTCAGGAAAACCAAGTACAAATCTGGACTGAGACATTTATTGTGACCCTGGCCAAGTCACTTAACCTTTGTTTGCCTCAGTTTCCTCAACTTTAAATGAAGACAATAACAATGAAATAATCATTATAAAATGTTTCACATAGTGCCTAGAAGATAGTAAGTATTATATAAATGTTTTTGTTCAGAAGTCTCAGTTGTGACCTCATTTGGGATTTTCTTGGCAAAGATACTGGTGTGGTTTGCCATTTCCTTCCTTGGCTCATTTTGCAGATGAGGAAACTGAAGCACAGGAGTAAGTGACTTGCCCAGGGTCACATAGCTAGAATTGTCTGAGGCCAGATTTGAACTTAGAAAGATGAGTCTTCCTGACTTCAGGCCTAGCGCTCTATATACTGAGCTACCTGGCAACCCATAAAAATGTCAGCTATTATTATCATTGATCCAGGGATGTAGGTGCTATTGTAATCCCCATATTTCTGTTGAGTTGCCTCTGAGGCAAGTAGAAGTTAAGTGACTTGCCCAGGGTCATAGCTAGTAAGTGTCTGAGGGTGAATTTGAACCCAGTATTCTATTCAGTGCACCACTGGCATAGAGATAAGAAATAGTTACTGAACAGCTTGTAACATTCTTCTTTCTGGACCAAGGTTATGTGGCCAAAGCAATTGCAGTTATTCAGGAAGTTAGGAATAGGCTCCATTACCATTCTGGGTGTTTCAGACCCAGAATCTTCTTGGCTTTCAATTCAATCAAATGATCATTTTTTAAGTGTGTCCCACAGTGTGTAGAAGACGCTATGCTTTGACAAAGGACAAAAATAAAGCAGCTTCTTTTCTCAAGGAACTTGCATTCTGTTCTGTCCTTAAAGCTGAATTTGGTTTCCATTAGTCAGATAGTAAATAATTCAGAACACATCATCATTGGAGCTGGTTTAGGCTGGGAGCCCTAGCGCTTCTAGTCATTTGGGAAATTCTATGTGTCTATATTCCCTACTACCTACTTAGAGAAAGACCACAAGGATACATGAGGGTAAAAACCTTGGGTTTGAATAGTAAAAGGGCTCCTGTAGAATTTCCTTAGGAATCCAGTGAATATATATGATTCCAGAGACTCCAAAGCTCTGAGACCTGGAGGACTTAACCAGATGAAGTGATGGGGTCTTTTTTCTTCTTTCAAAGGACTTGGGAACCCTTCTCCTTCTTTGTCCAGTTACTGGCAAAGTCCTGACTCTCAGTGTTTAGCTCTCCTTCCAAAGAGGTAGCATATACTCTTCCAAAGTCTTCTTTGGTTAAATGAATGGTTAATCTTGCTTCAGATTATTCTCCATTCACTTCTTGCATTTAAGAGTTGAATGTTGTCCTCAGTTTAAATTTTCCACCTTTCCTTTTCTGACCTACACTCAGGGCCATTACTGGTTAAAAGAAAAGAAATAATTCCCTGTTTTTGTGTTTTGGTTTTGGTCTTTGGTTTTGTTTACAATCTACACTGGTACCATATACTTTGAGAACAAACATATTGCATTTTCAAAGTCCCAACCGCAGAATGCCATTACCATGTGAATAACCCAGAAGACGAAAGCAGCAAACCTCATTCCCAAGAAAAGACTGTATGAGGAAAAATAGATTTTTTTTTCCTGAGGAGGGATCTGGGTCTTGCATCTTAGGTTCAGAGTGCCTTTTCCGCTTCAGCATTTGAGGACAGCCAAGGTGGTTTCAGCAACAGAAGACAGTCAAAGAAAATGAGCCAGAAAAAGTTCGAGTAGAGGTTACGGTCCAGGCTTATTAAGCTAATTCCAAATCGATTCCAAGAACCAGGAGAAGGGGAAAAAATGACAGGGATGGAGACCTCTAAAAGTGCTGAGCAGAGATCAAGAACAATAATTTTATCTACACATAATGATAGTTGGAATTGGTTGTCCCTAATTTGAATAATCTTGATTGCATCGTTATTTTTAATTGTGATTAGTGGTTCTAATGTGCTACTAAATAACACTAGAGACAAGGGACAACCTTGCCTTGTCCCTCTGACAGTTTGGAATTGCAAATACATTATGAAACCATTCTCCTGACAGGGGCACCATTAGCATGACAAGCCAGCTGGATTTCAAAGAACATTTGCGTTAACATTCTGAAATGTAAAACTTAGAAGATACATTTTTCCCCTGTGGGGTCAAGTAATTCTCTTCCAAGCAAGGAGGAAACATTACAAGTTGGAACCAAGAGTTTTCATACTTTTCTTTTGTTGAGCTCTGGGGTTTAAAGAAATCAGACTTTATCTTTAGTGAAACATCTTGAAGTGACATTCAGGTTTTTTTTTCTAACTAGTTAATAAGATTGTCAATCACTTGGGAAGGGTAGTGGCATTTGATCCAGAGATGGATTTGCTGATGTAGGTGATGAGAGATTTTTGTAAGCATGAGGACTAGATATGTTGGTAAGATATCCTCCTTGGGGCTGACGAATGCCAGGCACTTGTCAAAAGGGCTGTCATTTTGGTGCCATTGGGTCTGCAGTCAGGAACACCTGAGTTCAAATCTATCCTCAGATAGATTTGATTATGTGACCCTACTGATTATGTGACTCTAGGCAAGTTACTTAATGTCTGTTTGCCTCAGTTTCCTCAACTATGAAATGGGGATATTAATAGTACTTACCTTGTAAGGTTGTTGGATCAAATGAAGTAATATTGCCTAGCATATAGTAGGTATTATATACCTATATTACATATCCTACCCTTTCATCCATACCACTGATGTTGCATGGTAAAGTGGAGAGAGTAGTAACTCTGAATCAAAAACCTGAGTTCAAATCCTGCTTCTGACACTTCCTAACTGTATGAACTCGGGCATTTCTCTTTAAACCACCTAGACCTCAGTTTTCTCATCTGTAAAATGGTAGGATTAGATTAAATGGTCCTTGAGGTCCTTGGGAGCATTGTATATACAGTATTATGTTGTAATAGCGAATGACTAAGAATATTGTCTGTACGGAGGCAGTGTGATGCATGTGTGATGCGGTCCCAATTTAGAGTCATATAGACTTTGGTTCAAATCGTGCTACTTCCTGTCTTCATCCCTCTCCTGCGTGTATCACTGACTCATCTCCATAGTAGTTTCTCTGCCTAGTTATAGAAACTTTTTCACCCTATTGCCCCCTAGAGCATCCTAGGACTCCTGCTCTACTTCTCACATTGGAAATTGTTGTTGGTGGTGATGGTCCTTCGTTCTCAAAGAGAACCGAGGACAAAGACATCAGGGAGGTGATGCTGTGACATGCAAGTGTTTTGGATTTAAGTGAGAGAGGGCTTTGCAGGTCACGAGCCTCACGTTCTCTGAAGTACTCACCCCCTGAGATCTCACCTTCTGCTGTTCCTCCCAGAATATCCAGTTGAAGAGGAGACACATCCCTCTTCTGGCTGCATTGTTGGCTCATCTCCATAGGACTTTCCTTAGCCTGTACCTTCTCTTCTCTGCACCCCCTATCAGTTTAGCTCCCTTTTCAGTTCAACTTACATTAGAAATTGCATCCCCAAGCCAACCAACAGCACCAACAGTGGCTATGAATATGCCAGCATAGTTCTGAATTGCTAAATATAACAGACTTTCCATATAGAAGAGAGAAGCAAAACATTTATTCAGACACCAGAAAGCCCAATCCCAACACCAGAAAATCAAATCCATCATAGCAACAAAGAAATCTATACACGATATAGCCCCTGCTTGGACCTTCCCACAGACAAACACTCACAATCCTAGCTGTCTGCTTGCCTGTGTCCTCTCTCTCCCTCCACTCTAACTGCTCTGACTCATTTCATGCTCCACTCCTTCCTGCTCTACTCACTAGCAAACTCCTCCCACCACAGGTTCCATGTGATTACGTTTGGCCTATTAAGGGACAGCAAATCCCATTACCGTTACAGAAAATAAGCTCCCTGAGGACTTTATTTCTGTCATTTGTGTATTTCCAGTACTTAGTAGTATTGGGAATAAGCACTTAATAAATGCTTATTAACTGACTGACTGACACTATCTGTGTGGCACTGGGCCCTGATTCCTCATCTGTAAAATGGGATAATAGCAATTGTAGAACCAATCTACTTCTTAGGAGTATTATTAAGGCTCAAATGAGATAATTCAAGCAAAGCACTATTTAAGTACCAGATATTATTAATGTCAAAGGATACTTTTAAAGCGGTTTTGAAATTCAGGGTGACTTTTCCTTCCCAAAAGCATTCACATTCCAAATCTCCTTTTCCCCTAGTTGCAGAGGAACTGAAATATGTAACAAGAAGAGCTCTCTTTAGAAAATGTTGAGGAAGTTCTGAGTAATGATAGTAATAATAATAAAGTATTTTTCTCAAAACTAACCATGACCTCTCTGGATCATGTAGCTGGTCCCATAGCTATATCTCTAATGTTTGTGGTTCTGTGTTTTTATTTTTTTTTTACTAGGGAGGAGAGGGGGAAGGAAAGATGGGAATACAGGAAGCCAAACATGTCCCTCTTACTATACTACTCTTAAGGAACCCATTTAAATAATGTTACATAGTAGAAAGATCACTAGACTGGATACCTGAGTTCCAGTCTTGATTCTATCATGAACAAGCTATATGACCTTAGTCAAGTTATTTAACCTCTCTAGGCCTCAGTTTCCTCATCTATAAAATGAAAAGATTAGACTAGCTGATCTCTAAGGACCCTTCTGGTTCCCAGATTCTATAAGCCTGTGATTGTTCCACAGCTGGGGCCAATGAGCATCACTGAACAGTAATTGAAGTGTTCTCAAGCAAGATTCAATCTCTGTGCTCTCTCAAATGTCAAACCATCCCATTACAGATATGCCTTTTGTCCCATCTTGTTCTTTTCCCCCAAATAGAGGCCTGCATCTCGCCTTGCCTTGTGATGAATCAGGAAGGGCCTTTTGTCACTCATTCACAGGGAGGTCACTTTGGAGTGCCTACAGCACTGATGAAAGCTCTATTTCTAACAACAGAGAAACTTGGGGTTGCTCTAAGGTAGCATGATAACATGACTTGTTTTGCTATTTCCTGGCCCTGAATACACAGCAGGTATTGAAAGCCAGTGTTTTGGGGCAGAGATTCTAATACATGGAATACTGAGAACCCGTGAATTTGGAATCCAGAGACATGGGTATGAATCCTAGATTTGCTACTCATCATTTGCATGACCTTGGGCAACTAACTTATCCTTTCTTACTATACCTTCATTGCTTAGCATAATACTTAACAAATGCCTCATCCTTATCTTTTTTCTTTAGCTTAACCTCAGTTTCCCCATCTGTAAAAAAAAAAAGAATTGTACTATTTACTTCATGGCATTACTGCAAACAGAGAGCTTTGTAATACTTAAAGTACTATATAGGTTTGTAGGGTTTTTTAAATTATTATTTAGTAACTGAACCTGTGGTTTCCCTGGATTCCCTCCATCAATCAAGTCCAGCACCTTCTTTGCAACTCACAGTCTTAGAGGGTTGGGAGGTCAAATGGCTTCCCAGGATGATCTAACAAGTATAAGTCAGAGGCAGAATTTGAAACCACATCTTCCTGACTTCAAAGTCAGTTCTCTCTTCACTAAGCCACACTGCCTATTACCTTCCTAATCAATGGTAACAGGGCGAGGCTATAGTCAGTGGTTAGGACTGGTCCTCTAAATAATTATGAAGCAGGTGAAGGTCAATTCAATTTAGTTCCATATTTATTTAACACTTCCTGTATATCAGACACCAGAGTTCCAAAGATTTTAATGAGCTTATTCATATCCTATTGTAGGTGGGGAGTGAGAAAGAACAAATTACATCCCTGTGTGTTGGGACATCTTTTAATGTCCCTTAGCTACTAAAGCTTAACATTGTACTGAGACTTTTGGGACACCCAGATTAAGTGGATAAACACATACAAACAAGATGAAAACCAAACAATTTCATCAGGGGAAGGGTCTGATAACTAGAGGGATCGGGAAAGGTCCCCTATAGGAGGGAAGAATTGAGCTGAGCCTTGAAGGGAAATAAGTATTCTAAGAGGAGGTAAGGAAAGAGAGGGGATAGGGAACAGAGGCAAGAAATAATATGTTGTATGTAGATAAAATCAAAAAAAAAAATCAGGATAAAATCAAGGCCAATTTGTCTAGAATGAGAAATGTGTGGTTGTGGGGTTAAGGGGAACAGGGCAAGAAGTGACAGGTAAGCAGACTAAAAATGGGAAAACCAGAATGTGAAAGGCTTTACATTTCAAAAAGAAAAGTTGTCTTTTATCTTAGAGGCAAGTGAGAAGCTTCTTGATTTGGACAGTGAAGTGGTCAGAACTGTGCTTTAGGATTATCTGCTATGTAGCTGTGGATAAGGAAGATTGGAAAGTGGAGAGATACAGGGAAACCAGTTAGGAGACCGCTGCTGTAGTCAAAGCAAGAGGACCTGAATCAGAGTGGCTTTGGCATGAGTTAGAGAAGGACACAAATCTGAGAGATGCTATGAAGGTAGTATTAACAAGACTTAGTGATTTAGTTAATAGGATACAGAAGGTGAGAGTGAAGAGTTGACTATGACTCCCCAACTTGCAAACTTGAGTAATTAGGAAAATGGTAGTACTGTGGATGAAAGAGGGAAGTTGGGAAATGGGTGCGTTTATTGTGAAAGATAATGTGTTGTGACATGTTGACTTTGAAATGCTTATAGGACACCTAGGTAGAGATGTCCAGCAGGCAGTTGTTGATGTAGGACCAGAGCTCAGGAGAGTGATGAGGGCTAGATGAGGAGTCATCTGCATAAAAATAACCCTTGAAGCCAAAGATGCTAATGAGGTCACTAAAAGACGTTGTCCATAGAAAAAGGAGGATCCGAGGTAGAACATCACATAGAAGATAGATGGACAATTATCCTGCAAAGGAGACTGAGAAATAGTGGTCAGATGGGAAAATAATGTTGAGAGAGGAGTGTCACAAAAACCCAGGGAGGATAGGATTTTTCAGAAGCAGGATTTTCACAATCAAGAATGTGAGGTGTTACAGAGAAGTCAAGAAGTAGGTCTGAGAAAAAGGTGACAGAATTTAACAACAGAGATCCAATAACCTTGGAAAGCAAAGCATCAGTCAAATGATGGAGAAAAAAAGATGGGTAGAGAAGTGAGTGAAAATTGAGAAGGAGGAGGAAACAAGTGTAGACACAATCATCTTAACTTTTGTCTTGGAACACTTCAGGTAGCCAAGATTACCCTAAAGTAGTTCAATTAAAGAAGAATAACGGGGCAGCTAGGTGGTGCAGTGAATAGAGCACCCAGCCTTGAAGTCACAAGGACCTGAGTTCAAATACGACCTCAGACACTTAACACTTACCAGCTGTGTGACCTTGGGCAAGTCACTTAATCCCAATTGCCCTGCCTTCTCCCCTCCAAAAAAGAAGACAAAAGAGAAAAAGAAGTAGAAGAAATACCATTAGAGAACGTCAGCATTAGTAGGGGGAAATGTTGAGCGAGAATCTTCACTGGACCTTCAAATGATCATTATAACGGTCCTTCTTCATTTTGCATAACAACGAGGATAGCCCCATCACAGAGTCCGGGAGTTGAAGGAGACAGAATCTATCTAGTCCATTTTTCTCTCAGTAACTTCTACCTATTATTCCTAATTCTGCTTTTTGAGACCAAGCAAAACAAGTCTTACCCATAAAGTCCTTCAAATATATGAAAACAGCTTTCATTTGTTGCCCCAACCAAGTAATCTCATCTCAATATTGAGTATCCCTGTATTTTTTAACCAATTCTCATAGGTGGAGATCATAGGATCTCGAGATATTTCACTATCCTATTTGCCCTCCTCTGGCTATCAGAAGTTATGCCCCTTTGGCATTCTTGGAATGTCTTTGAGATATCTCCCAAAGTCAATCCCTTATAGCTTTCCAGAAGAATAGATAAGAAACAGCATCCCTATTTTGTTCAAAGTCTTCTCCATTTGAAATCAGTAACATATATATGTATGTATATACATATATGTGCATACACATACATGTATGTATATATACACATGTATTACTATTGTTCGCTTTTAGATCATCTTTTTTACTGAATATGTCTCTTTCCCTACCCATGCCCATCAAACCATCTCTTGTAACAAAGACAAAAAAAGAAATTAAAAAAGAAGTTCCAGACAACTAATAAATCAGCAGAATCTGACAGAACATGCTTCATTCCACATGCATAGTCTCCTGCCTCGACAAGGAAGGGAAAGAGGTACATTTTCTTCTTTCATATTCAAGTCTCAGTCAGTCTTGAAAAAATTAGGAGAAAAATCAAGTAGTTAACTGGAGAACAAAATCAAATTGTATTTAGGTTGTGTTCCAAGATGAAACTCAAACACTTCAGTATTTTCTATTAGCATAAACCAAATGGGCAATTTGGAGAGTCAGTGGATTTTTAATGTTGTTCAGTAGTTTCTCCCAGGGCTCTTGGGTGACAAGGAATCTTAGCCAGATTTCGGCAATGCCCAGAGGAAGCTGCTTCTGAGTCAGAAGGGAATGTACTGGAAATTCAGGGCAATATACTTCTTATGTTGACTGAAAGATGCTTAATTAAAACTGCTCCTTGTTCCTCATGTTCAGAGCTTTTAATAAATGGAATCTTCAAGATTTCAGCAAGAAATTTCTCAGAAGTAAATTTACCAATCAATCAGATGATCAACAAGTAGGGAAGGGAAGAGGAAGGGAAAACATATTCAGTACCTATTACATGCCAAGTACTGAGCTAAGTACTTAAAAATATCTCATTTGATCCTCACTCCAACCCTGGGAGATAGGTACTATTATTATGTTCATTTTCGAGTTATAGAAATTGAGGCAGACAGAGTGACTTGCCTTATAGTCAGCAAGTTTCTAAGGCTGAAAATGAACTCAGATCTTCCTGTCTCCAGGCCATCACTCTATCTACTATACCACTTACATGCCCCAAGAAGTAATCATCCATTTTCGTGTGTGTGTGTGTGTGTGTGTGTGTGTGTGTGTGTGTGTGGTGTGTAGAAATCATACCACTTTTATTTTCTCTAGAAATATTGAGTAATACTATTTCTTTCATCTGAAATCTACTCCAGACTTCTCATTTAGGAAAGTCTAGAGTCTTCCTATGAAACATAGTAAGCATGTTATCCAATTTAACTCTTGTCTAGAAGGGCTGATTGCCTTCCCATACCCTAAAGTGGTGGGTGCCATAACCCACTTGGGGACGATGTCTTTTCTTCTGAAATTCAAGGTAAAGACATTGGTCACTGGAATGAACTCATTCATAGGAAGTGACCCAGGAGCTGAATGTTAGCCATTTTTTAGTGCTAACCCCAAACTTTATTTTGGAGTTATTTTTATATTTATTTTATTATATTTTTCCTTGTTCAGGATTCCTATAAATGTTACTTCTGGGGGCAGAGAGTCATGTTGGATGGCATGTGAGACAATGCCAGTTTGGGCACCTTTCCAATTTAGGTATAGCTTGGATACATATTGATGTTAAATTCAGTAAAATTATTTCTAGAAGATGAGCATAAAAATTCAGAGTACATTGTTCATTTTAATATTTTTCATTTCATATTATGCTTCTAAATATTTTTAAAAGTATAAAATATGGTTTCTAAGGAGCTCACAATTTAGCTGGGGAGTGAGGCAAATTCATATGAAAACAATAGAATACAAGTAAATGGTCAACTCTGGTTCTGACTTAATTTCTAGGTTCCAAAGAGAGGGAAAACAATTTGAATTTACTTTTAGAATACTTTGTATTTTATGTATGTGTGTAGATGCTAATTCCTCTCAATAAAATATAAACTTGTTGAGGGCAGGGACCATTTTATGTGTTGTTTCCAACTCCTAGAAGAGTAATTAAATCTTTCAGGCAACGTAAGAACTATATTGCCCTGAGTTTCCGGTGCATTCCCTTCTGACTTAGAAGTAACTTCTTGTGGGCATTGGAAAAATCTGGCTAAGATTCCTTGTCACACCCAATAGCCCTGGGAGAAACTACTGAACAACATTAAAATCCACAGACTTTCCAAATTGCCCATTTGGTTTACACTAATCGAAAACACCAAAGGGTTTGAGACTCATCTTGGAACCTGTAACCTCAATACAATGCTTACTGAATGGATGAATGGATGGATGGATGGATAGGTGGATGGATGGACGGATGGATGGATGGATGGGTGGATGGTTTAGAGAGCTTCTTAAGCTTTTTACACTGGCAATCCCTTTTCATGTTTCAGCAGTGTTCCTTGGCATTGCATGGCCTGAGGGTGTGTGCAGTACAAAGTGTGCATGCTTTGTGTTCAGAACCTAGGCAGCAGTAAAATTGCATGATGCAACACAGGCAAGCACTGCCAGAAACACCTCGGATTTATTACACATTTGATTTTTAATTAATTTTTGGTCATCACACCTTCAGAAACCTTTTACCATTGCCAAAATGGTCATGTCCCCATATAGGGTCAGGACCCACAATTTAAGAAGCACTGATCCAGAGGAGTTAGGAAAAGATTCCCAGAGGATCTGGTCTTATATTAGACCTTAAAAGATAAGTAGGATTTATTTCAGGGGAGAGGAAGAGGAAAGGTTTCAAATGAGCAAAAACACATGGAGGAAGGTACCAGAGTAAGTCTATGAAATGGGCAACCATATTATCAAAAGAAATGATGTTCCTATTTTAGCAGACAAAATGGCAAGATTTGGTAGGGGGAATATACTGTGTTTCAAGCCTTACATTTGAGCAGGGGACCCTAGAGGAATTACAAATTACCATGTTGCATTTGGAAGCTACTCTCCACATTTCACGCATTTCCCATTTCTCTGTGTCTGCTCTTGCCAATTATCAATCTAAGCTAATGGAGGAGAGTTAACACAGAATGTCAGAGAATTTTATAGAATTATCATGTCAACACTCTCCCTGTCAGCATAGTTAAGGGAAGAAGACAAGAAAATGATATTGTCATTTAATAACACATTTTAGATCTTAATCTCTTATCAGTCATCATTACTCTGTATTAATTACTTTGTATTGGCAATTTCTAACTGTCAGTTACTCCATACAGACTCTTGCTGTGACTGCAACTGGACAGCTTTTTAGTTAAAATATTGTTATCTTTCCTTAGAAAATGATTTGAACTGAATTGTCTTTGAGTCCACTAGTGGTCCCCAAAAAGATATAAACTGAAACCATCCTTCTCATAGAGCATTCCATGGTCTTGTCTACTATTTGAGGTTCCCAATCACTGAATACTTAGTCTTCAATTTTTCTATCATGGGAAAAAAAACTAATGGAATTACATCTGTATCTTACCAAGATTGTTATCTCATATCTCTTCCTTCCCTAGAGGGCACCTACTATTTGAGAATATCGTATTTTGGCACTGAATTCTCTGGGATATTGCTTGGTTATCCTGGCCACTATTTTCCACCCTGTCCTAACTGGATACCTCCTCCATTTTTCAATCCCTTGCTCAGGGAACTGATGTCGAATCAGCCTAACTTCATTTCCTGAAAAAGTATGCTAATTCATGCCCAGTTGTGCTATTCCCTATCATCGCTACTTCCCAGACCAAAATTCTTTTCCCTAGTCATCACAACCTAATATGTGTTTTTTAAGCTCGTGAGAATGAAAGCTCCTTGGGGTCAAAGATAACCTTGCTTTTAAATTTGTATGTACTTAGCACAGTTTATAAGGAATATGTATAATAAATTAACAAATTTATTTTAAAAAATAAAAATTAATTTACTAAAAATTAATCCTCTTTCATACATTCATTTTATATGTTATATGAACATCAGGGAAGTGCAGATAATCCCCAAGCCCTTCTAGAAGTGATTCCCTCCTCTTCACCATCCCACCCATCTCTAGGCCTTAGCCTCTGTCTCTGGTGTAAACACAGTCTCCACCTCCTTCAAACCAACTAGAGAAAGCAAAAAAGATGGGCAATGTCCTATAACCAATCCCTGGCCTCATCCTCAAGGGATTTGACTGGGGTGTTCTGTGACGTTTTTATTCAGTCAAAAGTCACACTTGAGAACCTCCAGGGCCACATGTGGCCTCCAGGCCACAGGTTCTGAACCCCTAAATTTGAATACTCCATTATCTCTTGCCTTTAAAACAGGGACTTCACAATCTCCCCAGTTCTATCTGCTGCCCTCTTCTAAGTATGACTTAGATCATGGGCTTAAGAACTGGAAGGGTCCTTAGAGTTCATTTAGTCTAACACTGTCACCTTACAGATGAGGAAACTGAGGATCAAGTGATTTTTTCGTCATAATGCAGAATAGTAAATAGCAATGTCAGGATCCAAGCCCATTTCTTTGTTTCCAAAACTCTGTCTGTGATCACGTACAACTGATTCAAAGTTCTCAGTCCTTCTGTTCCCGAGTCACCATTAACTGACAGAGGCAACCCACTGCTGCCTGATTAGAAAATTGTTATAGAAAGGGTCAAACCCACAAGGAAGACCTGTTTTCTCTTCATTTTAATTCCACTCACAAAACATTTATTACCCCTAATAAGGGATAGTAAGAGAAAAAAAGATAGACCCTGGAAGAGAGATGCCACAGTGATAGACCTTGCCATAGGGATACACAGATCATGGGTCTGATATGCCAACAGAAGCAGTCCGTACTTTATACACACCTATGGAAACCTATATCCAAGGCACTGGGGATACAAAGAAGGAAACTGTCCCCCTGCCTTCATCTAGCTCTACATTCTTGACATTAATTGCCAATAACTGGTACTTAGATAGTGATTTAAGGTTTGCAAAACCCTGTGTATAAAATGCCTTATTTGATCTTTAGAGTAACCCTGAGGTAGACAATACATTCTTACCCCTATCTTTTTTTTTTAGATTTTTCTTTTTGATTTTTGGAGGGGGGAAGGTAGGGCAATTGGGGTTAAGTGACTTACTCAAGGTCGCACAGCTAGTTTTTTTGTGTGTGTCAAGTGTCTGAGGCCAGATTTGAACTCAGATCCTCCTGACTCCAGGGCTGGTGCTCTATTCACTGCAGCACCCAGCCTCCCCTTTACCCCTATCTGATAGACGAGGAAAGTGAGGTTCAGAGAAGGGAAATGACTTGCTTATAGTCCCACAGCTAGGAAGTGTTAGAGGCAGAGGCGGAGAGTCAGGTCACTTCTTGCTCCCACAGGATTAGCCTTTCTTCTATACCATATTGAGAACAGTAACAGGGGGATCTCCACATACACCAAAATATTTATAGCAGGACTTTTTGTGATAGCAATGAATTGAGAACAAAACACATCCATTCATTGGGGATGGCTAAACAAACTGTGGCGTCTGAATGTAATGGAATATCCACTGTGCTGTAAGAAATGAAAAATAGGAACAATATAGAGAAACATAAAAAGATCTACACAAACTGATGCAGAGTGAGGTAAGGACTGAAATGAAGCCAAGAAAACAATGTATACAATGTCTACGACAATGCATAATGAGCCCCAGAAAATTAAAAATAAACATTGCAGAATTATAAAGAGCAAGCCCGTCTCAAAAGAAGAGATATGAGAGGAAACTTCCAACCCATCTCTTTACTGAGGTGGGAAGTCCACAAGACTTGAACATTGTGCATGTTTTCAGATTTTTTCGATGTATTAATTGGTTATGCTGATGTTTTTTCCTTCCCTTTTTCTTTTTTTATCTTTAAAAATAATTGTTAAATAGGATTGGTCTCTGGTAGGGGGAGGGATCCTAGAAGAAACAATGGTGATGTAAAAAAATATAAGATATCAATAAAAAATTTATTCAGAAAAAGGAGGAATCAGGGAAGGCATCTTAGAGAATATAGAACCTGATCCGAGCTTCTAAAGTAGATGGTAATAGCTAACCTTTCTATAGAGCTTTAAGGTTTTCAAAATGCTTTGCATACATTACCCAATTTGATCTGATAAGCAACCTGAGAGAGACATGGATTTAATACAATCCTAGCATGGGGTGTGGAGGGGAAAGTGGCTTCTGTAAATTCACAGAAGTAAGAGATGGAAATGTTGAATATAGGGAACACCTAGTTCACTTAGCTGGAATGTAGAACTCATGAGAGGGAGCTGTATGAAATAAGGTTGTTTGGAGACAGATAATGGAGGACCTGAAATGCTAGGCTGAGGAACCATAGCAGTAGGGAGCAGCTGACCTGTATTTTAGCCAAACTATGATATAGTCAGGTCTGAAACATAAAGTAATTCACCAATTTGGGCACATCAGTATTGGAGTTTCTTAGCAAAAGTCTAGGATATGAGATCTTATTTCCAGGGAAAAACAACCAAAATAATTATCAGAGTCCAATCAATGTAACTCTAAGAATAATCATGAAAAAAAAGGGACTAGGTCTATAGGAAGAAGGAAAACCAGGAACCAAAGGAAGACAGTCAAAATCACTGTGTGAAGTCAAACAGAGACTTTAAAGATGGCTCTCCATTGGAACAAGTCACTATCTAGTAACAGGGTCAGTAGGCACTTTTACATGGTAAACTGAGCTGTAACTAGGAATTATTGTCCCTAGGACAAATTTATTCAGTGGGAGGCAGGGGGGAAAAGGTAAGGAGCATGATGGCAACAGTGGCAGAGAGGACAGATTGTCTGATCAAGAGCACAGCCACCCCAAGAAGCAAGCAACCCATTCACAAGAGAATCAAATACATTCCCACCCCTAATAAGGGGTAGTAAGAGAAAAAAAGATAGACCCTGGAAGAAAGATGCCACAGTGATAGAACACTGGGGTAGTCTGAAATGATCATGTCACTATGTGCCAAGAGATGTGGAGAAGTATGAGGCAAGACACAGGAGTAGGGGTTGTCATGGGGAGGAAGAACATCGTCCCTTTTTTTTTTTTTAGTGCCTTGGGACAAAATCTCAGTCTCCTCTCTAATAGTTATAGCTCTGATGGCAAGCCCTAGCGGATTAGCCTTGCACAGTCCTAGATGCTGACACCAACTGTTATGATTACAATGTGATTGATACAAATGAATGTGAATGCATAGATACCATTTACAAGACATTTTTCCAGAGATGAGATCTGCCTCTTCCTAACCCCCAACCTACCCTTTCTTGAAGGCAAGAGGCCCACAGGTGTTATATAGTGCATATTTTTGGACTTTCTCAATCTGTTTTTTTCCTCTCTCAAAAAATCCTATATGTCATACAAGACAGCTCTCTGAGAGGGAGAAAAGGAGAGATACTTGGGATAACTATAGCTATTTAAGAAACAGAAAATATCAATAAAAAACTTTTTTTAAAAAAGACGGGACAGAGTAAATCTTCTCTAGCTTCCTCAATTGTGTAAAAAATGATGAGTAAGCAAAGGGAACCTCCCCTGCTTCCAAAATCGAGGGCAGCACTGCCCAGTGCCTGGTAATTTTTTATGAAAACATATGGTCAGAGGACTGGGAGAACTCCACTGACAGCTTTCCTGAATTAGAGAGCATCCACATGCAAAGCT
>CM053583.1:288146831-288204342 GCA_028627135.1 Pseudochirops cupreus | reverse complement strand
CTTGAACCTAGGTCTTTCTTACTTCAAAGCTAATCCTCTATAAGTCATACCACTTTGACTTTAGTTTTAAAGAAAATCCTACCAATAAAACCACCCATAAATGGAAGAGATTGCTTTGGCAGTAATGAAATTTCTGTCAATAGAAATGTTCAACCAGAGACAGAATGATCATTTATGGAGATATCATAGAAATGGTTCATATGTGCTTCAGACTGGGGATGAACTAACATCTCTGAGCCCCCTTCCAATTCTTAAGATTGCATAATTTGATATTAGGACAAAGGCTAAGGAATCAGAATTAAAAGACTAAGATTATAATTCTAAGCCTATTACTAACATCCTGGGATAGCATCATGGAACTAATCATTGATATGATGTGAACTTCTTCAAGAAGAAATGAAGTCTTCAAACAGAGACCACTTGTCAGGTATGCTATGGAAGGGATTCTTGACCAGAAATGGGTTAAACCAGTCGTTCTCAACCTTCCTAATGCTGCGACCCTTTAATAGTAGTATGTGGGTGTGTCTGCATGTGAGCGGACCCATCTGGAGAAGGATAGAGAAAATATGTTTTCCAATGGTCTTAGGCGACCCCTGTGACCCCTGTGAAAGGGTCATTCTACGCCAAAGGGATCGCGACCCACAGGTTGAGAACCACTGGGTTAAACAAAGTGACTTCTGGAGTTCTTTCCATATTTGAGATTCTATGCATGGGATGCCCAAGGAGGTTAATGCCCCTATATTTTCCCCATCATTAGAAATCTTTAGGCAGAGGCTTATTAGGGAGGTAGGAAAGGGAACCTGTTTCGGACATATGAGCTGGATTAGATGACCTCCAAAGTTGCCTTCAGGTCTTAAATTTTATGATTCTATAAAAACCGTTCAATCAATCAACAAGCATTTGTTAAGGATCTGCTATATATGAGGCACTGTGCTAGGTGCTGGACATACAGAGACAAAAACCAAAGTGTTTTTTCTGCCCTCAAGGAATTTGCATTATATTAAGTGAAACAACACACAAGCAGGAGATCAAGTCCCTCCCTTTCTTTGATCTTCTGGCAAATCCTCTTTACTGCAAACAGTCCCAATACTAGAGTTAGTGCACCCTCTAAAGAGATTCATATCTACCTTTCACTAGACTGTACTCTGGACCTCCTCTACTAGGCCCCAGTGTTTCATCCTAAACCTTCTCTGCAGCACTGAAATTCACATACCTGAAGGCCTCTCCACCCCTGGGGCCTTTCCCTTTGATTAGATGACTCTTTTCCAGAACTTCTAATTAAGGGGGGCTCCCAGGCCTGCCTTGTCTTCTGCCTCTCCAGGCTCACTTCTCCTACTATGCTCCCTCTCCCTTTTCAGCTTCCTTTCATGTGTTATCTTTCTCAATTAGAATGTAAGTTCTTTGAGGGCAGGGACTGCTTTCTTTGGATTTGGATTTGGATTTGGATTTCTACTTCTTAGCACAGTGCCTGGCACTTTACTTCTAAGTGCTTAATAAATGCATGTTGACTGTTGACTGACTAACACACAACAGAAAAAAGATTTCAAGTTACCCAGCAGAATGCAAAGCAATTACAGGTCTAATTTACTGGTCTTCTCCCAAAGGACCAGAAAATGTCAAGCCCCGACAGATGACAACAGGGAAAGGGCATTAGAGTAGAAAAAGCCCTGGAATGAGAAGCAGAAGACCTGGATTCTAGTTCCACCTCTACCACTGATATTGTCATAGAACTGAACTTTTCCCTCATCCAGGGTCTTACCTAAAAGGTAGATCACATATGGGAGTGAGCATTTTAGAGCAGAAATTTAGTGGACCCAGATTCAAATCCTGCCTTTGAAGCTTCCTACCTATATGACCTAGGGCAAGTCACTTTAACTGCCCTAGGCCTCACCTGTAAAAATGAGTGGGTTCGACCAGATAACTTCTAAAAGCCTCTCTGACTCTAGGCCTTTGAGCCTATGACCTGTTGTTAGCAACCCTAGTGAAGCAGTGGCTGGCTCTTCATGGAAGCTGTGAGGCCAGTGACTTCCAGCAGAGATGGTCCTTTCATATTTGCATAAAAGATGCTCCTGCTTGGCTGGCCATGGAAACTTGACAGGCCTCTAGGCCTCAGTCCCCTCATCTCTGAATTGAGAAGATGGTATTAAATGATAACCAAGGTGTCTTACAGCTCTAAAATTCTGATATGCTCCTGGGTACTGTTTGGAGTGAGGGGGTGGAGGTAGGATTTGGGGGTCAGGAGCTGGGTGGGAAAAGCTTTCTGAGTATTTCCTTAGGAAGGAAGGAAGGAATAGCAGCAGTACTCTAGGCCTCTGGACTTTCCACAGGGGTTTGGGACATTTGGGTTCCAAGTTCCCAACATGATCCACTTTGAGAAGTATATACCATCCAATGAACAATCCATTCCCTGGTTGATAAGACAGTTGGCTACAAGGACCAAGGGGTCTTCTCTCTGAGTGTAAAGAGAAGATTTATCAATCATTTCATAGCTTCAATCAGATCAGCATCAAGGCTCTTGAATTCTGTGTTTGGAAAAGAGGGAGAATGAAAAAGGAGTTTCTGATAGCTTTGCAGTGGAGCAGTTCTCTGGAAGCCACATAGCCTAACTCCATAGATCCTGGAGATGTCCTAGAGACTGACTGAGAGCAGCCTATTTATATTGTTTTAATAAACCCTTATAGGGAGGAGAGAAGAGTCAGAAAAACTATCTGGAAGGACTTTGGATCTATGCATATGATGAGCAAACTGTTAATAATGTAGGTTGTGAGTTAAAGGGAGACCTGAAGACAAACACTTTTAATATTTTATTGAGAGTCAAATTTATCTCAGGCCCAGTCACAGCTGGCTTTCCACCTGCTAACTTCTCTTTAGATGACAGGCATGATTTGGTGCTTGAATGAGGGAAATAAAGGTATTCAAATGAGGGTAGAGTCGATAGGAAAATGAATCAGCAGGGCTGAGGGAGAGGGAGTCAGTGCAAATTGAGTTGCTGTTACAAATTCAGCTTGCCCCCTGCATCTTTGAGCTGCCTGATGTTGGGCTCCTGGTGACCTGGAAAGGAAGTACAAATACCTATTATACAAGTATGAAAGGACCATATCTGCTGGAAATCACTGGCCCCAGAGCCTCAACAAAGAGCCAGCCACTGATTCACTAGGCTTGCTAACAACAGGTTTTTCACTGGTTCACTGGGGTTACTCTAATAATAGAATTATGAGTCTAAAGTTAGAGTGGATTTCAGAAGTCATCTAGTCTAACCCCGTTATTTTTATAGATGAGAAAACTGAGGCCCAGGGCAGGTTAAGTGACTTACCCAAGGTTATACAGGTAAGAAACATCAAAAGCAGGATTTGAATCTGGATCCATTGAATTTCTGCTCTAAAATGATCCCTCCCATATGTGCTCTACCTTTTAGCTCTTCTAGACAAGACCCTAGCTAAACGAAAAGTTCAATTCTATGACAATGTCAGTTCCTAAGGACAAGGATCAGCTTATTTTAATGCACTGTGCACAACTTCTGGCCCAGCACTAGTCAGGATCAGCCCTGGGCAAAACTTTAAAATTGCTAAAGTTGTCTATGGTTCCTTCCCATCTTCTCTAATTACTTGCATTCATGAAAAAAAAAATTTGAGGACTTGAAGGGAAACGACAGGGGCAAAATATAAGTAACTCACAAGGACAGTTGAAGGAAGATAGGTGCTTAGGAAAAAAGAAGAGAATGGTTTGGAAAAAGTCCTTGGGCAGTGTCCAGAGGCACCATTAAATCATGATTTTTGGTGGATTAACTTTTCCCAAAGAAGAGGGAGGGGACTAGGCTCAGAAAGAAAGGATCTTGCCTTCTTTATCTAGTCTCCTAATTGATCTCCCTGTACCCTCTTTCTGTCCTTCCCAATCCATCCTCCACATAGGTACTGTATTAATAGTGATGAAGTATAGTTCTGGTAGTGTCCCTCCTCTACTCAAGAGACTTCAGTAGCTCCCTTTTGTCTCCAGAATAAAATACAAATTCCTCCATAGTATGACTCCAATCCACCTTTCCCAATTTATTGTATATTACTCTCCTTCATGATTTCTACATAGAAGACCATCTGTACAAAACATAACATGGTAGTTAGAATTTTACATGAGAAATATGCTATCTTTCATAAACTTGCAAATGAAAAATCCCCATAGCACAAATATAGACCCAAAAATATCTTTAAGAATTCAATGCATAAGGGACAGCTAAGTGGTATAGCGGATAGAACACCACCTCTGAAGTCAGGAGGACCTGAGTTCAAATCCAGTCTCAGACACTTACTAGCTATGTGACCCTGGGCAAGTCATTTAATTCCAAATGCCTCAAAGAAAAATTCAATGTATACAATGTCCTGGAAATGAATCATTATCAAAGACAAAATTTTTGCCTTTAATTATTTTGGCTTGAAATTAATCCACAAATATTAAAAGGCAATGTTCTTAGTAGAAGTCACCATACCAAGTACTTACATTTTCCAAATTAATTGAATGAAAAGTTTTCAAAATAAAGACAACTAGTGTAAAAAATCAAAGCCACATAGGAACAGAATGAGGTACATACCAACCATCTCCAAAGTTCAATCTTTTGCCGGCATTGTCTCAGAGATAATTTCATGGAGCCAACAGAAAATGAGCCTACATCCCCGTAATTTTATCAATAACAAAATCAGTCATTTATTCACCTGTATAATTGTCCAGAAACTGTTAAGTATAAAAGGGTAAGAGCAAGATTGGTTCTTTCTTAACCCCTTGAAAAAGATGAGAAAAATTAGATTAATAACAATAATCAAAAAAGAGAAAGCATATTGATAGAAATGCTCAGAGCACATGCTAAAAGGTTAAAAACATAATTTTTTTTAATAATCAGGCACCACTTCCCCAATTAGAGGCTAATTGTAGGTATATATCACTTGATTGGTCACATATAACAAAGATGGCTAACCTCTGGATGGAACCTATGAGTCAGCTACCAACCAAAATGGAATAAAGGAGATCATCATGGGCAGCATTTCCATGAACTCAATCCACAGTATGTTAACAAAGAAGAATTGAGTAAACAGCTGAGTCATGTGAATTTCTTTTTAGAAATAAAGGGTTTTATGTTAGTGATTCAAGATTCAGTAATTACCACCAAAAATTATAGATGGATTATCCTTAAGGAGCCTGTACTTATTGACTATTGCAGATTTTACAATGAAATGGTAGACACCATAACTCATCATTGCAGGCTTCAGAAATTTAGCACCCACCAAATGCCTAGCAAGACGCAAGATGAATGATAAGTAATAATGATAATAAAAGTAGAACCTTATATTTATATAGTACTTTGAGGTTTCCAAAGCACTTAAGTTCATTATCTCATTTCATCCTCACAACAATCTTCTGAGGAAAAGGTGATTATTAGCTCCATTTTACTGACAAGGAAACTGAGGCTGAGAATGGTAAAATCATGCAGCTGGTGTCCAAGGAGAAATTTTTACCAAGATTAACTGGATGCTAAATTTAATAATTTCTTCATTATACCATCAAGACAAGTAATTTTGACCTTGAATGGAAGAGACCAAGTAAGGGTGAGCTAGGAAAGAAAAACAGTGACCCGTAGGACTAGGTAGTAGAATTTTTAAAGCAGGTAAGAAATGAATTAGAAGGTCCCAGATGAAATCAAATACTGTTTTAAGCAGCGTCAGTTTGAACTGAGTAGCATGACATTGTGTGCCTATAATTTATCCATTCTACACATTGTTTGTACCTTGAGATTCCCTGCCACCGTAGTAAAAGAATTCATGAATTTTTAGCATGAGGTCATTGTCAGGGACAGGTACCAGAGAAGAAGAGATAAAGGAAAAGCTCACAAATCCTAATGGGGGGCGGGGGGGGAATGGGCAGGGGGAGAAGTCCTCTCTCCCCCTAAGAGCCTTGCAAAGAATCATACCCAGCAATCTCCCAGGTCACAAGAGGTTAAAAAATGTGTTCAGGCCTAATATCATTTTTTAAAACTTTATTTTATTCTGAACTTAATAAATAAAATGAGCATTTCCATAACATAATGGAATAGAAAAAAGATGCTTATACATGAAACTACAAATCTATTATGTATAACTTGCTTTTCCTCTTAAATACATAATAAAGTTATGTAACTTTCTTTTTTTTTTCCTTTTTACTCCTCTCACTCCTACCTGTACCTGAAGGCTACCATTAGACACAAATATATATGTATTTATATGTATGTACATATATACATATGTAAAACCTTCTTATATATACTTTTATTTAACATTTCTTTCTCTGGATACAGATAGCATCTTCCTCCATATGCACTTTGTAGCTAATTTGGGTATTTTTAATAGCCAAAATCACTTAGTCACTCAAAGTTGTTCTTAAAACAATACTGTTGTTAGTGTTTACAATGATCTCTTGGTTCTTCTCATTTTGCTTTTTGTTATGTTGTGCAAGTCTCTCCATGGTTTTCTAAGATCATCAGGCATAAAAAAAATGAGTCCTCAAATGTTGAAAGGCTTCCTCCCCCACTCATAGTTATTTATGCCTCATCCCTAGCAGAATTAGCCAGACAGCTGAAAGCCTTTAATTTGGGGTCTGATCAGGCCACATTTCATCACACAACAATCATTAGAAGCAGCTGTGGCTAGACAGCAGGACTTAGAGTCAAGGAAGACATGAGTTCAAGCCCTGACCCTAATGCATACTGGCTATGTGACCCTGGTTAAGTCATTTAAACTCTCATTTCCCTCAGGTAGGTGTCAGAGACATAGAATAGAGTAAGTGCAACTCTGCCATAGTAGAGGGTATTTTCACACCAGGAATTTCCTATACCAATGAAATCATAGGTCTAATCCAAAACAATAACTATTATTGTTATGGAAAATAACATTCAGTATCTAATTGTGCCTAATATAGTGGGTAGTTCTGAACCAGGAGGACTGGCCCCTGCCTTCCCTGGGCAAACTATAATGTAAACCAGGGATTCTTCTAGATCCAAATTTTGCAACTACTTTAACTTTAGTGACTAGTTCAGTTGCTGCCAAATGAAGAAACCACATGAAGGAACCTTGACATGTTCAAGGTGACAAATCACAGTGAAGGTGCCCTTTCATCCCCAGTGGGGGCTCATCCCTGCAGGGGCAAGAAGGATGTCACCAGACAGCTTGTGAGAGAACAGGAGACAGTTTTCTCATTGCTCTCCAGGCCTGCTGAGTCACTTTACAAAGGGAAATTTCAAAGGAATTGAACTCCAAATGAGACACCAAAGATTTGCAGCTAAAAACCCATCTTAGCTGAAATAACACAGACATGGGGGCAGTTGAAACTAAGAAATATTCAGATCTCCAGCTGACTCAATTTCTGACTGGAAGTTGAATAAATCTCTTTGAGGAATGCTTCCTTTCCACCCCCACCTCACCCCTTGAAATGGGGGAACTTTCTGAGGTCATAATTTTTAGGAGCAACTACCTGGCCTACATATGTGATCTTTCCAGGCAGCACCTGATGGTTTATGGGCCCTTTCACCCTGTTGATGCCCAGGTTTGCTAGTGTGATGAAAAGACAGATTACTGAACTTGAAATCAGATGACATGACTCCAAGTCCCAGCTCTGCCCCTTGATTTCTATGTGACCTTGAATTAGTAAATTGACACCTCCTGGTCTCTATTTTTTCATCTATAAAACAAAAGAGTTGGGCTAGATAACTTCTCAGGATCCTTCCAACTTTAATCTATGATCCTATAAAGCATTCAGAATGAGAAGAGCCCAAATTAGTTCCCTTCTTAACCTATTTAAATTTTATCTCTGCAGAGGTACCTTCTTGGCTCTTGCAACTAACCCTTCAAAAGTTTTAAGAGTGATTTCCCATGCAGCATTGCAAAGTACTAAACCTACCTGAGCTCTTTTCATCTGGAAATTGGAGCAGGTGCTTTGCCTGTATGGATTCCTCTCTGGAGATGCTAAGGCATGGGTTGGCAACCCATGACAAGTGTGCCAGAAAGTAGAACAGGAGATAATTTCACATATTCAATGGCCTACATACAACAGAATCATGAAATAGGCTCTTGTCTTTGATACCTGGCCAACTTGGCAAGGGAATAGAACTAGCAGTCAGGAGATTCAAGTTCTAGTCTTGGCCCTGCCATGAACTTGCTGAGTGACCTTAAGCAAGGCATTTTGCCTCTGTGGGACTCATTTAACTTTCCTTTAAAATTACAGGGTTGATTTAAATTACAGCTGAGGTCCCTTCCAGCTCTAAATCCTATCATCCTATGATCACTAATGGGTTCAAGATCCCCCTTAGTGAATCCTAGAAATAATGCTGAACTCACTCCCCTAGGCTGCCTTTGCCCCAGGCAGCCTGCTTAGGAAGTCCCCTCAGTCTCCCATTTCTCTTGGGGTCTCATTTCTTCAGCTGAGTTTCAATAAAGAGAGAGCAGTGAGGCTACTGATCAGAATTCTGTATCCATGCTGCCTCTAATTTCTCTGCTGTCCAAGGTACTGAGGTAGTTGATCACTTGGTTCTATTAGTGCTGTCCCCTGAAGGCTCAGAACTCTTTGCTGATTTTTCATCGTCTCGGCTCTTTAGAAACTGAAAAGAGCTCACAGGAACTTTGAAGGGCTTCTTTATGGGCCACTTTATGAGTTCACCTGTAGCTCAAGTATAATGCAGCTAAAATGGAAATGAGAGAAGTGTGATGTCTAGACCTGGAAGCAATGAAAACCAGGAGGGCAGGCAACTTTTTCATCTTACAATTAGATTTCACAAGGGCTGGGTGGTATTAGCAGAAAGGAAAATTAATTTGGCCTATTTATAAATTGTTGCTAAGAGGAGAAATAAATCATTTTCATTTCATTAAAATTATGAAGTAAAAATTATGTTCTCTTCCTAAACAAGAAACTTTCTTGTGCCCCAGATAAATGACTTTTTGCCATAACTTTAGTAAGAACAACAACAATAACATTTTACATTTTACATAGAGCTTTAAATTTTACAAAGTGATTTCCATACATTTTCTTATTACATCAATCTAATGAGGTAAAATAATACCAGAATTTTTATTCTCATTTTACAGTTGAGAAACTGAGGTATGTGATTTGCCACAAAGCTAGCTAGTATCAAAGGATGAATCTGGACCCAGATGTTCTTGAAAACAAGTCTACTATGTTATGTATTTCAACAAAATTTTGCACTACTTTCCAGTCTCTTTGTTTTGTATGCTCAAGGAGAAGACATGAGAAGATTTCTTTTCCAATCCACTAGGGTTAATCTTAGGGTCAGACCTACCCATAAAAAGCTTAGAAGCAATAAATTTGTGGAATACCATAAAAATATCACCACTTGACATCCCATATTATATTAACAAATTTCCTTCTTCAAATAGACACGAGTCTTAAAATGCAAATTCCCTTAAAAAGGAAGAATACTGAGACCTGTTTTTGCTAATGTTGCATACTGTGGATATCATAGGCTTTCTTGAGGACAGGTTTTCTCAAGAGGTAGAGGTTGAAAAGAGTGGCAGTGGGTATCTGAGACTATGCAGTGAGGGAGTGCCATTACAGAAGCTGGAAAAGAGGAAGCTGGAGGTCCAAAGGCAGGCATTATCTACTTCTCAATTTTGCCAAGACCTGGCTCTGCTTGCAGACACAGCCTGAAATTCATTCCCTAGAATCAATAGCAGTGAGGTGAGGCCAAGGCTGTACATTCAGCACGCAAAGGAGCCATTGATAGATGCAATCTGTGCCCTTAAACTAGGCCAGACTGCTCAGAAATGTGTTTCCTCTGTCACAAGAGAGACTCTGAGAGAGTGGGAAGAGCTCAAAGAAAATCCATCTCCATGGTTTTGGGAACATGATTCAAAGTGTGTTTACAAAAGTTAGCATTTAAATTAATTTAAGAAATACACTAACAAATTCCCCAATTGTTTGACAATTGGACTTAGGCTTTAGTCAGAAATCCATTACTGTTTTGAGTCTGACATGGGCACTGAGCATAGGCATCCTTCACAAATTTTAAGAGGGTATTTCTCTCTATTACAGATTGATTTCTCCCAAAAGTGAGGAAGGGAGAGCATTGGCCTGAGGTGAAATTGTGAAATCACTGAAGTTTGACTTTCCTTTTTCTGTATTGGACCCCTTTGTTACATATTTCAAGCTCTCCTATCTCATACTTTCTATGCCCTCCTATTCCGTCTCTATCGAAACCTGATTACATGAAAATATCTGAAACTCATTGACCTCTCAAGAAGTAAATCATTATTATTTGTTACTCACACTTCTACCAGCCCCCCAAAATTTACATTTTAATAGAAATGAAAACATTTAGCTAAAGGAATGAAGCTCTAATAGTGGGAATTCATTGATTAGATTCTGTTTGAGGCAGAACAACCCTTATGATCACCTGTAAAATCATGCACATAGCCTATTCTGCCTAAATTTAAGGTGGACTCTCCCAACAGGAAATAATTGAACATTGTTTCCCATTAAAGTAACCAATAAAGAAGTATAAAAGGAATGGTTTACAGGACCAATTTTAGAAATCAAGCATAATAACCTGATGCATTACATTATGTCAAATTCTACATAGTCTACCTCTGTTTATCTCTCTCTCTCTCTCTCTCTCTCTCTCTCATTCACACACACACACACACACACACACACACACACACACACACATTTCTTCCTCAAGTTTCCCACTTCCAAAGTTGAAAAATTCAGTTTACTTAAGCCACTTCTATTGTGACAAGTGACATGTATCTTTTGGCAAAAAAATAAAACTATGTGTCAGGCTCCTGAGATACCTTACATAGTGACAGACAAGAGGATAGGGCTCACAAGATGTTGTCAAACATGTAGCCATTCCTGACCCTGTGACAAGGAATTATCATTATGCGCACCCTTCCATGTTTTCTGTGTCTAGGGCTTCAGGTATCTTACAACACAGTCTAAAACATGAGATTTCCCCAGAGACACATACAATAACAGGGAAAGTTCCCTAGGAACACCACACACAAACCAGTCCCTCCCCCCACACACACACCACCACCACCACCACAACTGCATTGTTCTGCCATGAAGAGTTATTAACTGGCTTTCTTCTTCTCCTTCCTGTCAACATGATCCTGCAGTCAATAATATAAGGACTAGATTATAATAATACTGGTGTGTAATGCACTGTTAGGGGAGTTGTGGACTGATCCAACCATTCTGGAGAGCAATTTGGAATTATGCCCAAAGGGCTATAGAACTGGGCATATCCTTTGATCCAGCAATACCGTTACTAGGTCTGCATCACAAAGAGATCATAAAAAGGGGAAAGGATCTTCAAGTGCAAAAATGCTTATAGCAGCTCTTTTTGTGGTGGCAAAATATCAGAAATTGAGGGGATGCCCATCAATTGGGGCATGGCTAAACAAGCTGTGGTATATGAATGTAATAAAATACTATTGTGCAATAAGAAATGATGAACATGTAGATTTCATAAATATCTGGAAAGACTTACACAAACTGATACAAAGTGAAATGAACAGAACTAGGAAAACATTGTACACTGTGTCAGCAACATTGTGCTATGATCAACTAAAAACGACTCAGCTCTACAAGGATCCTAATACAAAGAACTCACGAAGGAAAATGCTATCCACATCCAGATAATGAACTGATGGGCCCTGAATGCAAATTGAAGCATACTTTTTTCACTTACTTAATTTACTTTATTCTTTTTTATGATTTTTTTCTCTTTTGATCTGTTTCTTCTTTCACAACTGTGACTAATATGGAAGTGTTTTACATGATAGCATATGTATAACTTATATCAAATTGCCTACCATTTTCAGAAGAGAGGAGGAAAGAGAGGGAGGGATAAAAATTTGGAACTCAAAATCTTATAAAAATGAATGCTAAAAATTGTCTTGACATATAATTGGGAAAAATAAAATACTATCAAGTCTAAAAGAAGTGTGCTGTGAAATTTGCTATTTTTATGTAGAGAATGAGTGGGGCACCAGAAGGCTGCTGTTGGAGAGGAATTGGCCAGGTTGTCACATCTATGTATTTCTGAAGATAAGGTTGTGTTTGTACCCCTGTTGGCCCTGTTGTGACAAAAACCTCTTTTCCATCCATTCCCCATCACCCCTTGCTTCCCTTCTTTCTATTCCAAGCCTCAACTTAGTATTTTGTACACCACAAAGTTCCTTTGGCAGCATGTAAGCTGGGGTATTTCTTCTTTTTTATATTAACAAGGATTTTTCTTTCCCTCTCAAATCTACCTCTTTGAAGAACTAGGAAAAAAATCATAATGACAAACATATATAGTCAAGCAAAACAAATTCTAACATTGACCATGTCCAAAATGCATGTCTCATTCTGCCTATTTAATTTTTTGCTTCTTTGTCAGGATATGGGTAGAATTTTCCATTATGCTCTGGAATCATGGTTGAGTAGCATTCCTATATCATTCAAATTGCTCATTTTCACAATGTTGTTGTTAGAGCATAAATGTGTTCTATGTCTACTCACTTCCCTCTGCATCAGTTCATACAAGCCCTCTCAGGTTTCTCTAAAACTGTTCCCTTTGGCATAGGGAGGCCAATTGCCAGAGGTTAATCTTGATCTCCTGTTGCTTGTAACTTTCCTTTCCAAGTTCTTAATTTGGTGACTGGGGGTGGGGAGGAGAGGGGAATGGTATTTTATATCCTTTTAACTTTTTGATCTGTATTCTTTTAGTGCCTAATAGTATAGTTTATTGTATTTGGATTTTATTATCTGTAAATTATTTTGTGTTTTAAACCTCAAATCTTTTGGACTAGTCCAATTTATGTCTAGTCCCCAATAACTTGCCCAAAGATTCCTGAATTCTTCCCTGCTTTTGTCTGCTTCCTGCCAGCAAACTCAGAGTAGGCAAGAAGTTGAGACCCTAGCTTGCCCTATTGGAAGCAAGTGCTGTCTTTCTGTTCCCTCAGTTGAAATGGTTTTTGAAGTAGCTAGGTAATATAGTGGATGGAATACTGGACTGAGATTGAGGGAAACTTTGATTTGAGGCCAGCCTCTGACATTTAATAGCCCTGTGACCCTCAGCAAATCACTTAACCTCTTTATCTTAGATTCTTCATCTGCAAAATTAGGGAATTGGACTCAATGGCCTCCAATGTTCCTTTTAGAAGGAAAACAATGCCCCTATGCCCTGTCTCCCTGTGCTTCCACGGATAAGTTGAGTCTAAAGAGTCTCACATACTAGCCAAATCAAATGTTTGCAGAAATATCAGAAAGCAAAGTGCTTATAGAAAATCCACAAATAGAATGTTCCACCGTAACGTTTTGGAAAATGAGGGACCAAATGGGAAATTCCCCATGCTTGCAATTTATCCTACTCTCTGCTCTAAGAATCCTTGTCTTCTCTCAAGGTTCAGCTCAGGTACTCCCTGCTTTATAATTTGATGCCCACCTCTATTTGTCCATATTCTCACCATCTCAATTTCCCTTACATTATGCTTATTCGTCTATATGTACACCATCACCAGAATTAAGATGCTCGCATTCAGGGATGGTTTTGTTTCTCTTTATATGCCCAACACTAAAATAAAAGGAGGCAGAAACTCAAAAATATTTCCTCAATTAAATTGAAAAGTCACTAACTTCAGCCTTCCATTTTGAATGTTTGGATAATAGGACTGACATTCTTCCATACTCATCCTCTTGTCTCCAAACATGGAATTTACTCACTAACCACCCTGATGGAAATGAAGATATTAATGTACCTTCCAGACTTGTCCTTACTCTTGAGGAGCAGCAGCAATGGCAAGACTTTTGGAATCACTGAAAGAAAGCAAGAACTTGAGTCAACAAGTGAGCCCTCCTTCCCAGACTTTCTCTGAGCAAATGATTCAGTAGCTGGTTTAATGAGATCATACTATACCTGAGCATTTGCCCCAAAAGGGTCAAATAATATGATAAATGTCAAGGGTGTCTGAAAAATTGCAAGTGCTACATAGGTATAAGATTCTTGTAGTTGTAAATATGGTACAAATGCCACAAAGTTGACTTGTAAGCCTACCTGCCATTCTTCCATGAAATAAGAGGGGGGAAATATCAGAATATAGAGTCTCTGATCCTGGACTCTTCTATTTTTAATATTACTGAAACATCTTGGGTCCTTTGTAGAGTAACTCAAATGCTAGCATTTGCTAAGTTTTGGTTGAAGGAAAACTTGAGAATGAGGCAGAGATGGTCTTTTATCTTCTACCTACTTACCCCACCTCTATGCTCCCATCCCCACCCCCTCTACCAGGTTCCAAATGCCCTCATACTAGTCTGCAATTATACAGGCCCACAGTGCCTACCAGGAAAATGTATGCTTAACACTCTTCATAAATTCTTTGTCATTCATTCATGGTGCTATGAAAACTTATCCATTCTATGTTCCATTTTCTCAGGCCCCATTTTGAATGTTTCCTCATGTAACAGTTGGTAGTTGTACATAGTAGGTATTATATAAATGTTAGCTATTATAATTAATTATGATTAAACTGATCTGTCCCATTTGCTATTCCACACAAATGATGTCCTATGTCCCAGTTCTGTGACTTTTTACTAGCTCTTTGCCATAAATGGAATGCTTCCCCTCTCACCCTTGACTCTCAGCTTCCACATCTTCCTTCAGGATTCAGCTCAAGCCCACCTTCTACAGAGAGCCTTTCCCATTCCCCCCAAACCCTGCCCCTTCATGCCTTTCCTCTGAGATTCGTGTCCACTTACATAGTATACACACACACACATATATACATATATGCATATATGTATGTGTATATGTGTGTACATATATATGTATATGTATGTGTATGTGTGTGTATATATATACATATATATATATATATAGTTGTGCATATAGTTATTAGCACTTTTGTCTCCTTCAATAGAATATGTGCTCCTTGGGGACAAAGTACATGTTTCCCTTTCTTTGTATCCCTTAGGACACAGTACCTGGTTCATACTTAGTACTTAATAAATGTTCATTGACTGACTCACTAACTGATTTATGCAACTATATTGATGGTTGCTCCTATACTAATGTGAAAGGGCTAGCCCAGGGGTGGGGAACCTATAGCCTCAAAGGCACATGTAGCCCTCTAGGTCCTCAAGTGTGGCCCTTTGATTAAATTCAAACTTCACAAAACGTATCTCCTTAATAAAAGAGATAAAGCCTCTCTCTCACCTCTCAAATACTGTAGTTACATTTTAGCAAGGGTCTTATAGAAGAGAAAACATTTTAAATTCAATAATATATGTGACTACAAACATAGGATTTTAAGGCCCAATGGCAGGCCAATAAGGGAGATATTTAGGGAGCAATAAGACCTTTTTGTTGTGCCCTTCAAATCAAACCACAAAGACAGAACATCCCCCACCCATGTATGGGTAGGGTCAGAAGAAGATAAACATTCAGGAAAACACATTTTTAGGTACCTGGCTAAACATGAATTCACAACTTGAAACTCAGAGGGAAAGGAAAGCATTGATCTCTTGTGACATTCTCTTTCCAAAATTATCCTTGTAAATTACATGGACAACTGTTCAAAAGCATCTCCCCCATTGCCCTCCCCACCCCCAGCCAAACCTGATTACACCAATGCTTTAAAGGACCATTTTTTTTCTCTCTCTGATTTCCCTTGTGGCAGTGATATAAACCTTGAACTTCTTAAATGCCACTTAATTTATATGATTTTTCTGTTTACCCTTTTAAAGTGACAAGTTGCTCCTTAGTATTTATGTCTGCTGGAAAATGAGAGTGCATTCATGTGCTTAGACTGGAGTTATATTTTGTTACCTTCAACTTACTAAGGATTTGCTGCGATAAAAAAAGACACCTTCTAAGAAGGAAAGCCATGACAGTCCCATTGCCCCTCTGAAGAGGTCAGGCTCAACAGAAGAACAGCAGGCTGGTGTCCATGTTACTTTAAGTGTGGTGGCCATAGTCTAGGTTCATAGTCTAGACCTTAAATATTAATTAGTGCAACATCCATGGTTTACAGATTAGGAAACTGAGGACCAGAGAAGTAAAATCACTTGCCCAGAGTCACACAGCACTGAATCAATACAGCTAAGATTTACAGAATTTCAGAGTTGAAAGAGAATTCAGATGACATCAAATCTAGTCCATACCTCAGTAAGACTCAGGTCTGTAACATACCAAATAAAAAGTAACTCAATTTTTGTTTAAAGATCTCTAGTGATGAAGAACCTACATATTCTTCAGAGAGCTCATTTCACCCTTGGACAACCACGTTAGGAAACCTTTCCTTAAATCAAATCTAAATTTGCTTCTCTATACCTTGCACCCAATGTTCCTGCTTCTGCCATCCAAGGTAAAAACCTCTGGCTCCTTCAACTGATCCTTCTGTTGAACCACCTAAAGTCCCTTCCCCATCCTTGGTGCCCTTTCCTTAATGTTCACCAGTTTATCTATGCCCTTCACCAAATATGTCATCCCTAATTCATTGTATTATTCCAGATGTGATCAGATAAAGGTAAAGTATAGAGATACTATCAATCACCTCTCTATTTGAAGACACTGTTCTTCTCAAGGTAGCCTCAAAATCAAAGGTTTTTTGGCTGCCGTGGCACACTTATATTGAACTTACAGTCCATTAAAACTCCCTGTTGTTTTCCCCATGTGGATTGCTATCTAACCATATTTTCCCGTCTTATACTTACGAAATTCATTACTTGAACCATGTAAAATTTGATGTTTCCCTATGAAATTTCATCTCACTACATCTATCCTAATGTTCTAGCCTGCCAAAGCATATGTGAATATGTGTTTTGCAGGTCCCCTAACCTCAAATCCAATTTTTTTTTCTTTTCTGTTCCTTATTTCCCAGAGGCTAGGGGTAAAGAACCTGCAGTCTTGAGACCACATGTGGCCCTATAGGTCCTCAAGTGTGGCCCTTTTACTGAATCCAAACTTCACAGAACAAATTCACTTAATAAAAGGATTTGTTCTATAAAACTTAGATTCAGTCAAAATGCCACACCCAAGGACCTAGAAGACAGCATGTGGCCCTAAGACCACATGTTTCCCACCCCTGTCCTAGACCATTATTCTGGACAAGCAAGGGGGCAAATCAGCTTCTAATATCAACAAGTTGCTAAAAGTATTCCCCAAAATGATTTCTAATTATCCAGATCACACGAGGCACTCTGTACCTAATGGGTTCCAAGCTCTATTTGCAGTTTTCTCTTCATTTCTGTGTTGTTTGCTATTAGTCAATTACTAATTGCCTCTGAGATATGAGAAAAGCACTGAGCTAGGAGACCTGGCTTGTTACCTCCATCAGCACCAAGGTTTTTCATCTTGGACAAGTCACTTAATCTCACTGAGCCTCACTTTCCTTATCTGTACAATACATATATGATACCTGCAGGTAGTGAGGATCCCAGGAAATAATGAATACAAAAGCTCTTTGGTAAAAATATATTATTGGTGATAGGTGACCATAATTATTTGTGGAGCCAGGAAGAAGGGAGAGAAAGAAGGAAGGAGGCAGGGAAAAAGAGAGAGAGAGAGATCAGAACAAAGGGAGGGAGGGAGGGATGAAAGAAGAAAGGGGAGGGAAGGAATGAAGAAGATGGGAAGAAAGAAAAGAAGAAAGAAGCAAAGAAGGCAGGGAGAAAAAAGTAAGAAAGAGAGGAAGGCAGGAAAGTAGCAAAGGGAAAACAAAGGAAGAAGGAGAATAATGAAAGGAAGAGAGGGAGGAAGAAAAGGGGAAAGGTATGGAAGAAAGGAGGGGACGGAAGAGAGAGTCAAGGAAATGAAGAAAGGGGGAAGGGAGGAAGGGGGAAGGGAGAAGGGAAATGAGGTGAGTAAGACAGAGCTATGAGTGTACCAGAAATTTGTTGCAAGTGGATATTAAGGATCCCTCTGCATTGTCTGATGTAGGATGAGTCTAGTCATTTCCCTGTGTCTCTGTACTATATTTCCAGTGTATAAGATAACTGCAGGCTTTGGCGGACCCTGGACTTGATAGTCTCACCTCTATCAGCACAGTACAATTAACATCTCCTAGTAAAACAGTACTTTGCATGTGTGCAGCTCTTAATATTTCCCAAAGCACCTTCATACCCTGTTCTTGTTTAATCTTCATTATTATCCCTGCCATGGAAAGGCATCATTCATTATCCTTCATTTGCTAAGAAATTTCAGATAAGGAAACTGAGGCCCAGAGAGGTAAGGCAACTGGGCAAAGTATCCCAGTCAATTAGTTATTTCCTCCCTTCCAAATCACATTAAGAAAAACTATAACTAAGGGTAGGGCTGACCAGGAATTTGCCTCAAGGCACTGAAATTTAAAGGGTGCAAAATCTAGCATACAAACTCCTTCAGAGGTTAGGTATCATTATTGTAACTAAATTCTGTCCAATTAAATTTGCATTAATTACTTTATGAATTACAGAGTTGATTTGTGCTGCTAGCACAGGCTGAGTTTTTATTCTTACACCAGGTATATTTCATACTGCTTTCTCTGGGCACCAATATTGTTGGTTATGGATCTAAATTTAAGGCAGTCTCTTTGAAGCAATTCAACACACATACGGTAGAAAGAGTGCTGGATTCTGCATCCAAAAAACTGGGCTCAAGTCCCAGCCTTGGTGTTTACTATTTGTATGACCTTAAGCAAATTACTCTGGTCTCAAATTTCCTCAACTATAAAGTGAAGATGTTGGATGGATGACCTATGAGGTCTCTAACTACCTTCTTACCATCCTCCTTGCCACTGCATTATCTGGACCATCAGACTATCTGATGCTATGCCATGGTGGATTTAACCCATTCAGTTTAGAAACTTCCACCATGCAGTTGTGGTGATGTGTGAGTACATGAAAACAAACTCACATGATTAGACAAAGCACTATACCTAACTGGTCTTAGCCATGCTTCCCATTCCTCCCTGCCATCTTCTTACCATCTGCTCTCATGTCATATTATCCACCTCAGAACTGTAATCAAAGCAATATTGTCACAAAGGAAATATTAATCAACTTTCCTTTGGCTCTATTCACTAGCCCTGTGACTTCCTAAGCCAAACCATCCATCCCCATTGTGGGCCACCACTCCTATATGTTTGTTACCATTCCCTATCATGATGTAAATATTCCACTAAAATGAGGGACTGTCTCACTGTTGTATTTGTATCTCCAGTTCATGGTACAGTTCTTAGTACATATTTAATAAATATTTTTCATTCATTCATTCTAGGATCCTATGAATCCTATGATCTATTGCACTTGATAACTATTGTTTATACTTTTTTGTAAATATGCCCTTGTGTTCTTTCCTTCTCACTACTAATTAAGATATAAGACTGATCTCTAATAGTAAAATGAAAATCTTTGTTTCCTATTAATGAAATTTCTAGCAACAGAGAAGATGGAAGAGAATTCTGATGGTTGGGCAGCTAGTGGTACAAATGGATAGAGAGCTAGACCCTGGAGTCAGGAACACTTGAGCTCAAATTTAGTCTCAGATAGTTATATGACCCTGAGCAGGTAATTTAACCTCTGTTTGCCTCAGTTTCCTTAACTGTACTATGAAGATAATAGTACCAACTTTCTAGAATTATTATGGGAATAAAATGAGGTAATATGTGTGAAGCACTTTATAAAGCTTTATAAGAGCTTTATAAATTCTAGCTACTGCTAGTATTGTTGTTATTCTCCATGGACTTGAAATCACACAGTAGGCTTAGAGACTAGATGGTCCTGAGCACTTCAACCCTCCTCAGCGATTCAGATCAGCAAGAGCACCAACTTCTGAGCCAATATTCAAAGTCCACTGGACAGACACCCTCTACCAAAAGACATAAGCACATCAGGTTCCTAATGGCTTCTCCTTAATGGCTGTTTTCTCCATTCCAGTGTGGGTTTGACAAATGAGTTTCCAAGCTTATGGGAAAAAATATAAGTATCATGGGTAAACTGGACAGTGTGAATCATAATTAAAACCCCCCATTACACCATTTAAATGGAAACACTCCAGACATCATTAAACTAAAACAGAATTCCTTCAGGGAGAAATTATTTCTGGTTTGATTTCTGTCAGAATTACTTTGACTTTGAGAATACTCTTACAAAATGTTGTCTCCAGGCTCTGCCTTTGTGAGGGCTTCTTAACAAAGGAGATATTTGCCTCAAATAGATGAAACCTGATTAAAGATTTATTTCAAATTAACTTTCCCTGCTTATTCCTGTTTTTTTTAATCCTTATTATTACTTTAAAAAAAGAAAACCTCCCTCGATCAGCACATAAATCTTCATAGTAGCCACTCAACAATCTCATTAATTTCCCGTGAATATTCTAGCATACAAAGCAAAGGATTCTTCCATAAAGATAATTTATTAGAAAACTTAAGTTGCTCATATTATCTTTGTTGTTGTTGTTTTTAACTCTTACGTAGATTGACTGAGCTCTTAGGTGAGAATGTAGTATTATTCAGCAGTAGATATCTGCACTAAAGATTCAGTTTTCTACTACAAAAGGTTGTCCTCCTTGGGACTGGCAGCACATTCACCTCTGGAACCTTCTTGAAAGTTTTGGTGATTCTTTAGTGCTATGAGTAAATCAATTCATATGCCAAAGCAGTCATATCCTAATGGCTAATCTATGACCTCAGAAGGTAAATGCAACTTTTAAAGATGCTTAAGTTAATTTCTGAGAATCATTTAAGCATGGGGGAGAAGATGGTATGTAAAGAAATATCCATGAACATCAGTTAAGAAATTGGCAATATCAAGAGTCTGCATTGTGAGTACGTATGTATTCTCTACATCTACAAAGTCAACCCACATGTTGACTACATCTATAAAGACCCTCAGCAACTACACTACTGCGATAGGGTAGAAGAGACGAGAGGAGAAAGAAGAATTTTTTTTTAATTTCTTAACATAAAGGTTTTTTTTTATTTTGAGCTATTAGTCCTCCACAGTTGTTTATCATTACAATATTGCTGTTGCTATGTACAATGTTCTTCTGCCTTTACCCACTTCATTTTGCATCAATTTATATAAATTTTCCAGGTTTTTCTGAAACCATTCTTTTCATTATTTCTTACAGCACAATAGTATTCTATCACAATCAAATACCATAGCTAGTTTGGTCATTTCCTGACTGATAGGCATCCCCTCAATTTCCAATTCTTTGCCACCACAAAAAGAGTGGCTATAAATATTTGTGTACATATAGGTTCTTTTCCTTTTTCTTTGATCTCTTTGGGATACAGACATAATAGTGGTATTGCTGGGTGAAAGGGTAGGCACAGTTTTATAGCCCTTTGTACATAGTTTCAAATTGTTCTTCAAAATGGTTGGACCAATTCATAACTCCACTGAGAAGAAGGAATTTTAGTTACTTTCAGGCCCAGAGCAATTTTCAAACACTGAGCCTGGCTTGAATGGGGTGAGAAAGGTCTTCCTTGAAGCGCTTCCTTTATGATTTGCTACTGCCTTTAATGATAATGAAAGGAAAAGCTGCAGACTGGCATGTCTTAGCCTGTTTAGGAGAGCCAGTGCCAGATTTCTTCACAAACTTGTCCCGTTTCTGACTAAGAAGGTCAGGTAATATCCCTGCCATTCATAGACCAACAAGATAAACATATCCTTAACCTAAGATTCCTGTCCCCTTGGAACACAAATAGAAAAGACTGAACTACTTTAGACAGAGAGCCCAGGGAATCAAAACAATCCACACATAAGAAAGAGTAATGATGGAACCTGCAAGACCACCACAAAAGCTCATTTGTCTTTGAGATCCACAAAGATGCTGACATCATCCAGTCCATCAGCATTTACTTAGCACTTACTATGTTCCAGGAACCAGACAAAGTACTGAGGCTATAAGGTCAAAAATGAAGTATTCCCTGACCTCCCCTCGCCATTGGGGAAGACAACATATACATATACAGGGATGGGGACTGGATCTCTGAATTAATTGGCATTGGGAACATTTAAGTGAGGAAACCCACTCAACCAATGGAAGTTCACATCCTCTCTGAAACTTATAGTCTTAAAAAATTGCCTGGAGTATTAAGAGCTAAAATGTCTTGATGATACATGTCAGAGGCATATCTTGAATTGAAGTCTTTCTGGCTGCTGGGACAACCCTCTATTAACTATGGAATATTACCTTTCTGAATACATATAACTATAGATAATTTATGATTAAAGAAAATACAGTGTAATTGGAGGGGAGAGGTTCTAGTAGCTAGAGGAATGAAAGATTCATATAGAAGGTGATGCTGAAGCTGAGCTTTCAAGGAAGCTAGGAATTCTAAAAGGCAGAGGTGAAGAAACAAAGGATCCCAAGAAAATGCCATGTGTGGTCAACACAAAGCAGTGATTTTTGTTTTTGTTTGTTTGTTTTCCCAAATTCCATCCATGTAACAAATATCTATTGATTTCCTACTATGCAAGTGTCACTATTTAGTGATGGCATTAGCTAGTGGTTTCGACCATTCCTAGGATAGTCACAAGCTAGGAAAATGCTAAATAATAATAATGTTCAGTTAAGAAAAATGACAACACAAAAAGCCTGTCTTGTGAGTAGGCAGCTGTTATCTATGTGATAAGATTTGTGGGGATGGAAGGAAGAGTCTGTCCAAGAGTCCTCCACCCTATTGTTTCAGTGCCTGAAATCCCCACCATTCCTTTCTCTTTTTTGTCTGAAAGGCAGTTCCTTTTTCAAAAGTCTTCTATTAACATGTTTAAGTTTATGCATGGGTTGGATAATTTTTCAAGCTGTTATCACCCTAATAGCCAAGTTAGGAGGGCTTGCTTGAAGCCAGGCAAGAGCAAGTCTTGGGAAAAAAGAATAGGCCAAGACACAAAGACCTGGCGGCCTTGGGGAATACAGAAAGGGAAATGTGGAAAGATTCCATGAAGATTCCCTATTCCATTAGGGGATAACCTTTGTATACTTTATAATCCTACTTTAACATCTAGATTAAGGTACTTAACCAGGGGTCCATGAACATACTTTTGAAAAAAAAAAAGTATTTTGATAACTTGCGGTTTGACATTGAGAATTTCTTTTGTAATCATATACATTTTATTGTGTGCATTCTTTTATTGTAAGCATTATTCTGAGTTCATAGGTTTCACCAGATGGCCAAAGGAATCCATGATATAAAAAGAGTTAAGAACTACTTCTAGGTAGATCTGTTTTCTCATTGATGTGACTATTCTCTTCAAAGATGCAGATCACATCCCATCCTTGCCCTCTCATTATATGGTACTCTTGTCCACTAACTATTGTAAATACTTCATAGAGTATCCAGCTACCTTGACTGGGGTCTCCCCCTAGTCCCTTGATATTGCTAGATAGCTTTGCAGTATATGGGGTGTCCCTCAGTTATCCCTTCCACAACTGTCATACCTTCTGTTCTGGCTTTCTACCCTCCTTTTCTACCATCCTTTATCCATTCCTCTCAAATAATTCTCAATTGGTCATGTGTTGCAGCCTATTTATGTCCATCTTGCAATGCTCCACCACCCTTTGGGTGACACGAAATTTTAATTCCTCTGGCAGCCAGCAACGGAAGAATATTTACTATTCAAAAGATGAGCCATTGTTTCCATCTTTGTTTCAGGGAGATATTTGAGGTAATGAAAAGTACAAGTTTTTTTTTTCTTTAATTTTGGCTGAGATCAAAATTTACTTTATTTCATCTTATGAGGAATAAGGAAGGAGGGGCTGGAGAAAAGGATTTGGATTGTGGCCTCCTCACCAATGGCCTCATTTGGAAATCGCAGCCCATTTCTGTCATACAACACTGTGGTTCAAAAATCCTCAAAAGCCCTGCACATTCCACCTCCAACAAACCCCACAGAGGTAATCGTCTCATATTGGAGAAGCCTCATCAGACCATCACAGGTTTTGGCCCTGGCTATGGAAAGCAGTTTTCAAAGGTGATTCTAAAAATTGCTAATATTTGAAACCAGCAAGTGTAGCAGGGTTATTGAGGTGAGGAGTGGATTGCTGCCTGGAGGACATGCATTAGAAGGAGTGGGAGATGTTTTGGGCAAGTTCAATATCAGCTGCTATTTTTTACAGTAATTCCATTGCAACTGTGGCCATTGAGACCAACCACCCTTCATTTAACCAGTGCAGCAACTCCTTTCTTTCCCTACTTTTAATCTTCCAAGGGAGGCAGCTGAATAATACCCTGTTCAAGGTAAGTGCCTGATGGCTCACATCAATCACTGCAATCTCATGTAAGTGCTACATTATACTTTAAACTTTGACCTTAGCAGAAGTATCAGCATAATAATTTGAGGTAGCTGAAGGATTTAATACCAGATCTAGGGACAGAGGTGGGGGATGGGGAGAACAAAAAGAAAAAGGTAGAGAAAGAGAAGAAGAGGAAGAAAAAGAAGAAAAGAAGGAAGAGGAAACTTGTTTCGTGAGTCTGAGTAGACAGATACAAGGTCCTTACCCAGGTTTTCTTCAGTTACATACTAAAATCCATTTTAAAAAAATCCAGACTGGTAGGTCTTGGTAAATTGAATACATCAACTGTTAGAGAGTAGCCATATATAATTCAAGTGAATTATCATCTTATAAAGAATTAGTATACCATAAACTACCTATTACAACAAAATTCTCTGAAATGTAGTATTACCTATCATTCAAAAGACATTCCAAGACACAATAATACCTCTGAGTCATTATTATGAACTTTCAATCATATTGTCCAAGTCTATAGACAAGGAAGGTATAGGAAATTAGGTTGAATCTGTACTGATGACAGGACATTGCACTGGATACTGAGAGAGAGGTAGAGCCAAGATGGCGGAATAAAGTCAGGACCTGCCTGAGCTCTTCTAAATTCCCTTCCAAACAACTTTTGAAATAATTCCTCACAACAAATTCTAATGTGACAGAACCAAAAAAAGGATGGGGTGAAATGATTTTCCAGCCTAAGACAACTTAGGTCAGAAGGAACAGTCTATCTCACTGAGTATGCCAGTGAAGGCTGTGCCCGAGCAGGCCAGCCGCAGGCCTTGTAGGCAGCTGAATCAGCAGTGGTGACTTACAGAACTCTCAGTCCACAGACGGCAAAGGGGTTAGATAACTGGATAGAAAGAGACCACAGGGTACCATTTGCTGGCACTGGGTGCAGAACTCTGTTGCATTGTTCATACATGGTTTGGGTTGCAGTCCTAGGGCAAGGAGTACTAGCACATTTGAGCATGCAGCCATAGGGAAATGATGACTCTGGTCACAGGTCCAGGGCCAAAAAGAATGCTTGTGATTTCTCACAGAGCACAGGTTAAGAGAGTAGTAAACAAACCTCTCCTTAGATTATGCCACATTGGAAGGCCCCTATAACTAGCTCCAAAAGTAGCAACATGAAAAACCTGAAGTTTGGGACAGTGTCTTCTCCACTCCAGGAGCAGAGCCCAGCTTTAACAGAAAGTTAAAGGTCAAGATATAGACTGAGAAAATGAGCAAACGACAATAACGATAAAAAAGAACCTGACCATAAAAAGTTACTATGGTAACAGGGAAGATCAAAACATGAACTCAAAAGGAGACAAAGTCAAAATAACTGTAGCCTACACCTCAAAGAAAATTGTAAATTTGTCTAAGGACCAAAAAGAATTCCTGGAAGAGTTCAAAACATTTTAAATCCAATAAGACAGGTATAGGCAAAATTGGGAAAAGAAATGAGAGCAGTGCTAGAAAATCATTTAAAAAAAAGAGTTAAGAGTTTGGTAAAGGAGGTACAAAAATCCAATGAAGAGAAGAATTTAAAAAGCAGTATTGGCCACATGGAAAAAGATGTATAAAAATTCACTAAAGAAAAGAATTCTTTAAAAAGTAGGACTGACTAAATAGAAAAGGAAGTACAAAATCTCACTGAAGAAAATAATTCCTTAAAAATTAGAAATGGGCAAATGGAAGCTAATGACTCCATGACACATCAATAAACAATAAAAAACAAAGTCAAAAGAATGGGGAAAAAATAGAAGAAAATGTGAAATATCTCCTTGGAAAAAAATGACTGACCTAGAAAATAGATCCAGGAGAGAGAATTTAAGAATTAATGGAGTACTGAAAGCCATACCCAAAAGGAGCCTAGACATCATCTTTCAAGAAATTATCAAGGAATACTGCCGTGATGCCCTAGAATCAGGAATTAAAGTAGAAATTGAAAAAAAAATCTACCAATGACCTCCTGAAAGATATCCCAAAATGAAAATGCCCAGAAATATTATAGCCAAATTCCAGAGCTCCTAGGTCAAGAAGAACATACTACAAGCCCCTAGAAACAATTTAAATATCATGGTGTCATAGTCAGGATAACACAAGGTTTAGCAGCTTCTTCATTAAGGGCAAAGGAGCTAGGACTACAACCAAGAATTATCTACCCAGCAAAACTGCGTATAATCTTTTGGGGGATGGATATTTAGTGAAATAGAGAACTTTCAAGTATTTCTCATGAAGACCAGAGCTGAATAGAAAATTTGACTTCCAAATACAAGATTCAAGAGAAACATAAAAAGGTAAACAGGAAAGATAAATCACAAGGGATTTAATAAGATTAAGCTGTTTACATTCCTACATAGGAAGATGATACTTGAAACTCCAAGAAACTTTTTCATTATTAGGACAGTGAAAAGGAGTACAGATTACAGAGTATACACAGACATATGTATATGTATATATACATACATACATATAGGGCACTAGTGTGAGTTGACTATAATAGGATGATATAAAAAAATTAAGGGGTGAGAAAGAAGGCTGACCTGGGAGAAGTGAGAAAGGGAGAGGTAGAATGGGATAAACTATTTCACATAAAAGAGGTGCAAAAGAGTTTTTACAGTGGAAGGAAATATGGTAGGGGTGGCATACAACACTTGAACCTCACTTCCATTGGAATTGAATCAAAGAAAGAATACCATATGCACTCAGTTGGGTAAAGAAACTTATCTTACCTATAGGGAAATAGGAAGGGAAGGAGATAAGAGAGCTGAGAGAAAGGAAGGAGGATTGAGGGAGGCTGGATAGAAGCAAAACACTTTTGAGGATGGAAAGGATGAAAGGTGGGGGGGAAACAGAAGGGAGGGAAATACACACTTAGTAATCATGACTGTGAAAAAAATTATAGCAAGTTTCTCTGATAAAGATCTCATTTCACAAATATGTAGAAAACTGACTCAAATGTAAAAGAATATAAGTCATTCCCCGATTGACAAATAGTCAAAGGATATGAACAGGCAGTTTTCAGATGAAGAAATCAATCTATAGTCATATGAAAAATGCTCTAAATCACAATTGAATACAGAAATACAAATTAAAAGAACTCTGGGGTATCACCTCACACCTAGCAAATTGGCTAATATGACAGAAAAGGAATATGACAAATGTTGGAGGAGGTATGGGAAAACTGGGATACTTAATATACTGATGGTATAGCTGTGAATTTATCCAACCATTTTTGAGAGCAATTTCAAACTATGCTCAAAAGGCTATAAAATTGTGCATATCTGTTTTACCTAGAAATGCCACTACTAGGTCTGTATCCCAAAGAGATTTGAAAAGGAAAATGAAAAGGACTTATATGTACAAAAATATTCATAGCAAATTTTTTGTAGTGGCAAAGATTGGAAATTGAGATGATGCCCATCAATTGGGAAATGACTGAACAAGTTGTGGTATATGATTCGATGGAATATGATTGTGCTATAAGAAATGACAAGCAAGATGCTTGCACAAAAACCTGGAAATGAAAAGGAAGGACCTTTGCTGAAAAGGAAGAAGGAAGGGAAGGGGGATGAGGTTTGTAAGTATTTTGAAGAGAAAAAAGAGTGCTTAGAATACTGTAGTTACTATGTGAAATACAAAGAGAATCAGTCAGGGAAGAATACTTCTAGCTGAATGGTATCTTGGAAATCTGCCAACTAGCATTTCATGAAAATTCACAGATACAAAACACACACACACATACTCGTGCGTGCACACACACACACACACACACACACACACAATTGGTAACATCCTAGAACAGAAATATTTACTCCTTCATCTTTCAAGGCTCCTTGAACAACAGTGGTACTTAAGGTTCTAGTGAGTTGAATTCTTTCTCTATGATGAGTCAACATTCTCTCTCCACAAGTTCTACCCACCACTAAATCAATTCACGATTTATTAAGTGAGTACTATGTTGAGATCACTTTGCTAAGTAGGAGGATGCAAAGGTAAACACAAAACAACCTCTGCCAAGGAACTTTCATTCTTCTGGGGAAAGAGATTACAACATGTACAAAAGTAAGTCAATACAAAGAAGTACAAAGTAATTTCAAAAGGAATAGTATCTGAATAAATGATGGAGTAGGGAAGAAAGAAAGGCCTTATATAAAAGGTATTACCTAGGAAGGAAACAAGGAACTCCATGAGTTGGGCGTGAGGAAGAAATGCATTGAGATGTAGAAGGTCATTTGTGTAAAGTTATAGAACTGGAAAATGGAATGCTATATTTTGGGAAGAGCTAATAGGCCAGTTTTACTGGAATGGAGAGTGTGAAGAAGAGTAACATGAAATAAGAGGAATGTGTGGTAGCTGATAAATTGTGTAAGGCTTTAAATGCCAGGCTAAGGAGTTTGTATTTTAATCTTAGAGCCAATAGGGAACCATTAAAATTTTTGAAGAATCAGGCAAGATGGTCAGATTTGTGTTTTAGGAATATCAAATTGGTAGCTATGTAAAGAATTGAGAAAGGACAAATTGAAGCCAGGGAACCAATTAGAAGATCACTAAAATACTTCATGAGTCTGAACAAGTATGGAGGCTCTATGAGTCAAAAAAAGGGGGATAGACGCAAAATACATCATAGAATCAGCTCAACAAAACTTGGCAACTGGTTGGATATAAAGGTTGAGGGGAAGAGAAGAGCTAAGGATGATTCCCAAGCTGTGAATCTGGATGACTGGAAGGTTGGTAAAGATATCGAAGGAAATTGGGGATTTGGAAGGAGAAATTAGTTTGGGGGGAAGATACGGGCTGCGAGCAATGGTTGGAGAAGGGTTTTGACCCACATATTTTGATCCACACCTAGAACTTCAGCAAACTCATTGCAGTGGGTCAAAGATGGCAAGATGGGGTCAGGACTAAATACTGCATTTTGCTTGCTTGCTTGTATTGTTGAATGATAGTGAGTTTGGTTTAAATGCTCTGAAAACCTGGACTTCTTATACCAAGACCCACAGTTGTCTAAGTTCTACAACCTATAGTATGAGGATGTCAGGGAGAATAGGATTAAACTCAGAGGTGATTTTAAAGATCTTGTTGTCATTGACCTTTTCACGTAATATCATCACTGCTCATTTCTGTGGTTAACACTTTGCCTTAATACATCTAGAACCTCCTGGGCAATACACTCTACCCTGAGGCACATATAAAACAGATTAATTTAAGTATAAGCTCATAGAAAAAAGTCACTCAGGCAACCAAGTTTTCCATCCAACCTTTGACATTTACCTGTTGCATGATTTAGGACAAGTCACTTAACATCCCAATTTCCTCAGATCTAAAATGAGGGGCTTGCACGAAACGCAAGGTCTCTCCCAACTCTTGATCTATGATCCTATGGCCCAGTCTAATTAACTGCTGCACCTCTTTGCCACACAGTAGTCTCAGTTGAATCTCCTGTTCTTCTCTCCAGTCAGCTCTGTAATACAAGGGTCAGTTTAAGAAACACTGGCCCAGAAGCCCAGGAAAACTTTGCTTTTATAAACTGGGTACAAGCAACCTCAAATTGAGTCAAAGGCTACAACCTCGATCTGAGTTATTGACAGCAGCTGCTGCCTTTCTGACCCATAGATCGATTGCCCTGCCTCCTTGTTTGTAATAACAATAATGAGAGAACATTTTCATTTGTATCAGTCTGATAGAATTCTCAGTTATGTCCCAGCACAGCAGGCTCTCATGATGTCTTCATTACAACCTATCTAAGATATTGGGGTTCCTTTATACGATTGATCTTTCCCCCTATTATCCCTACCTCATAGTAAAATGTCAACAGCAACACACTGACAGACCTATTTTACGACAGGCATGAGAATTTGTCAACATGCACACAATATACAACAAAGGAAACAGCGACTTTATTTACTAGAATATATTAGCTTTATTTGGAGATTCTTTGGTCTGGCTCTCTAATCATCCACATGAGGCAAGCCAGTCTCCAAGTCTCTGATCTTTTCTGGACTTTTAAGAAATCTCTTTTTAACCTGATTCATGTTCTCACGTCCTACTCCTTGTCCAGATTAATCTCCAAGCTGATGCCTCCTTGTTCTTTGAAAAATATCATCTGGTGTCCAGCCTCCACTGATCTCAAAACCTCTCATTCTCTAATTGTCCTCCACTCTCTGCCTCACTTCTTTGATTTATTGTTCATTAAAAGCCAGGATCATTTTGACACTTCTGGAGGGGCCACAGAGGCATATTATTCCATTACCAATTAACTTCCATTAAATAGTTATCATTTAACATGCATTAGCAGAAGAAATAGAATATTCAGTCACTGGTAATAAGGGAATGATTCACCACACCTGTTCCCACTGCCCCACCACAAGGACATCATAATTCAATCCTTGTGGTTTTAACTCATTTTCATGTGTATTTGTAGCCATTATTATAGATTTTTAAATGAATGCCTGCTGCCCTGGGGGTTATAAGATAATACCAGGGAGGGTGGTTGCTTTTTTTGGTCCATCGAGCTCCACAAAGCATAATGTGACAATTCTTCTGGAACTTAGCTTTTGTGCAACCATGACTAAGTGACTTGACCTCTCTGGGGCTCAGTGTACCTCATTTATAAAACAAGGTGGTGGTACTGGATGATTTCTAAGGTCTGATTGAGCTTGATAACTCTATGCTGATGATAGGGAAGTAGGATAAAGGGGATTGGTATGCATCTCTGTGAGAGTCCTGGCTGCTGTCCTGGGTACTATGAAGACCAAAATAGAAGCACCTCAGATCTATGCTCTTAGACTAGAGGCCAATTAACTGACTCTAAAGTAGCAGTTTGTAACAAACCTGGTGTGTGTGTGTGTGTGTGTGTGTGTGTGTGTGTGTGTGTGTGTGTGCACATACATATGCATGCATACATGCACATATGTATGTGAATATGGATTGTGTGAATGTGTCTATGTCTGTGTACACAAACATATGTATATATACATATATACATGCATATACATATGTGTACGTGTGTATATCTATATAAAGATATAGATAGATAGATAGATAGATAGATAGATAGATAGATAGATAGATAGATAGATCCAGAGCTACTCTGTTTTTGAAATCACTCCATTTTGTTCACACATGTATTTCTGTAGTGTCCAATTACAACTTGCAATATAAGTAACCTCCAAATAAGACATGCCATGATATCCTGCTCTGCAGCCTGTTCTGAGAAACAGTCTAAGCCCTCTTCCATTCTGTTATGCAGAATCTCCTAAACCTCAAACTGGATAAAAGGGTTATTGCACCGGATCAGTCTCTAACCCCAGAAACCGACCTTGACCAATCAAATTGTTCCCATGCCCTACCTATTTCCTCACTCCGTGAAACCTATATAAACCTTGTGCACTCTTCATTCAGGGAGTCTTTGCCTCTTTGGAGTGAGAGTTGCCTGCTAGCAAACTCAATAAACCCAAGTTGGTCCAAATTATATTTCTTAGCCAATCAGTTGTTCTTGTTCCCAACATCAGCATATGTGTGTATAGAACACACTGTATACAAATGTATGTATTTTTATATATCAAGTATACTTGGTTTACAACCAACTTGGTGTATATACATACATATATATGCAGATATGTACATATGGTGTATTTATGATAACTGTATTTCTATATAATTGGTTCCTTTTGCAAAATGATATGTTTTGTTTTATGCACTTAAAAACTGAGAAGGAAAATTCCTATTTGTACAAAATTATTTATAGCAGCTTTCTTTTTTTGGTGGCAAAAAAATTAGAAACTAAGAGAATGTCCAACAATTGAGGAATGGCTAAATAAGTAGTGGTGTGTGAATGTGAGGTAGTATTATTGCACTTTAAGAATTGAGCAAATAGATGATTTCCAAAAGGCATAGAATGACAGGAATGGATGCAGAATGAAGTGAGTAGAGCCAGAAGAATAATTTATATCATAATATCAACATCACAAAAACACACAATTTTAAGGACTTTTATAAACTGACAATGAATGGAATAAGCAGAATCAGGAGAACAATTTAGATGGTGATATTGTAAAAACAAACAACTTTGAAAGCTGTAATAATTTATGACCAGTTCAATGACCATTCACGATACCAGAAGACCAATGATGAAGCATGATATTCATTACCAAGAGATGATCAGTTTAGGATGTAGAATAAGACATTGTTTGTTTGTTTTTCTTGACTATGTATATTTATTATAAGAAATTTGCTTTTTTCCATTTTTTCAATGGGGTGTGAGGTGAAAGAGGGAGAAGATAGATTTCTGTTAACTTTTCTAAACATATGTGGAGTGTGATGGATATGAAATGTTGCATGAATTTTCAGATGGGGGTCATCATATTATTAGCTTTGCTTAACTGTTTTATTTTGTTACAAGAGACCTCTCACAAAGCAAGAGTGATTTCCGAATGTTTGCAATGTAAAAACAAAACACACGGATAAAACCAAAAGGGGAAAAAGAAAAAGAAAAACATGATGCTGAGGAGTACATATGTTTCCCCAGATAGCCAAAAGGGACCTTGACACATATACACAAAAGGTTAACATGAACCTAGGTTCATCAAAACCCTGTTCTAGCATCAAGTAAATGTTCCCAGGTAGGAATGCTAAAAGTAGCATTAAGTATAGAGAAGACATTGAATAGGCTATCCAGAGGAGACCTGGGCTCTTATCATGCCATTGTACTTGCTAGTCACATGACCTCATATTACCACAAGCAGAGCAGTAGAACTATTATAGCAGGAAAGCAATATCTGCTGTCAATAGCCTTCAGTTAGGTGCTCTACAGATCTAAGGGCATCTTCTGGCAATAATGAATGAGACACTTACACTGAGCAAATCCTCACTCAATTGCTGGTGCCTAAGTATTCCATTTCTCATATTAATATATGCAAAATGATACTTATAGTAATACTATTTCTTATCCTAATGCAAACAAAAAATAGTTTAATTTAACTGGTTCTCATACTATGCCAATAGAGTTATAGTGTTGAAAGAATGTATGCTCCCTGATGGCAAGGACTTTTAATCATTTTTGTCTTTCTAGTCTAGACTGACACAGTATCTCCTCATTAGATAGGGACAGGAATAGGGACAGGACCTGGAATTTCACTGGTATAAATGAGAGAACTCCCACTGAAGGCTGGCACCCCTATAATTTATAGTATTAGAGAGTTGCCAACACAGCATAGAAACATTAAATGACTTGTCCAGGGTCATGGAGTCAATAGGTGCCAGAGTCAAGACTTGAATCCATGGGGTTTTTTGGTATCTAGATCAGTTCTCTATTCACTATCGATATAGATCTGCTCTCTATTCACCATGGATAGTTCATATTAGTTACTTTATGTTTGTTTAATTGAATTGAATTGACAAGAGGGAGAGCAAACTAGTCAGGTCAGACATCTTACTGTGGAGCAATGTAGCTCTAAGGAGTCCAATCTTCCCTTAGAGTCTGCATTTACATTCCATTGTGTTATGTGTATGTGAAAGAAGTTCAGGCTGTCCTACCAGTTGCCTGAGGTCTTAGATACAGAGAATGCCCAAGGGCTGGGTGGTGATTACTATCTGTTGCAAGCCAACAATAGCTATGCCCTCAACAAGACTTCCTAAACTTGTCCCTGTTTTCTTGCACCAGATGTCTTAAATCATTTCATCTCTCTGGGTCTCAGTTTTCCTATTTGTAAAATTATAATTGGATTTTTCGATCCCTAAGGTCTATTTCTGTTCTAAAATTAAGTTCTTTTAGATTGTTCAACTGAAATTAAAATGGAATCATTGCTAGATAGTGGCAGTCACCACCAACCCTATCCCTCAACCCCATTTCTATTGCCACATATGAATGGTTGGTTGAGTAGCACTTTTGAAATGGGATCTCTTGTGTAACACCAAAATCAAAGTCTAGGCAACTTATTTATTATCATTTATACAAAGTCATTTTGGAGCCTGCATGGACTTCTGGATGCATTTAATAAATAAAACATGCCATCCATCTATCAGCTAAACCACTGGGCATGCCACAAGACCAAGCAGTCAGCTGATCTGTTTCTCTTTCTTCTCTTTCCCTCCCCCTCCCCAAACTCTCCTGCTTCTGTGCTGTTGTTTGAGTGAGCAGAGCCATGGCATTGTGGGGTAGGAGGGAGAGCGAACAGGGGGATGAGGGACAGAAAGGGGGGGAAAGCCATTAATAGAATAGAGGCAGGAGATGATGAATTAAGGGAATGCCCATTAATTTTTCATTTTGACAGATTACCTCGTATCAGAAGGCAGAGGAGATGGCTCCTGCGCCCAGAGCTGAGGCACTTGCTTGTAACACAGGATTGTGCAGGGTTTTTTTTTTGGTTTGTTTTTTTTTTGCCTGAATTAGGTAGTGGGCACCCAAAGAATGAAAAATTCATGACAATCTATAATTTACATGCTGGAAGATAAATAATGAACTAAACCCTGTCATTAAATTGGCCCTTCGTTTTTCTTAATCCCTTGGGTGATAAATCTGATTTTGCAACAACATTTAGTATAAATTGATTTTTTTTAAAGAAGGGAGGGGTGGAGGAGAAGCTGTTTAAAATACTTTGGTTATAAATAGCCTCTGCTGAGGGGTACATCGCCTGGGGCTCAAAGATGCAATAGCCTGTTAATGTAACTTTACATTAAGACTGGCATTAATTAAAGGGGATATCGACAACACATTTTGCAAACCAAAGTGGTGTTAAAAACACACACACTCATAGAATCAGCAACTCCTGGGTCCAAGTCTCCACACCTCTAAATTTATTGGAGGGAAAAAATTTTAAATTCCAAGCTGGATGGTGGATCTGGTAAGTACCTAGAGAAACTTCCATAGACATCCCCTAGGGCTACTGTGAAAGACTTTTCCTGGCTACAGCTAGACTGCCTGGAAGTCTCCGGAGGCCTGGACTTCATTAGCCTTTGGTAAACAATGTTTTTATTCCTCTCCCAGGACCAAATAGAAAAGAAACTTAAAGTCGCTCTTGGATAATAAACTCATCTGCCATCTCCTCATCTTGTTTTCAAGGGGCATGGCTCCCCACAAAGCTGATTTTCTAGTAGGATTTTCTGCCCGGCCATGGAACTGGCAAAAGGGCAAAAGGGTGGGTAGTAAGGAAACAATCCCCATGACCAAGACTCCTATTTCCTTTCTTCACCTCCACTTATCATGGTGCAGGCTCTGGAAACCCCCTTGAGCTGTTCTTGAATCTCTGAGGTACAGGTCTGGGAAATCCCTTGAACTCTGACTGAATCTTCCCACTTGATGAGGCACTTGCAGAGGCCATAAGCTTTTCATTGTGGCTCTGCCCAGACCTTTGTTACAAGCCTAGCCCTCCATTGTCCATCTACTCCCCACCCTTGAGCCTGTCAAAATATCAATCCACTCTTGCATTGACCCCATTAACTCCTCCTGAAGACCCTCCTGAAACTCATTACAGGAGTCTGACCTCATTGATTCCTCCTGAAGACCCTACCCAAACTCCTCCTCCAGACCACCCCTAGATTCCTCCCATAACATTTCTGTATATAAGACCCCTTTTTGCCTCATGTGGGTGAGAGTGCCATAGAATGACCTAGCACAGACTTACTCTATCACACACTTATTCTGGCCTGTTTGCCCAATGCAAGCATCACAGATACCTAGGCTCCTTAAGAATTTACCCAATATGGCAAACTTTTAATGAACTTTTAATAAACTTTGCTTTTCTTTGGCTGAGAAGACTTGAGTCAAATTCATTTGGCAGGACCCGGTATGTTGGTATTTTGGGGTCTCCAGAGTTATGGTTCTGATGGCTCTGCCCAGACCTCATCAAGTGGGAAGATTCAGTCAGAGATCAAGGGGATTCCCAAAGCCTGTACCTCAAAGATTCAAGGAGAGCTCAAGGGTGTTCCCAGAGCCTGCACCTCATCACATTGACTTTGCTCTCTCCTTCCCCATTTCACTCTCCCTCAACAGCCATGAGCCACCTATGTCCCCTATACCTTTCCTGTGGTATCGACACCTTTATTAGTTTGACTTGCTTTACTCTATTTGTAAGAGTTTATCACATTAACAAAGTAGGAAAACAAAGGAAAAAGCATTGGTTCTAGAGTAAAGCTCCTTAACCTTTTCTGTGTTGTGGAACCCTTTGACAATCCCTTTGACAGTCTGGTGAAGTCTATGGACTCCTTATGAGACATTTTTTGTTAAAAGTGTAAAATAAAAATACGTAAGATTACCAAGGAAGTTAATTTGATTGAATAGAATTATCAAAATCTTTTTAAAGTAAGTTCATGTGTCCCAGATTAAGAATTCCTACTCTAGAGTCAATAGCTCTGAAGTCAAATCTCAAATGATTTCGCTACTGGATGATCTTAAGCATGTAATTTCACCTGTATAGGTCTCATTTCCTTCATCTGTAAAATGGGGGCAGGGGGTTGGACTAGATAGCCTCTGAGGTCCCTTCCAGCTCTAGATCTGTGATCCCATTGAGAAGAATGATTATTTTTCTATTATATTAATAACCAATTATTAAATTAGGATTAAAGCCTTTTCTTTTTATTTCCTCATTCAGGGACCAGCCCCTGTAAGTCAGTCTCTGAAGGACATTATAGATGAGATGACCCAAATCCTCTGGGAATATGCTCCTTGTTCTTGAGCCTAAGTAGGATACCTTACTTCTATTTAGAGTGTAAACTAAACTAATCTAGGTGAGTTCCAGCCCTAAAGCATCAAGTCTTTACCCTAGCACTCCTCCATTAGATTTTAGGGTGACCTAACTCATGAAAGAGAAAAATAGTTAGAGGGTCTGGGTAGAGAGGGATCTCCTTTGTCCAGACTGCTGGAAGCAGCTATGTCTTATGATCAAGGACTTTCTCAGTAGGTGAAGCTGTAGACTTTTAGTTGAAATCCTCATAAATATGCCCATCCATCATTAATTGTTCATCAATCAAGATGAATTTTCACCTGTCAGGGGTGCCCCCTTTTCCAAAGTTATGTAAGCATTTGGTGATCTCTGTGGTTTTGCTGAGGTCAGAGTTGGGAGAGCTGGTTCAGATTTGAAAGAATTCACTTAGATCTTCTCTTTAGCCAATGGGAGCTTTATTGACACAAAAGCATATGAGCCTGAGATTTAGCAAGGAACTAAACAAAGGCACTGATATTGGAAAAGGACTAGACATATACACAGAAAGATATAAAGCCTGTAGGATGATGATGTAATTTTAAGGTTTGTAATGGGGGTTGGAAATTTAGGGACAAGATGAAGAAGATGGATGACACAAGATAAGGGAAACAGGGAAGTTTTATGGCCTAGGATGGGGGGGAAACAAGGAATTCCATGGTTCAGGATATGGGGGGAGGTTTTATGGTATTTCAAGATAAGGGAAGAGACTCTAGAATGCCCTCAGGCTCAGGAAGGCCTCACAAGGTATTGAAAAAGCAACCCTTAATATTAACCCTTAGGGCACCTTTGTATCTACATCAGTTTTGTCATTGGTTACTGAGAGAAACCACTTGGCCATCAATTTATTATTGGCTAGCCTAATCAATAAGTTGATTATTAATTATCCAAAATTCTGTCTCTCAGGTTTTTCATTCTTCTCACTATGAGCAGGTATGTGATAGCTGGAGAGACAACATTGTTCCCCCAAATGTCTTAGAATTGTGTAGTCTCTGAATATTAGAGCTGGAAGGGACTTAAAAGATCAGCCCTTCATATTACAGATGAAATAACTGAGACCTAGAGTCGAAATGGGTTCCCCAAAGTCACTCAATTAGTTTACTTGCTAAGTTAGGACTCAAATTCATCTTTCCTGACTGAATTCAAGTTCGTTCCATTATCCCAGGCTGCCTTCAAGCCACAGTACTCAATGTGAGGCACAGATCTTCAAGCCTGAATTCAGAAAGAGACTCAGAAGAGAAGGATCATCTCCTACAGAGATTGTCACTTAGAACACTGTTTTGGTTACTTCCTCCAGCAAGTCTTTCCAGGCCTGAACTCTCTATGCCCACACTGTGTCACTATTAGTAATGGTGAAAATGACAACTATTATGATTCATCAGGCTAGAAAATTAAGGTTGAAATCACAAAATGTAGGAGTAGGGGTAGAAAACGCTCCCAGTACCCCAGGAAATACACTGAAGCTTGAAGGAGGCAATTTTAAGACAGACAAAGGAAATTTTTATAACTCATTTTATACTACAGAGAATCAATTAATGGAACTCCTTTCCTCAAAGATAGCAAAGGTCAAAAATGCAAATTGGCTCAGTCAAGATTTACCAAATTTCATGGAAAATAGATTCATAATAGATCAATAACAAAAAGTAAGAATAAATCAGCTATGCGCCCTACAAAGGCACTAGGGATACAGAGACAAAAATGAAAAAAAAAAAGAAAAAGAAAATTGGTTCTTGCCCTCAAGGAGCCTACATTCTCTCATGAGTAACATGTGGGAGAGGCAATGTTCCAAATTCATTGAAGGTAGATGGCATCTTGTTGCTCATAGGTTTTTCATATTGTGATTCCTTTTGTTTCTCTTGTGGCATCTTCTTAATCCAATTAGAAAACTTTATACTGTGTCTACACAGTAACTAAATGGCTAACTATAATACTCAAGTATAAAAGGTGGGGGAGGGAAGGAGAAATAGTTGCTTTTTGTTTAACAGGGGACTTTGAATCACCCTGACTAACCTGGTTGTGCTCTTATCCAAGTTTTCCATTTGTATAATCCTTTATATATATTTTAAAAGCCCTTCATATCTCATGTCATCATCCTCTTCAAGAAGGAAGGACAAACACCAACATATCTAGTATCTCACTTGATTCCCAAAACAACCCTGGACAGGTATTACTATCTGCTTTGTCACAGTACCCTAAGGAAAATGAGACTTTTCCATGTGACTTGCTGCTAAATTTTGTAAGTAAATAAATGAATGAATGAATGAATGTATATATGTATGTGTATCCATATGTGTGTATATATGTATGTATGTGTGTATATGTATATATATACATATATATACATATATATATCTATATCTATATATGTATATATATATATGTGTGTGTGTGTGTCTATATATATATATATATATATATATATATATATATATATATATATATATATATATATATATGCCCCTATTAGAATTTGAATTCCTTTGGAGTAGGATCTTTTTTTATTTTTTCATTTGTATCTCCCAGCACTTACCCTAGTGATTTTCAAGCACTTAATAAATGCTTTATTTATTCATTCTTTATCACCATTTTATGGATCAGAAGACTGAGTCTCTGAGACTCTGAGAAGTGAAGTGTGAAGCCCATATGCCCCTCACAAACCGGTGGCAGAGCTGAGTCTCTTTCCTCTAAACCATCACACTACACTGTCTACCTCAGTCAGTTTGAATCCCAGGGAAACAAGCACTATGATAGAAATACATTCTTTCATTTGTATGTCTGAGCAGCAAGGTAGAGTTCACATCTTCTAGCTACAAGTGACCTGGACTGGATTCAAATTATTTATGAAGGGCTCAGTCTCCTCTTCTCAATTCCCCAAGATGCCCTTACATTACATTATATTGTGCGACATAAAAGATTCAGGTGAAATTTACATGGTGGATAATGTAGTATATTTAATTCATATCTGTAGGTATTTCTTTCCTTCTCTCAATCAGTCATGGGAAATACATCTTAATGAGTTACCATAAAGAAATAGAGAGAAGGGAGAAAAGGGAAGTGTGATTTAATGCCGTCCTTAGCCCTCATACTCATAGATAGGGAGACAAGGAGACTGAGAGAGGCCTCCTTGGAGGCATTGTGGATTGCTTCCATATGGTATTGGCCATTATTTTTTAAGACTAATCAGTAGCTTTCAAGTATTCCCTGCCACTTGCTAGCTTTTATAAAATTACAAAATCATGGAATCTTCAAATGTTAAAGCTAGAATGACCTTAGAAATCATTAAGTCCAATCCCTTCATATTAGAGAAGAGGAAACCAAGGCCTAGAAAGGGGAAATCACTTGTTCAAGGTGACTCAGCCAGTCAATGTCAAAACCAACACAAGAACTCGGGTTTCCTGGCCCTCAGTCAACTGTTCTTTCTACTACACCATATTGCCCCCTTGTGATTTTTCTGTTGCATTTATGATGTTAAATTTAATCATAGGAAACCCTGTATTCACATAGCATGGGAATGCATAGTTCTCTATTTCCTAAGATCATAAGTCACAAAATGAGAAGTGAAAGTTGGATAAAAGGAAAGATTGATGCCAAAGATCAGTAGGCTGAGTTAGAAACCTAGGAAACAATCCAATTATTTGTAGGATGCTCAGGAAAGACAAAACTTTTTTTTCCTTTTTTGGCTGGGTCTCCCTATCTTACACTAGAAATACAGCTTCCGCTCAGCAGACCAATCTCACTTCTGATTGGCACAAAAGTTTTTAATTGCTCTTTTTCTGATGTTAGGAGATTCACCCAACTGGAGTCCATCTGTTGAACCTGCCTCACTATATTGGCGCTAAGCTAATTATAGACACCCAATTGCTTTAGACAACTATAATGCAGAACTCCCAAACCAATCAATTCATTGAAAAAAAAATGTGACAGTATATGCAATGTCCCACACCTGTGTATCCCCCCACTTCTGCATAAGAGTGGGGATAGGTGTCTTCTCATACTTTTTCTTTGTGACCAAGATTATTCTTTGTAATTTTACAATATTCATTTTCAACTATATTATAGTAACTATTCTTTCTAATTACATTGTTGGAACCATTGTGCATATCATTTTCTTGGTGCAGATTATTTATTCTGCATCAGTTTATGTAAATCTTTCCCTGCTTCTCTGTATTCATCATAGCTGTCATTTCTTTCAGCACAGTAAAAATCCATTAAGTTCCCTTTAATACAATTTCCTTAGTCATTCCCCAGTTGATGGACATCTACTTCATTTCTAGTTGTTCGCTACCATAAACAGTTCTTCTATATATATTTTGGTTAATATGCAGTGTTTCTTTTGTCATTGACTCCCTTGGAGTATAAGGCTATCAGTGGAACCTCTCGGTCAAAGGGTAGAGATATTTTAGTTACTTTTTTGCATAATTCCAAATAGCTTTAGAGAATGGTTGTACTAATTTACAACGCCACAAATGATACATCAGTGTACTTGTTGTTCAAAACCCTCCAACATTTATTTTTTCACAATCTCTCCAACATCCCAGCCAATTTCTGGATATGAGATAAAACTTCAGGGTTATTTTGGTTTGCACTTTAATATATTTTGTGATATGCGACGTTGGTTCATGTGGCTATTAATAGTTTACAACTCTTCTGAGAACTGTTTATTCATATCCTTTGACAATGGTCTATTGTTGTTATTGTTGTAAGAGATCCTTGCCTCCTTTTTTCTGCATTTCAGAATTGGAAAGGACCTGGGTGACCCACATTCTTCAAAATAGTCCCTACTATATAACAAGTACTCAGCCAGCCTTTGCCTGAAGACCTCCAGTGAAGGGGGCACTTAATGAAGTGGGCAGAATGGTAGAGTAGAAAAATTGTCTCTAGAATCTGAGGACCTAGGTTGAAATCTGACCTCCAACACTTAATACCTGTGTGGTCTTGAGTAAGTCAATTAGCATTGATTGGCCTCTGTTTCCTCATCTGTAAAATGAAAGAGTTGAACCAAATGCCTTTTGAGGTCCCTTCTATGATCTATGATTCAATGACTTCCCTAGGTGAACTCTTCCACTTTTGGATAGTTCTATTATAAAGTTTAAATTCACTTCTTTGCACCTATTTCTCTCCAAAAGAAGACATTAGAGCCAAGGAGAACAAATCTAATCCCTCTTCTATGTGGTATGGGGCAGCAAGGTGGTGCAGTGGATAGAGCACTGGGAATGGAATCAGGATATGACCTGAGTTCAAATTCAACCTGAGACACTTACTAGCTGTGTGACCCTGAGCAAGTCACTTAACCCTGTTTGCCTCAGTTTCCTCACCTGTAAACTGATCTGGAGAAGGAAATGGCAGACCACTACAGTATCTCTGCCAAGAAAACCCCAAATGGAGTCACAAAGAGTTGGACACAACCAAAATGACTAAACAACAAATATGATATAGTCTTTTAAATCCTTGAAGACAGCTATCATGTCTCCCTTCCTAAGTATGCTCTTCTTCAGGCTAAATATTTCTAATTCCTTCAACTAATCCTTAAATAGCATGAAATTGAAGGCACTCACCATTCTGCTTGCTTTCCTCCAAACATTCTCTAGCTTATCAGTATTCTTCCTAAACTATAATGTCCAGAATGGAACACAGCCTCACAGATGTGATGATCTGACCAGGATAGTATACTATGTGGATATCACCTGCTTATTCCTGGAAATTATAATTCTCTTCATAAAGTCCAAGTTTATATTAGCTTTTTAGGCTGTCATATCACATCATGGACTCTGATTGAGCATACAATCCACTTCAAAAAAAAAAGACCTTTTTCAGTCCTACTACTATCTAGTCATTCCTCTCTCATCTTGCCGTGGTGAAGTCAGTTTTTACAATCCCATTGACTTTACATTTATCACTATTAAATCTCATCTAATTCAATTCAACCAAATATTCTAGTTTGTCAAGACTTGTTTGGATCCAGATTGTCATTCACTGTGTTAGTTATCCTTCCCAGTTTTTTGTGATCTGTAAATGTAATAAGATTTCTTTGTCTTTACCCAAGTCATCAGTAAAAAATATTAAACATAGCACTAGGCAGAGTTTCTGGGACTTAAGACCACCTTCTAAGTTGATATTGAACCACTGATGACCAACCATTCAACTAATTCTAAATCCAACTGTTCTGTTGTTGTAGCACACATTTTTTCCAAAAGAAAAGATGGAGATATTTTTTCAAACACTATGCTAAAATCTGGATAAACTATTATATTCCCCCTGATTTACCTGTTTAGGAATGCTGACCAAAGAAAAAAAGAGAGACAGAGACAGATGTGTCTATGCTTGATGAAGTCATAGTAGCTCTTCATGATCACCCATTTCTTTTCTAGATGCCTACTAACCAAATTTGTGATAAGACATTCTGTAACTTTCCAGGCATTGAGTCAAGATCATTGGCCTGAAATCTGTAGGTTCTATCACCTTTCATTTTATGGGGAAATTGTCATACGTTCTTTTCCAATCCTATGTTATCTCTCCATCTTCACAAACTTTTTTTTTTGAGTCAATCAAGGTTAAGTGTCTTGCCCAGGGTCATGCAGTTATTAAGTGTCTGACCCAGATTTGAACTCAGGTCCTCCTGACTCTAGGGCCCTTGTTTTAACCTCTGTGCCACCTAACTGTTTTTTCACCATCTTCCATATATCCATGAAAACAGCTTAAGTAATCACATCTGCCAATTCTTTTAACACCCACATCTATAGTTCATCTTGGTCAAATAAATTGTATTAAGCCAGCACAGCCAAATACTCTGTTACTATCTTCTGATTTACCTTGAGGATAAAATTTCCACTTGCCTTTTTTGTTCTATCCTTTCCAGTCCAAAAATCCCTTCTCCTGGCACAGAAGCAATATGAGGATTGAATAGCTCTTCCTTCTATCTGTTGTCAATTATCTCCCAATCCTTTCTTTGATTCTCCTTTTTTCCTAAAAATCTCTTTTTGGGGGGGGTGGGAGGAGTCAGAAGGTTTGTGTTGTCCTTAGCTCTTCTTACCCACCTTGGCTTATTGTGAACTTTTCTTATAAAAGTTGGAATTGGAGTTAGGAAGATCTGAATTTAAACACTGCCTCATACATTAGCTGTGTGATCCTGGGCAAGTCACTTAACCTCTCTTGGCCTCAATTTCATCATTTATAATATGAGGATGGGCAGCTAGATGACATAGTGGATAGAGCACTGGGCCTGGAGTTAGGAAGACTCATCTTCATGAATTCAAATCTGGCCTGAGACACTTACTAGCTGTATGACCTTGGGCAAGTCATTAACACTGTTTGTCTTAGTTTCTCATCTGTAGAAATGAGCTAAAGAAGGAAAAGGCAAAACCTCTCTAGTATCTTTACAAAGAAAACCCCAGATGGGGTCACGCGGAATAGGACATGATGGAAATGACTGAACAAGAACAACAACAAAGATGAGGATGATAATAACACCTAGGGCTGTAGGGTAGTTGTGAGGATCAAATAGGATAAAGGATGTAAAAACTCTGTAAACTTTAAAGCACCATAAAAATGTTAACTTTTTTTACTATCAGTAGTAGTAGTTGTTGTTGTTATAGTAATCTATCAGTATACCATGTTTTTGAATACCAAAGGTGTTCATCCAGCCTTTACTTCCATTTTCCATACAGATCTTTTAAAACTCTAAACTAGCTGGTGACCTCTTTGTGTCTCCCTGTCAGTGTCTTCAGACAACTCCCATTTCTCCTCCTCCACAGAATTTTTTCTTTTTATGTCTTCGTAAGTTTGTTCCCACAAGTTTCCCAAACCTCCTATACTGACTTCTTCTATGGGAATATATTCTATGAGATCCCATCCAACCTTCCTCTGAGCCCTTTGAAATCTTCTCTCCCCCAAATCCAGGATGGAGGTCAGACTATTGCTCAGATCTCTTCCCCTCTCTTATGAACTCTAGCTGAGAATGGCCATGTCCACCCCAGAAATCAGAACTTCCTTCTTGGTGAAAATCAGAGCCAGAATAGACTTCCCCATTCCCTTTTGGGTTACTCTACCTTTTGAAGAATTAAGATTGTAATTAAGGCATGTATAAAAGTTATTAGTTGTAATGCTTTTGCCAGAGCAACAAGTCTAGCAGCTCAGAGGCAATTAGGTGACAGTACATTAGAGCTCTGGGTCTGGCATCAGAAAGACCAAGTTCAAATCCAGTCCCAGATATTTTCCAACTATATGACTCTAGGCAAGTCACTTAATTTCTGTTTGACTCAGTTTCCTCAACTATAACATATAGATAATAATGGCACCTACTTCACAGGGTTGTTGTGATGAGCAAATGAAAAAAACATTTGTAAAGTGCTTAGCACAGTCCCTGGCACATAAATGTATTTAATAAATGCCCATTTCTTTCTTTTATATTTGGATAACTGAATCTCCTAACGCTGTTGTATCTAATCTCTATACTAGGCCTGATGTTCAACCTCCCAAATTCCTCGTCTATTTCCTCTCTATTTCTAGGAATCTTTTCAGTACATTGGAAAGAACATGGGCTTCTTGGCTCTAAAAAATGGTGGATCAAATACCACCTCTGATGCTTATTTTCCTGTTAACATTGGACAAGTCACAACTTCCTAGTGCCTCATTTTCTTCATTTATAAAATAGGAGAGTTGGACTAGATGGCCTCTGAATTATGTACTAGTTGTTGATCTGATGGTCTATAGTAGGGAGTGGAGCCAGCTCAAACAGAATTGTAAAAGATGATTGTTACCTTTGCAATGTGAACATTTTTGCCTCAAAAATTGGGAAATGCTACAAACTGGGCTTGATTTATTGTTTTGTTGATTTCTAGACTTAAGAAACTGATGGAGAAAATGCAAATCAAATTTAAAAGTGTGGCAAGCATTTTTTTTCAGAGAGTCAATTGTTAAACATTTACCAACACGTCTTATACTCAGATGATAAAGTAGACATTTCTACCTGCATTTATAGTAACTCAAATGCTCATCATTATGCCTTCCCTCTGATTCCTGGATTTACTCACATGAGCGTGCTTTCTTAATATATACTTCTATATTACTTTCCTCTAGCACACCTTTTTACTTGCCCTGTTTCTAGATCTAGACTGATCTAGAATCATACTTCAGTCATGGTTCTCATTCTACCAAGTCTCAACTACGTCGTGCCTGCTTACGTTAAAATCTTCATTTCATCTTATTCACTGCCTAAACATTGTGCATTTTGTATATAGGTGTCTGAGGGCAGGCATTTTCATCTCTCCTTTTCCATCCAAATCATGGTCAATTCAATTTCTAAGGTACAGAAAAATACATTCTTGCTGCTCTTTGTTAAGGATATTCTATCCCTAGAAAAAAAGTTGTGGTCTAGAAATCTAAATGCCATTTTAAGAGCCATCTTCTTAACCAAAATAGTCTTTGCTTTCTTCATCCATTCCTTGATGCAAATGATGAAAACACCACCTGTGTCCTCTAGAGTTCATATTCTTGCCAAGACGTTGTAATTTTTTGCAATGCTATATAAGTTCCATCTGGCATCATCATTTGTGTCCATGTGAATTACCAAAAGTGTGTAGCTGTCATCCATTTTGACAAGTCTCAGAAGCATCTCTGATGTCTTGAATAAATGCCTTAGTAAGACAATAGACTTAGCTTTTGTCATTTTCAGGTCAACACATAGCTGCCTCAGTAACTCTCAGAAGGCAGCCACCAACAACTACTTTTCTGCTTCCTCTAACTCTCACCTGACAGCATCTGTAAATCCACTGTATCATTCTTTGGAAGTCAAACTATCCATCGATGAGGAATTATAAAACACCTACTATGTGTTAAGCACCATTTAAGGCACTGGAAATACAGACAAAAACAAAAGGGGAAAAAGGAAGGGAAGATCTATCACAAACAAGATTTTAGAAGAAAAGTTGAACATGTGGTTGAAAGCTTTGAGGTTGATATATATCTCTTTCTGATATGCTTTGGGTTTATTTGTGGCTATTTGTTCTTTCATTTGGCTGCTGCATGAAGCTGAGATGTAACTTTACATGTGTCAAAAATGCAATGAATATTTGACTCTTATTATATTAGGAGAATGTGGCCAAGTTGTCTGCTAACTGAAAATCACTGATGTCCTCATATGCCCTAGGCTTTTCACTCAGCCATGTGGTTGAATAATTTTGCTTGCTCAGGAGATGGGAAGTGCACATTTTGGAAAATTTGTCAATATGTTGCAGGGCTAAAATACTTTCCATGGAAAAGTTTAAAAGATAGTGAATATGACACACTTGGCTTCATCTAATTCAATAAAATGTTTCCTAAACACCTACTTTGTGCAAAGCACTGTTATTTGTGTAGTGGGATTGGGGTGGGATGAGAGAAAAAGAATCATAGAATTTGAGAGTCAGAAGGGACCTTATCAACAAGTGATTCTATGCATCCTTTGCTCAAAAACCTTCAGTGAGAGGCAGCCCATCATCTCCTAATCCAGCCCATTGTATTTTGAGGGAGTCCAATTGTCAGGAAGTCTTTCCTTCAAACAAGTCTAAATCTCTCCTAAATCTTCCCCCATGGGGAAGCTCCTAATCTCTCCCTCTGGAACCAAATGTAACAATTCCAATTTCTCTTCCACAAGTTAGACCTACAGATACTAGACAACAAATATCACCTCCCTCTAATGTTGTCTCTTCTATGGCTGAACATCTCCATTTATTTCAATCCATCCTTACAAGGCACAGTCTCAACATACTTAAGCATCATACTCACCCTCCTTTAAACTTTCTAGACTGTCAGCATCATTCTTCAAATATTCTTTTTATTCTTAGAACTGAGTACAATACTCTAGGTGTAATCTAATCATAGCAGAGTACAGTGGGACTATCACTTCCAGGTTCTGAACATTTTATCTTTATTAATACCATTAAGAAAATATTCAATTGCCCAGATGTAATGAGAGCATGTCTGTGAATATATTTTTAACCATAAATCACAATGTAAAGCATAAGCAATGGTCCTTCATGAAGATTACAGTCTAGTGAAGGGAAAAGAAAACCAATACACATAGAATAACTAAATAACAAAAAGCATATAATCAAATACTAAGTTGTTATATAGACTATAAATTGTACTCTGAAAATAGAAATATCTTTGGGGTCAAGGTAGGGGGACCATAAAGGAAGGATTTTTCAAGGAGAAAGGTCTGAAAATGGGTCTTGACAAAGAAGATGATAATGTAGATTTGGCAATTTCAGGTTGTGGAAGTTCATAGAACAGAGCAGCATTCCTATCTTTCTACTGGATGAGTTGGCATGTAGGAGGATTTTGAGATGGAAGGGTTAATAAAAATAAGATGAGGTAGTGAGCTCAGAGAACAATGAAGAGCCACAAATCAGAACTGACTTTTACAAAGGCAAGAAGAAAGATGGTGAAGTTCAAAATGAACATGTCACTTGTCTCATGTCATCCCTGTCATTGCCAGTCATCAAGGCCTCTATCTTCAATACATCAGTCAGCTCAATGATAGCAGGAGAGAATATTGAACTTGTCTGAGACTAGATAAAAATTGTGTCCAAATAACTGTGGAGAGAATGGAGCTTTGGATTGTTGTGAAAGCACTCAGAAAGCCTAGTTCTGGGGGTCCTAAAACAGAATGGCCTGAGAATATGGGAACAAGGAAGATGTGGCTGAGAGGAAAGACACAACAGATTCTACTCTGAACCCTGGAACCCAATACTGGTTCTTTAGTTCCCTTCCCCTACACCCAAAGGGATTCCAATCTACACAGGTATAAAACTCAATCAAAATCAGAGTTGGAAAGATCAGAATGCCCATGGAGGTGAAATGGGACAACATATCAGCAAACAGCAGAGAGGTTCTTCTCACCAACACTTTCTTCTTCTGAAACTAGAATGATTTAGGGCTATGATTTAAATAACTCCAAGTCCCAAAAGTAAACATAATTATGAGGAAAGATTCTAGGCAAGGAAAAGAGGACAACACTCTCAAATGAAGACCAATCCCCTCTCAAGGTATTTTTCCTTCCTCTCCAATAGCTCCAGCTTCCATAATGGAAACTATTCAGGTTGGCATGGGCTTTTGTCTATTTTTATTTGCATCATTTTTATCTTTGTACATAGCAGAAGTTTACAACACTCCAGATTTTCCATTTGGATTTGCCAAGGTGAGATGAGGATCAGTGCCTTTCTAAGTGCCTTCAGAAAATACTTTCCTAATTGTAGCGGATGCAATAGGTAAACAAGATGAACTAGTCAGGGAACATAAGACCCATATGCGATTGCTCAGCGAGTTGGCAGGAAAGACCTTGGTGTGAGCTGTCTGGGAGAAAAGAGGGAGTGAAATTGGCCAGGTGGGGGCAAAGACTCACACCTGGACAAAGGCAGTGAAGCCAAAAGGTTTCTCATGTTTCATTACAGAAAGGAGAAGATACACCCAAGAAATTACTTAGCAATTAACTTTCTAATCCTGAAGTGGAAAAAACCCAATAGGATAACTGAGATAGCTCATTTCCATCCATCATCTGAAAACCAGGCCCAAGGTGGCTCTCTGAAAAATTGTGACAATGTGACAAAACAGCATTGAAACATACCACAGTAGAAAAGGAAGAGCAGAAAGACAAGAAGGAAAAGGTGGAGGAGGAGATGATAATGATACAAACTACTCTTTTGTAGTTTGAACCTAAAAATGATTTTCTCTAAGCTAGCAATATTTAAAGCAATGAATAGATATAAGTGTAGCCTGTTCTGAGGACAATGGAGTAGCCAGCCTCCAGTTCTCCAATCTCCTGCTTCCTACTTGGTAGAATACAAAGTTTCCCTTCAAGAAAGGGTAGATAGAGGAGAATGTAGAGATATCTATTCATGTTTTCCAGTGAGCCATAGCTAGACAAGCCCATATGGACCAAAATATCATATTCTGGGGGGTGGGAGAGAGACAGGGGGAAGGAGTGGGGGGGGGGGAAGAGAGAAAAAGAGAGAGAGAGAGAGAGAGAGAGAGAGAGAGAGAGAGAGAGAGAGAGAAGGAGGGAAGGGAGGAGGAAGAGAGATCATTTGTTAAGCACTTACTATGTGTATGACACTATAACACTAAACACTATGGATGCAAGCAAGATTATTTCTGTCCTCAAGGAGCTTACCTGCTAATTATCAACCCACCTCCTCCTCCAGTCACACCTCTCGCTGACATCCTTTATATTGCTTCTCTTGCACAATTCTTCATTGGTAGTTTTCTGCATCATGCTTACTCCCCCAATGCATCCCTCTATTACCCTTCAAGTAACCCACATCTTTAACTCTCTGAAGACAGTTATACTATGGTATGGTATTCTATGTCTCAGAGCTACCTAGAATCATTGGAAGAATACTGCACCTTTGTTTCAGGGAAAAAAAGGCAGAGCAGTTCATTAAAAAGAGAAAGAGGAAAGAAGGGAAGGGAATAAATAGTCATATACTATGTGTACTTTTTGCAAATATCTCATTTGATCCCCACAACAATCCTATGAGGTGGGTGATGCTATTCTTTCCACTTGCCGTTGAAGAATCTGAGGCCTTTAGAAGCTGTGACTTGCTCTAGGTCACACAGCTAGTAAGTGTCTGAGGCCACAGTTGAACTCAGGGCTTCCTGACTCCAGGCCCAGTGTTAATTTGGGGGTAATTTAAAACACTGCATGGTTTCTTGAATGACATATTGCCAACTCTCTCCCTCTTACTCAATTTCAGTCACAGTTTGCTTTATCCACAGTGTCTTTCCAAGGTATATATCGTGATGGATCAACTCTGTGAGCTGTCCATTGAACTGCATATATAATCTGGACAATAGGCATTCTTAATCCTCTTGGTATTTCCTTTGGGGCTAGTTAGGGCAAACTATTTTGAGTGACTGAACATCTTACCTGAGAGCCTCTTCAATAGGGGCTTGATGCAACTAGAATAATGTCATCCACAAAAAAGGCATCTAAAGGACTCAGCTTAATGTTGTAGAAAAAGCATTGAACTTGGAGTCAAAAGACCTGAGTTTGAATCTCAGTTCTGCTACTTACTGAGTCATTTAAATTTTCTGGGACTCACTTTCCTCATATGTAAAATAAGGGGATGGTCTCAATCATCCATAAGGTCTCTTCCAGCTCCTAAAGTTATAATCCTTTCTCTGGTCCTAGTTACCAACATGGGAGTCATTTAGGAACTAGCCATCCATATACAGTTAGACGATTGATTTGTTAGAGCAAAAATCAGAATCAACACAAATTAGAAGAAAAAATAAAAGTGAAAAGAAGACATAGCATGCAGTTAAAGACCTCCAACCTCACTTATTTAAACAAGCTGTCGATAAATGGGAAATACATGAATGCACAGGCATCGACTATAACAACGAGACCAAAAGAGCTAAGAAACTACCTGAGGCCAGCAAACAGTTGATCTCCTTGACAAGCAGAGGGACATTTCAGCCAAGGGAAACAACTGCTCAGAATACAAACTTTTATAAAATTTACTGAGGAGGATGGTGGAATATTATGGCCATTTTCACCTCATTAAACAGCAAGAACTAATGGAGGGCAAAGCAAGTTTTCCCTTATATCAAGGCTGAATGTATTTCTTTGTAACTTCTATTCATTGCTCCAACTTCTGCCCTCTGGGGGTCAAATAGGACAAGTTTAATCCCTCTTCCACATAACAACCCTTCAAATATTTGAACACAGCTAACATGTTCTGCATCGTTTCTTCAAGCACAAAGTAACCCGTTCTTTCAGTTGGTGGCCTGTTCTTAAATTTCTTTACAATCTTGTTCACCCTCCTTTGCATTCTCTCCAGCTTATCAACATCCTTCCTGAAGTACTCTTCTTTAGATTTAGATGGACAAGGGAAGAATATAGCAAGTTTATCATTTTTGATTTCACACACTATATCCTTCTTTATCCAATCTAAGGTTCTATTGACTTTTTTGGCTATACTTTCATATTTAATTTATAGTCTGCTGAAATCTTCAGATTTTTTCCAGATTAACTGTTTTCTAACCAAGCTTTCCTTAATTTTTACTTGTGGAATTGATTTTTAGAACTCCAGTGTAAGACTTTACATTTACCCCTATTACATTTCTTATTGAAACCAACCCAACATTCAAGACTATTAAGAACTTTTTGAATGTTGATCTTGCCATTGAATCAATTAGCTATTTCTCCCAGCCTTATGTCATCTTCAGATTTATTAAACATGATATCTCTGTCTCCATCCTGGTTATCAATCAAAAATAATCAATCAGAAATCAAGGAGATGTCCATCAATTGGGTAATGGCTAAACAAATTGTATTATATCAATATAATGAAATACTATTGTGCTATAAGAAATGAAGAGCACATAGACTTCATAATAATCTGGAGAGACTTATATAAACTGATGCTGAGTGAGGGTAACAGAACCAGGAGAAATTTGTACACAATCGTATCTGTGATGAGTGACTTTGATAGACTGAGCTCATCTCAGCAATACAAGGTTATGAGACAATTCCAAAGGACTCATGATGGAAAAGGCTGTCCACATCCACAGAAAGAATTATGGAGTCTGAATGCAGATTGAAGCAAACTACTTGCTCTCTCTCTTTTTCATTTTGTTTTGTTTTGTTTCTTCTTCCTTGTTATTCATTCTATTTATCATTCTTCTTTACAACTTGACTAATGTTTAATGTGAAGGTATATGTAGAACCTGTATCGGATTGCATGCTGCTATGGAGGGGAGGTAAAGGGGAAGGAGAGGGAGAGGGAGAAATTTTGGAACTCAAAAACTTGTGGAACTGAAAATTGTAAACTAAAAGTAAATAAATTTTTAAAAATAATCAATCACATAGGATCAAGCATAGATCCTTGGAGAATTCTAATACATACTTCCTTCAAAAGTGACATTAAAAGATAAATTACTACTTCCTAGATCCAACCATTTAGTCAGTTCTAAATTTCCTATCATGTCGCCCACACCTCTTGGTCTCATCCACAATGGTAGCATAAGAGACTTTGTCAAGTGCTTGTTCAAATTTAGGCAAAATAGTTATCTACAGAATTACTCTGACCTAGCTGTCCAGTAATTCTGTCAAAAAAGGAAACATGGCTAGTCTGATGGGCATAATCTGTTGCTGTTGAAGTCAGACTGGCTCTTATTAACCATTGTTTCCTCTTCCAGATGTTCAGGAACTGTTTTGTTAATATTGTCTTCTGGGATTTTTGCCAGGATTTAAGTGAAAATCATGGTCTTATTGTTTACAGACTCCATTCTCTTCCATGTTTAGAAAATTAAGATAATTTCTCTTCTGAAATCCCAAAGTCTTAAACCATGCTTATTCAGTGATCACTGATGGACCCTCACTAATCACAATTACCAAACTTTTCAATATCATAGGATATAATTCATCTAGGTCTGGTGCTTAGGACACATCGGGGGTCCTAGATGCCCTTTTATAAGTTTTCTACTTATCTTGGATTTTAATTCTCTATTAAATATTTTTGTTCTCCTTTTTCCAATTCAAAGATGAGTCTCTTTGGTAATGAAAATATGCAAATACATAAAGAATCTATGATTTTCTTGTTATGATGAACTCTCTTTATGGGAAGTCCCTCCATCAACCTAGATCACACAAGTTTTATTTCTCTATAACCACTACCCCACTTTAAATAATCAATTTCTTGAGAGAAGGCATGACATGATACCTATCATTGTTTCCTCAGTATTTAACAACATGTTTAAACTGTGGAATTCAAAATACCCAAACTTCAAAAGGAGAGACTGAGGCATAACTCTGAGCCAATAGCACTTTATTAAAAGGACATGACCCCCTTTAATGAAATGGACCATATGCCTTCTTCATGGTCTAAGATGCTCCCTGGTCCTCGGGATCCAGTTTTTATAGTTTTTTATACCCAGACACTCTAGAGAGGCAAAGTAAAATACAAAATCCCATTGGTTGATATCTTGTTTTTTGAGGGCCGTAAATTATGTATCAGTCAAAAAATGGTGTATCAGCAGGAGAGTCAGGGACTGGATGAAGCACAGGATAGCTCTCCTGACCAATTGAGCATAAGACGGATGCGTTCCTCTTCATGTTGGGCAAGAGGAGATAGTACGGGTAGCATGGAGACACCAAAAACAAACTGAGGGACTTTCCATAACACACACACACACACACACACACACACACACACACACACACACGGCTTGGATATGGAATTTGAGCAAAATAGGATGCATCAGTACTCTTGTGGTTACACAAGTGAGCTTCATAACTAGTAAACAAGTGGTGAACATTGGATTAAAGTTTGAGGCTTACTATAAAGGCTTACTATAAGAACCTATCTTATCTAATTATCCCTATATGATTTATGTAAACTATGTACTAGTACATGTTTATTCTTCCACTATTGTTAAATGACTGACTGAATATGTATTACTAGATGAGCATATCACTACTAATTGTTAATAATCTTTACCCTTTATGGATCACACTGAACTGGTTAATATTGATTGGAATGGAGTAAGGGCCTTAATGAATCATATCTTACAGAACATAGTAGATACATTTGAAAGTGTCTTTAATTTAACTGGCACCTGAGGCCTAGAACCTCTCTGAATTCAAATTCACTAAATCTGAGAGGACAGATCTATAATCCCTACTACCTGAAAAAGCTGAGGCTGGTGGATAGTTTGAGCTGGGGAGTTCTGAGCTGCCATAGGGTCAAAACCAACGGGTGTCCTAAGTCCTTAACCAATGTGGCTACCCCCAGAGGGTTGGGAGGAGGGGAAGGACCACCAGGCTACTTTTGTATGGGCTTCCATGCAAATCAGCCATGAGATCACTATCCCAAACACTCACTTGCCAAAAGAGAAAAAAAGCTTTAGTTGATTATGGTTCCTGCCCCATGAATTTGCTGTCTAGTAAGGGAACAGGAGAACTTTGTTTACTTGCTGGAGCTCAAGGGAATTCAGAGCCAAAGGCAAGCTGGTTAGGTCTGCTATTTCCTATATTCAAATAAACTGAAAGAGAGATGAGAAAAAAGAAATTTTAAAAAAATAACTGAAATGGCAAAGGATAATATCTGAGAGACTAAGAGAATAGATGGATGTGAAGCTCTCTATCCCAGCCACATTTGAAGCTAGAGGAGTCTAGATTCTGGGCTGGCATTTGTGACATCCTGCTTCCTGCCTGAAGACTTAGAAAATCATGAGGTCTCCAGTGGATGTGGAAGAGGCAGCATCCTTGAACCACTTGGGAAGACAAGAGGACAATTTTACCTCCCCCAGACCAAGGTTCCACCAAGGTTCTTAGGGTTTCAAAGAACCCTTAAAAGCCAAGAAGAAGCCAAATCAGGGTGAGAAGAAAAAGATTGAGGTTGGTCTCAAATGTATCATGTTGATTGATTCAAATGTCATTGGACAGATTTTCCAAAGCCCTACATTATCCCTAAAAATATTCCCTGATCACCTGCCAGAAAACTTGGAATCTTGCCCTTGATTTAATCCATGCTCTCTCTAGGCTCTTGTCTGAAAGATACAGAGGTTTCTGGAAGGGCTGACTTCTTAAGACAAGCTAAGTGGTTGCACCTTGTCTTGGAGACCTGAAGAAAGGATACATGGATGGGGAAGGGAGACCCTAAAAACAAACCTTGTATACTCTATGCACCTCGGGTTATCAGGACCTTGTTAAAAGAGGAACCTTAGAAAGAACCCCACCTTCACATGACTCCAAGAAGAGGCATTTTTCTCCCCTTGTTAAGGAAACTTAGAGGAAAAACCCTTAGAGAAAATGTCTTATGGTCCCACTACCTGCTTCTTAGTGAGACTAGGGAGTTAGCTCCTATTTGAACCTAGAAGTTCACTGTAGCTTTGAACTTTCATGTCTTTCTTTAAAACTTTTGATTTTATTGTTGTTACTTAGTCATTTTTCAGTCATGTTTGACTCCATGATCCCATTCTGGGGTTTTCTTGGCAAAGACACTGCAGTGATCTGCCATTTCCTTTTCCTGTTCATCTTACAGATGAGGAAAGTGAGACAAACAGGGTTAAGTGACTTGCCCAGGGTCACACAGTGTCTGAGGCCAGATTTGAACTCAAGAAAATGAGTCTTCCTGCCTCCATTATCCATGATATCTACTACACCACCTATCCACCCCAAGTGCCCTTGGAGATCCATATAAATAAAACTGTATAACATGGAGATAACTTTAGAATGCACTGGATTTGGAATCAGGAGAAATTGTGTGTTGTGGCAGGGAGGGTGTTATAGTGGCATTACAATATTCACAGCACTGATGGCAACTATGAATATGCTGGTATAGTTCTAAATTACAAAATATAACAGACTCTCCACATAGAAGACAGAAGAAAAACACTTAGATATCAGAAAGTCAAATCCCAACACCAGAAAACCAAATCCATCAGAGCAACAAAGAAATCTATACACAGTGATATTGCAGAGAGCAATGCCTTCCCACAAGCATTCACAAGTCTAGCTATCTTCTTGCTGCATCCTCTCTCTCCCACCATACTAATTGCTCTGACTTTCAGCTTCCCCTCAGCTCTGCTATACTCTTCCTGCACCACCCTTTAAGCAAGATCCTCCCACCACAGGCTCCACGTAATTACATTTAGCCTATTAAGGGGCAGGGAGGGTCTTTGAATTCCCATTACATTACAGGGCTGAAGCTGGTTGGATGGTGCTTCATCTAAGATTACAGTCTCACTATGTCTTTATCCTGTATGCAGACATCTCCCTCATTAGAAAGCGACCTTGAGGATCTGAACCGTGTTGTTGCTGTTATCGAAGTTGATATTGTCTTTCCTTTCTTTTTGTCTCTAGTGCTTAGCACAATGCCTGCTTCAGTTAGCACTTAATAAATGTTTGTTGACCACCTGAAGTTTACCATGTGTGGCCATGGGTAAGGCACTTCACTTCTGAGCCTCAGCATTCTCATCTGTAAAATGGGGATAATAAAAGCAATAGTATCAGAATAGGTAGATCACTATAAGGATCAAATGATACAACATATATACATAAAGCAATTTGCAAAAGTATGGCAAACAGATCATCAAAGATACTGGAGTGGTTTGTTGTTTCCTTCTCCAGCTCATTTTATAGATGAGGAACTGAGGCAGACAGAGTTAAGTGACTTGCCCAGGGTCACACAGCTAGTAAGTATCTGAGGTCAGATTTGAACTCAGGTCTTCCTGACTTCAGGTCCAGTACTCTATCCACTGCACCACCTAGTTGCCCTCTAGAGTCAGAAGATATAGATTCAAATCCCTTTTCTGCTACTTGCCACCTGTGTAACCTTGGGCTAGTCATTTCTAAACTCAAGTTTCCTCATCTGTAAAATGAGAGGGTTAAACTAGATGATCTCTAATACCCCTTCTAGTTCTAGAGTTCTCATGAAGTCATTTGCTTCCATTTGCTCCACTCTAATTTTGACAGAATTATTCTCTTCAGAGTGCTTTTGAGATTCTTTCTCCATCTGGCAAAGGCAACTTTTTAAGGCATTCTTCTCCTCATTGG
>CM053583.1:288099572-288146331 GCA_028627135.1 Pseudochirops cupreus | reverse complement strand
ATGGAATACTATTGTGTTACAAGAAATGAAGACCAGGCATACTCCAGAGAAACATGGAAAGGCTTACTTGAACTGATGCTGAGTGAAGTGAGCAGAACCAGGAGAACATTGTACACAGTTACAGTAACATTGTGCAATGATCAACCAGGATTGACTTAACTCTTCTCAGCAATACAATGATCCAAGACAATTCCAAGACTCATGATGGAAAACGTTATCTACATCCAGAAAAAAGACTATGTCTGAAAGCTGATCAAAGAATCTTGTTTTTGATTTCTTTTGTGTGAATTTTTCTTTTTGCTCTTTTTCTTCTTTCACAACATGACTAACATGGAAGTATACATGATTGAACATATACAACCTATATCAAGTCACTTGCCATCTTGGAGAAGGGGGATAGAAGGGAGAAAGAAAATAATTGAAACTCAAAATCTTATAAAAATTAATGTTGAAAACTATTTGTACATGTAAGAGGAAAAAATAAAATATTATTTACCAAAAAATGTTTTTAATAAAAAAAAAAAAAGGAAACACATAGTCCAGCAAAACACATACAGCTTTTAGAGTCTCAGGACCTGGGTTGAAGGTATTGTCCTTATTCTCTCTATGGCCTTGATCAAGTTACTTAATCTCTCTTGGCTTCACTTAAGTCTCTCAGGTCCCATCTGTAAAAAAAGGAGATTGGACTAGATGGCCCATGTATATGATCAAAAAAGAAAAGAAAAGAAAAAAGAAAAAGCAGCTCTTCCCTGAAGGCCCAATTGCTTGAGTTCAGATATGGACAGTTTCAAATGACCCTATTTCTTGTTTGCTTGTTTTGTTTTGTTTTGTTTTGTGGTGTGTGTTTTTTTAATTGATCCCTTTAATAAACAATCATAGTCATTTCCCAACATACTCATCCCACCACACCAATCCTTCCTCCCTGTAACTGAGGATTGAATAGACCGTGTACACATCTGCTCTTCTTCATTCTTGCCAACCACATGTGCTAACTTGGACAGTCTTATATGTCCCAGTGCTAAGGGACTCATATTTTGAGATGACAAAGTTCTCCTTATTAGTCACTGAGCAAGAAGAACACTGGATAATTTAAAAAGGAGTGGTTCCATCCTTGATCTTTCTTCTTTGGACTCTGTGTGACAAACAGCTCTCCTATGAGGATCTTACCTGCCTCCTATCTCCCCCCCACACACACACACACACAGATCAGCAGAAATGGGGTACTACCAAGGACATCATAATAATAGATTGCATTTAAATAGCATTGGAGATTTGCAGAGACTTTTCATATGTCATGTCATTTGATACTCACAATAGCCCTTTTAAGTATGTAGTCTGAGGATATTGAAATAAAGAGGTTAAGTGACTAGTAAATGACCATAGTAGTATTCAAACGCAGGTCTACTTGACCACTGGTTCAGTACTCTATCCACTAGACCACATGTCTTGGCTAGGCAAAGCTAAGGCTGGTATTAGGGTTTCTTTGCCTGACTATAAATACCAAATACTGATTTCAAAAAGGATGTTATCCAGGCTTGAAGGTTACCCTGTAAATCTGAGAAGTCTGGAGGCTGTGTGTCCTTAGGGTGCTGGCCAGGTAAGTTTCTGCTCCAGAAAAAATGGCCACTTACCACATCATAACTATCAGATAAGCTAACATGACAAAAAAGGAAAATGATAAATGTTGGAGAAGATGTGGGAAAATTGGAACACTAATGCATTGTTGGTGGAGTTGTGAACTGCTCAAACCAATCTGGAGAGCAATTTGGAACTAAACCCAAAGGCAATCAGTGTATGTATACCCTTTGGTCTAGCAATACCACTACTAGGTCTGTATCCCAAAGAGATCATAAAAACAGGAAAAGGATCCACATGTACAAAATATTTATAGCAACTCTTTTTGTGGTGGCCAGGAATTGGAAATTGAGGTGATGATTATCAGTTGGGGAATGGCTGAACAAGTTATGATATATGAATGCAAGGAAATACTATTGTTCCATAAGAAATGATGAGCAGTCTGACTTCAGAAAAACCTGAAAAGACTTAATGAATTGATGCTGAGTGAATTTCGAAGAACCAGGAGAACATTGTCCACAGTAACAGCAACATGTATGAGGACTTAACTTCACTAGACTTAGTTGTTCTCAGCAATGCAAGGATCTAAGACAACTCCAGACGACTGATAGAAAATGCTATCCACATCCAGAGAAAGAACTACGGAATCTGAATGCAGATGGAAGCTCTCTTTTTTTGTTTGTTTTGTTTTGGTCCTTTGGTTTCTCCCATTGGTCCTAATTCTTCTTTACAACATGACTAATGTGAAAATATGTTTAATATGAATGTACATGTAGTGCTTGTATCAGATTGCACACCGTCTAGGAGTGGGGGTGTGGGTGGGATGGGGAGAAAATTTGGAACTCAAAATCTTATGAAAATGAATGGTGAAGGGGTGGCTAGGTGGCACAGTGAATAGAGCACCAGCCCTGGAGTTAGGCAGACCTGAGTTCAAATGTGACCTCAGACACTTAACACAAAAGTAGCTATGTGACCTTGGGCAAGTCACTTAACCCAAATTGCCCTACCTTCCCCCTTCCAAAAAGCAAAAAAAAAAAAAAATGAATGGTGAAAACTAAAAATTAATTAATTAATTTTTAAGTTGAAAGGAAGGAAGGAAGGAAGGAAGGAAGGAAGAAAGGATGATCACTAACAAGAGGAAGTGCTTTAGCTTTGACTTGGACTGTCAGTAGACATGAACTTTAAGGAAACAGAGTTGAGTTCCATTGAAATGTAATAATGTGTATTTAACAAATTGCTTTATGTTCTAGTGATGTCTGAGTATCAGCCTCCTATGGGAGTATAACTGTCATTTTAAGTTAACCTGCTGAGCCTTATTTTAAGTTTGTCTGTTAATGAATGATTATGGGTATTAGCATTTCCTTTGCATGTAGGAAATAAATACATGTTCTAAACCCAGGTTTTTATTGATAGACTTATAACAAAAAGCCATACATATGCACGTACACATACACAGACACAGAGCAAAACCAACTGACAAAAATCACATATGATAGAACACAAAACATCCCATACCTTCCTGAGTTCAAATCTGGCCTTAGACACTTAATAGCTGTGTAACCCTGTGCAAGTCATTTAACTCTGCCTCAGTTTCCATATCTGTAAAATGAGCTGGAGAAGGAATGGCAAACCACTAATGTATCTTTGCCAAAAAAACAAAAAAAACAAATGAGGTCTCAAAGAGTCAATCATGACTGAACAACAAAAGGAAAGCCATGCTTCTCTTAGTTTCCCTTTTTCAGCATTTATTACAACATGATAGTATTTCATTACAGTAGATACCACAGCTTATTAAACCATTTTCCAATTGATGACCACCCACTTTGTTTCCAGTTTTTGTGACCACCAGTTGTTCTCTTTTTCTTTCATAGTTGGAAGTCTTTTTTATATCTAACAAAATGAAAGCCACATCCTGTAGACATAAGATTACTTAATACCTTCCTTTTCCAGGTTCCCCAGTGTCTCAGGTTCCAGTTAATCCCAACTTCCCTTTCCCCATCAAAACTTGCCTATATTGTGTCCTAGACCCTCACAGTCTGGATAGGACATATCTTTCCAGCTTTCTCTTGAATTTCATGTTATAATCTCCATCTGTTTTTCCCTACACACAAATCTTACACATGCCTGATACCTACTACCAACATTTCTAGGGATAAGAAAATGGGAGCCCATTCCACTGGTCTAGTTCAGATTATGTTTGGTCTTTGTTTTCAAAGAGGACCATGTCATTAGGGAAATGATGACATGACTTGCAGTTGACTTTGATTTGAGTGAGGGAAAGCTGTCCAAGATCACCAGCCTCACTTTCTCCTCCAGAGTCATCTGGATCCAGTGACCAGATATTCATCAGGATGACTAGAGATGGCCCAGGATGCATTGGGAGACCCTGGCCCTTTTAGGCTAAGGCCTTTTCATGTACTCACTTAGAATGAGATAAGGTCCATTCAGTGAACAGGCATCTTTAAGAAGTGAGTCAAGGGATGGCCCCTTTAATTAGGAAAAAGAAAATTTAAAAAAATCAAGCTGGGAGGAGAAGACCCTCAGGATTGTGGTTCTAAAGAGAAACAATGACCACTGATACCCATTCTAAGCAGGGAGGGCCCAAAATAGAACCACTAAGTGGAGCTTGGGCAGGTAGCTTTTGTGGTACAATGTATGAGCATCAGAGTGAACTGGGTTTAAGGTTTTGTGAGGAAAGAAGGGGAGGGGAAGGGAGGGGAATAAAGGGAGGGGGGGAGGGAAGGAAGGGGAGGGAAGGGAAGGGGAGGGGAGGGAGGAAGGGAGGGAAGAAGTTAAGAAGCTCAGATAGGCAGATTTGGAGGGTAGATTTGATCACAGCCTTCACCAATCCTTATTTCACTCATTCTGGACCAATATCCACCATCTCAAGGATATGGAGAAGCAGAGAGTTCAATCCCAGATGGATACAGACACCATCATGTAACACAATATCACAAGTGAAGATGACTTAAGCTCATATTTTATAGCACCACACTTTATAGTCTCAACTAGATTTCTAGTCTCTCAGGCAGATTCACACAATGTTAAAACCTGGAAGTGCCCTTAAAGATTATTTCACAGATGAGAAGCTGAGTCCCAGAGAGGTATAGCAATTTGCCAAAGGTCACAAGTGGCAAAGAAAACTTGCATTCAAGCACAGGTCCTATAACTCCTCATCATGGAATCTAGAAGTAGTGGATATTGAAATACTCTTGGTGGCACAATGGATATAGTACTGGGCCTGCAGTCAGGAAGATCTAAGTTCAAATCCAGTTTCAGACACTAGCTAAGTCATTTGTTTGGCTCAGTTTCCACAACTATAAGATGAAAATAATAATAGCACCCACCTCACAGAATTGTCATGAGGATCAAATGAAATAATTGTGAAACACTAAGCACAATTCCTGACACATAAGTAGGTACAGTATAAATGCTTATTCCATTCCACTTCCCCTAGTTCAATCCTCTTGTTTTATTGATGAGTAAAGTCCAGAAAAGGCTGTCCAAGATCACACATGTAAGAGGTAGTATATTATTATATATTTAAACCTGGAAGGAACCTTAGAAGTCATCCAATCTGTTTCATTTTATAGATAAGGAAACTAAGGTTCTAAGAGCTTAAGAGTTTGTGACTTTCCCAAGGTCACACAAGAAGTAACTGAGAAAGGTAGGATTTGAACCCAGGTCCAGTGTCTCCAAACACGGCCCTCTTTCTACTGCATCACTACAGGGACATGCCTCATTGTCCTCGGGAGAAAATCATTTAAGAGGCAGCTCAGTTTTGAGGGGAAAAAAGCCCTAAATTCTGGTTTCAAGTTTCAGCTCTAATATTCTGATAACTACTAGGTGTGTGAACCTGGGCAAGTCACCTAATCTCTCTAAACCTCAGTTTCTTCATCTATAAAATTTGGGGGTTGGATAATCTCTAAGGCCCCTTCTAGCTTTCAAGTTAGAAAGTTAGAATCACTGTTCTACCACTCCACTACTATCACTATAGAAGCAAAAGAGGCCACCCAGAACCCAATGTCATTTTGTATCAGTTTCATAGGTTGCCATAATCAAAGAAGACATTACCTGATGGCCAATCTGTTGGTAATAAAGCCTCTCCCCATTTTACTAGGTTAGTCCTCGGAAAGCAGACTCAGCCTACAATTTCTGCCTACAACTGATCTTATTCACCACCATTTCTATCAGTAGTGCCACCATTCAATCAGTTTCCCATATCCATAGCTTTGGGATTATTGCTGTCTTTTCTTTCCTATATTCTGTTAGTTATTAGGTCCTCTCAATTCTATCTTTCAGATGTTTCTCAAATCTGTTTTGTCCTCTCTATTCTCACTATTACCATCACCCCCCTCATTACCACCTATGTGGACTATTATAACCACTTTTTTATAGGCTTTCTCACCTCTTCTCCTTTTGATCCATTTTTCATGCTATTGCCAGAATCACCTTTCTTTTATATCAGTCTGGTCATGTTGGTCCTCTGCTCAATTTTCTTCAGTGATTCTCTACTACCTCCCAAGTATAAAATTCAGACTCTTCTGGCTAGTATTTAAGACCCTCCACAAATGGATATCACCTTACCTTTACTGGATTATACTCCTCCAGGCATACATTCTAGCTAAAGTCAACAACTTTCTTCAAGTAGATCATATTCTACTTGGTAGTTCTTTCACATAACCATGCCTTTGCTAAGTTGTTTCCTGCTTTCACTCTGCCATCTTGGCTCCACCTTCATAAGTTGTTTCCCTATATCTAGAATTCCTCCCTTTCCCTTATTCTGTTATTGAATTCCCACACATCCTTTAAAGCTTAACTAAAAAATCAGTTCCTTGAAGATCTTCTTAATTACCTTCTCTCCCTCCCCAGTCAGTAATGAACTTCCCTTAGGAACCCTATACCACACTTTATTTCCTAATTAATATATTACAGAATGTGGTGCGTTATTATAATGACCTGTGTGGTATCTTAGTCTTCCATAAGTTATATAAATTATTTAAAGTTAGAGGACTATGTTGTAGCGAAAACATTTTTTTTCCATCTCTAAGTACTTGGTACTCTACAAATAGTAAACAATTTTAAAATATCTACTGTTGATGATAATATGAGAACCTTCCCTATATTATCTGCATGAATCACTTCAGAGATTGGTAGCTCATTATCTTTCGAGACAATGCATTCTACTTTTTTGATATCTCCAATTGTTAGGAAGTTCATCCTTACATTAAGTTAAAATCTGTCTATCCATAACTTGCACCCATCAGTCTTAGCTGCTACCTCTGGAACCAGACAAAGTAAAGATAATCCCCTTTTTTACACTATAACCTCTCACATAGGTCAAGGCTGCTACTGTACGTCACATACACCAAGGCTTCCCTTCTTGAGGATAAACAACCCCAGTTCCTTCAACCCAGCCTTTACATCCTGGTGTCTTCCTCTAGAAAGGCTTCAATTTACCCAATGACCTTCCTAAAATGTGATGCCTAGAATTAAATGTAATACATAGTTAGCTGTACTTCTCAACAGACATATGAACAATTAGAATCATTAGTAGGTAGATACTTTTGAGCAGTAGGGGTAGATTTCTGCTTTTAAAACAAACAATCAGGGAAATAATTGGGATTCTATTCATTGTAACTGGAAAGCAAATAAATATCAGATCATTTTCCTGCCAATTACCGATTATAGCTCTGACTAAATTTCACTCAGAAATCAGTACCTTCAGAAGTTCTGCCCGTCCCCTAAGCTCTTTATTCTTTTCCCCCCACAAATCTGTGAAATCAGTCATTAGTGAGAAAATGAGCTGATAGCTTTCTGCAGGCATATAATTTCTTTTTTAAAATGTCACTGCTATCTTTTTGTTTTGCTATCACATTCTTGTACCAATATATTCCTTCCTCTACTTCTCTCAAAGCACTTCTTCTCTTAAAACTAGTAAGAAAAAAATAAGTGTTTAGCAAAACTAACAAGACAGACATATTCAATGTCCATGAAGTTCCTCCCCTGCCCCTATTTGCAAGGAAGGAAAGGAGGTGACTTCTCAAGTCTCTTCTTTAGGTCCAGCTTGATTATTGGTTTCACAACAAATTGCTTTCAGTTTTGTTGATGTTGTTTCCATTTTCACTGTTGTAGTCATTGTATTTATTATTTCTCTGGTTCTGCTCACTTCACTTTGCAGTAATTCATGTCTTATCAAATTTCTCCATATTATTTATATTCATTGTTTCATGTGGCACAATAATACTCCATTATATTTATATACCACAATTTCTTTTTTTTTTTTGCCTTTTTTTTTTGGAGGGCAATTGGGGTTAAGTGACTTGCCCAAGGTCACACAGCTAGTAAGTGTTAAGTGTCTGGGGTCGAATTTGAACTCAGGTCCTCCTGACTCCAGGGCCGGTGCTCTACTCACTGCGCCACCTAGCCGCCCCCATATATACCACAATTTCTTTGTCCACCTCTTGACTGATGGGCAGTCGTGTAACTGCAAGAAGAAAATATGACCAGATTTCTCCCTACTTACTTGTTTCTCTCATATTTGAGATGACTGACCCCAAGACCTTCCTCTTTATATGATATTAGGGTTTGGCTTCCATAGATGAAAATTAGATGAGATGTCCCTTGATCCCTACTGAGAGGTCCACTGCTACTAGCTTAAGGTAAAGATGGAAAAGCCTTTGCATGCCAAAGAAATGAATCTCTATAGTGTATATGTATAGTTATAGTATATTAAACACTGTGACAGAAACATAATACGGAGCACAGGAAGGAAAGAAAGAAGGGAAGAAACATCTATTAAGCACTTAATATGAGTCAGGCACTATACTAAGGACTAGGTATATAAAGACAAGTAAAAAAAAATGGAAAGAAAAGTAATCCCTGTCCTCAAAGAGCTTACATTCTAATGGGAAAAGACAATACACAAAAGGGAGTAAAAAGTTGAGGGCAGGCAGGAGAAATGAAGATATCCAACATGGGGGCATGTTTTTTTAAGTTAATTTATTTATTTTTAGTTTTCAAGATTCACTTCTGTAAGTTTTAAATTCTCCTCCCTCCCTTTCTCCCTCCCCACTCACCAAGACAGTGTGGAATCTGATATAGGTTCTGCATATATATTCCTATCAAACATATATTCACATTAGTCATGTTATATAGAAGAATTAGAATAAATGGGAGGAAGCATGAGAAAGAAAAAAAACAAAACAAAAAGAAAATAGCTGCTTCGCTCTGCATTCAGACTCCAGTTCTTTCTCTGGATGTGGATGGCATTTTCCTTCATGAGTCCTATGGAACTGATTTAGGTCCTTGCATTATGGAGAATGGCTAAGTCTATCAAAGGCAGTCATCAAACAGTGTGGCTGTTGCTGCGTACAATGTTCTCCTAGTTCTGCTCACTTCACTTAGCATCAGTTCATCTAAGTCTTTCAAGGTTTTTCTGAAGTCTGCCTGTTCCTCATTCTTTTAGCACAATAGTATTCCATTACATTCATATTCCACAACTTGTTCAGTCATTCCCCAATTGATGGGCATCCCCTCAATTTCCAGTTCAATCCACCACAAAAAGAGCTGCTATAAATATTTTTGTATATGTGGGTCCTTTTGTGTGGGCAGTTTTGAAATCACAAAGCCAGTAACAGGCCTGGAGTGAGGAAGGTGAGGAGGGAGATGAAAGTGGAGGAGAGAGAATGAAGATCAGCCTGGGCTCCTCCACAAAATGGAGGATCTAGGATGAACTCACCAATGAGAGAAGTTAGCAGGCTGTACAGAGGGATATACCAAGATTAAAAGACCAAAGAAATGGGTTGAATATGCCAGGCAAGGAGGCCCTAGGTGCTGAGGGAAGTTCTGGGATAAGACCACAGAGTTTGGAAGTCCAGGCATAAGCGTTCTTTTCAAATACATTTTTGTGGTCACAGTGCAAATTGTTTTTCTAGTTCTTCTTCCTTCCCTCTGTATCCTTTCAAATATCTTCCTATGTTTCTACCAGTTCTTCATATTTATTTTATAGCACAATAATATTTATTTATAGCACAATAACTATTATGTTCATATGCCATAATTTATCCATTCTGCTCCAGGGTTAAAGGTACATGGCTTTCTGTATAATATTTAGATCAGCTAGGGCAGTGCAATCAGCCTATTCACTCTTAAGGGTCTCCTCAGGTGGAGAACAGTAGGGCATCCTTGATACAGATAGAGGCTCCACAGGCATTCAGGGTGACCCTCTGTATCTGAGACTCTCCCAATCTTATTTCTCACTTGGGGAAATAGGGGAATTGGTTATAAATTCATTTAAACTAAAACCTAAGGTTTCAATTTTTCCAACAACACTTATAAGACCCAAGTTTAACTAGCATCTCTCTAGAATATCTTCCCTCTTGTCTTCTTTTGAGAAATGTATATTGGAGGCTCCCTTTGGGCATTACTGAACCCCTGCATATACAGGCATAAGGAATGGGATGGAGTCAGAGTAAGTGTTCCTATATGAGGGTCTGGGGAATCCCAGGCAATCCACTGTCCACAATACCATGGCTAAGGCCACTGCTTCCCAGAAGAAACCAGCAGTGTCTAGTGATCATCTTCATCCCTCCCTAATGATGATGGATGGAGAAGGAAAGTGGTGGCCGCTTCAGCCCTGCTAATTCAGGGATACAAACATAGTAGCACTGGGGGCATACACTGAACATGTTTGCTGCCAGCTAAGATTGAGCTCACTGATCACAGAATCATAGATTTAGAGTTGAAATAAACCTTAGGGAGTCATCTGGTCCAAGTCACTCTTTTTACAAAAGCAGCTAGGTAATGTAGTGGGTAGAGTGTTGGACTTAGAGTCAGGCATACCTGAGTTCAAATCCTCCTCCAGACATCTGCTAGCTAGGTAATGCTGGGCAAGTCACTTCACCTCTTTCAACCTCGGTTTTCATCTATGAAATGGGAGTAATAATAGCACCATCCTCACAAGATTGTTCTGAGGATCAAATAAAAGTGTTGAGAATACATTTTGTGAACTTGAAAGAGCAATTGTTATTTTATTTCATAGTAATTATATAGTAGTTAGTGATTGTTATTTTATTTTATAGATAAGGAATGCAGGAAGTAAATGAACACTTATTTAAGTACTATGTCCCAAGCATTACGCTAAGTGCTTTACAAATATTATCTCTTTTGATCCTGACAACAATTCTGAGAAGAAAGTGGTGTAATTATATGCATTTTATAGTTGAGGAAATGGAGGAAGACAAAGGTTTAGTGGCTTGCTAGCTAGTTAGTAAATCTATTAAGTATCAGAGGCTGGATTTGAGCTCAAGTCTTCCTGACTCCAGATCCATTACTATGCTACCTAGATATAAAAGAAAACAAGTTCAGAAAAGATAAACGCTTATGATCACATATCTGGTATTAGAGAGAAGATTTAAAACCAGATCCTCTGATTCCAAATCCAGTCCTCATTCTACTGCATCCCATTGCCTCCCATATTACCTACATTCCCTTTTTCTTATGAGGTAGAAGTAGAAGCTTTAAAGTTGGAAGTAGCATTGGAGGATCTAGGGTAAATGCACATTTTGCAAACAAATTCAATTTGGGGAATTAAGCAGGTCGGTCTTCAATCACCCCTATTCACCTGACAACCCATTCTCCCTCCTCCAGACATTTGTACTCATCAGTTACTAATTAAGCCATGTGTCATGACAGATAGAGAGGTGCCCTTACCCTCAAGAATACCTGAGTTCAAGTCCCATCTCTAACACATATTGGCTGTGTAACCTTAGGCAAGTCATTTAATTTCTCAGGGCTCCTCTACCTGAGGTTGAGAAGGCATCAAACCGTGCAAAACTCCCAAGTATGGCCCACACCAGATTAAAATACAATTGGGAAATCTTTAACAAAATAAACCAAAATATGATGCAACAGAGAACATTATAATTTATGGTTTTCTAAATCACTATGCAGCCAATGGGGATCCATTTCTACTTGAGTTTGATACCACCGTTCTAGGCAACTCTAAGAATATGCTTCATGGAAGGTGCTGACCAGCATTGGTAGATGTTTCCAACCTGCATCTGTGAGGTGTCACCCTATACCAATGAAATCACGGAAGCAGTCCCTCTCCATATCCTAGTCACAAAGCAAGGTGTTTAATCTAGTATGCTTCCTTGGCTACTGATTTCAGGTCTATTTCCCAATATAGCATTTCTCTTCCTAATCATTTTCCCTGTCTCTCTTTTGATGAATAGTTCATTCAGGGTGAGAATAATGGAAAAATAGCAGGAGGTGTCTGACAATCTTAAAATCACCTTGCAGGGCAGGGTTCACAGAAGAATTAATCAAAATCATTAGTCAATTCTATTTTTTTTTAAAGGGCCCTTTTGTTTGGCCTGTTTACATGCCTTAACTAGAGACAACAGAGGGAGCAGAAAGAGTTAAGCACGAGCAACTAAAGAAAAGTAGGACGGCCTGACAATCTATCACATGGGACCCAAGACTGACGTCTCCAAACTAGGACAACCCAAGCCCTTACCTTGGGTTTAGGACTAACAATTCCAAAGCTGGAATGGGAGATATTACGAAAGAGACAACAATCAGGGCTTTAGCCAAAGTATCTCAGCCATGCTGTTCTTCAGGTCACGGCAAGAAGAAAGAACCTTTGACAGTGGCTAGTAAAGAACTTGGATGAGGATTGACCAAAGCTCCCCAAGGGGTTCCTGAGGTCATCATTTCTCTTTGCATATGGGCAGCTCATGGGACCTCTGATATTAAGATTGCTCCAAGTCCTTTAAACAAAAGTAAAAAGTCTCTCTCAGGCAGGTGTGATTGGTTTTTCACAGTTAAGGTCACAGGTAGAGGCCACCAGAAACCACTAAAAAACACAACATTTCAATTTGAAATGAAGCAGCTAGGCAGCATAGTAGGCAGAAGATTGGACCTGGGGTCAGGAAAATGAATTCAAATCCAGCCTCAGCTACTTGCTAGCTGTGAGACCTCGGGCAAGTCACTTAACCTCTGCTTGCCTCCCTTTCTTCCATTCAAAAGTTGGGTGCCTATTTCTCAGTGTTATTGTGTGAATTGAATGAGATAATACCTATATCAATCTCTGGGTAACTCTGGGTCCCCTCTCCTGTTCTTACTAGCAATTTCTAATCATCCCCTAACCCCAAGGTAAACTCCTGGGAACCTGTGTTGTGATCAGCAATTTCTAACTGCCCCCTTTCTGGATAGAAATAACTCCAATGACACTTCTACAGCCCTTCTCATAGTTCAGCTATTCTATTGACCCTACAGGTGCCCCTGGCTAGGGCCAAGGTCAGCAGCCTGCCTCTTTTGGCTAGAAGTGGCCTAAACCCACCCTGCAGTCTGTCTTGGAATGTGCTATCACCCTGCAATAAATAACTTGTGACCCACCCGTGTTGTCCATCTACCCCACTGCCCCCCAGCTGATCCTCCTGAGTATCTATAACCTTTGTTTTTAATTCTCTTGTCTGAGTAAAACAAGTCTTTGTTCTAGATTGCAATTCTTTGACCCTCAGTAATGTCTTATTTTATTTATTGATTACCTGGTTGATCTGAGGGCCATCTCCAGTCATCCCAATCCGTATCTTGCCACTGGACCCAGATGACTCCAGAAGTGAAAGTGAGGCTGGTGACTTTGCACAGCCCTCTCTCACTTAAATCTAATTCACATGCATGTTATGAAATCACACACACACCCCCCACCATCATGATCCTCTTTGAAAATGAAGGACCAACAACAATAACTTGTCGATCTGATTTTTATACAGGTTTGACACCTATAGAGCACTTTACAAACTTTAAAGCATTTAAATCATAGGTACAATCCCTATTCCTATCCTGGGAAATAAATGCTAACAAGAAAAATAAATTTAGAAAATGTTAAAATAACAAAAGAAGATCACAAATATTACCCCATCTTCAGAGAAGGGTCAAGGCAAAAGGAAGTGGGTGTGGTGAGAGCATGGACAAATTATTGGATTGAAAAGGACTAGACCTGAAAAAAAAAAGAGTTGTTTTATTTCCTTTTCCTGGACTATATCACCTTAGCAACACAAAATGTCAGAGCTAGAAAGGTCTTTATATGTCTAGTCCAACACTGCTATTTTCCAGATGAGGCAACTGAAACCCAGAGAGAAGAGTATTTCCCATGGTCACACAACTTATAAGGGGTAGGGGTGAGACAGGTACCCAGCTCTGTTGACTCCTGATTCATTGCTTTTTCCATCACAGCAGCAGCCCTTGTTGGAATCTGGCCCACTTTCCAAAACTAACAGCCACTACTATGCAGGTAAATTATTGAAGTTCCATTGGTGTGAAAATCAGGACAACATTTAGACAAGTAAGTTCTGGGCCCTTGTTTGCTCCCTTGGCTCTGCAGGGGCTTGCTTTCATTTTATCACTGCTGAACAGGAAGGGACCCACTGGTTACCTCATCAATGAGCGGGCATTTTTTTTAATAGAAAACAACTCCCAGGAAGAAGTCTAGCTTGGTTCTAAGGTATACAATGCCCTCTAGTCCTTATTCAGGGGAGTTTCAGGAGATTCTAAAAACAGTGGGCATTGTTAAATCAAAAGAATCCAGCAATGTTAGTAATTATTCAGAGGTCACATATTTTTTCTGATTTACTGGGTATCACTCAGATAACTGCGTAAGTTAAAGAATGTTGGTTTTTTTTAAATTTTAAACCCTAAATAGTCTGAACTATCAGCAAACTTGAGTTATCTTCATTTGAGCACAACCCTGGATGTGTTTACATATGCTTACATGATAAAATATTTCTGTCCTCTTTTGGGGACAGATATCAGGGAAAACAAGTCAAGAGATCATAGGAGTAGAGTTAGAAAAGAACTCAGAGACCACCTAATCCATTCCCCTCATATTATACATTAAGGAACTGAGACTCAGGGCCATTGAGTGACTTATCAAGCTCACAGAGGGAGTTAGCAAATCTCAGAAGTGAGATTTAAATCCAGGGCCTCTGATTCTAGAATAGAGGTTATCCCATTCTACCACATGTAGTAATACTTCCTTTTTTTCATTTTTATTTCAAGTTCTGAATTCTCTCCCTCCCTCTGGCTCTTCCTTCACCCATTAAGAACTGAAGAAATAAAATAACCATTAAACATATGATGTCATTCAAAGCATGTTTCTACATTAGCTAAACTGTCAACCTAGTATCATAGAATATAAAACTTGAAGGTACCTTAGACAGCCTATGGAAAGAGAAGGTACAAGGTCCTTATCCGAGAAGATGAGAAAACTGAGTGTGAGGAAGTGAAGAAGTAACTGGAGAAGTTAGTGAATAGAAAAAAAATAGAACTAGAAACAAGATCTCCAGGGTTTTTTCCTCTAAGCCATAGGTCCTCTCAGCATTTAAACTATAATTTTAACAGAATTGGGACTAGAATCCCAAAGGTACAAACACATGGTTTTAACTAGTAGCACAAGGCCTCATTCCTGGTACTAGTTCAAGATAATATGGGCCCTTCTGGGGATTTTGTGTCCTGTAACTAGTACAGTGACTATGATGTAGGAGGCAGCATGTTGAAGGAGAGTAAGCACAGTCAAAAAACTTGGATTCTAGACTCAATTCTGTCCCTTGATTATCTGTGTGCCTTCAGGTAAGTCAACTTCTCTGGGCCTTGATTATCTCTAAATTCCCTTTGCAATTCTAATAAAATGGGATGAATTCAAGGACAAGTGCCCAGATCTCCAACTAACCATGGCCAAAACAATAGGATTATGGAATCATAGGTTTAAAGATGGAAGGGACCTTAGAAATTATCTAATTCAATCTCTCCATTTTATAGATGAAAAAACTGAGGCCCACATGAGTTAACTGACATCCCCAAGATCACAATAGAGGACAGACATGAGGACCTGAATTTGTTATCGAGGAAGGCAAAAAATACATACATATATGTGTACATATATACATCTACTTACATTCACATACATACGTGTGTGTATCTGCACCCTCTGAAACATTCCTAACTGGGAATATAGTAATGATAATGAGTTCAGTTTATCTGGGGTTTAAATCTCAAGGGGAGCCTTTAGGAAGAATTAAATGATCTCTCTGGTCCTTTCTAGTCTTTGTGTCTGTTGGCTGTATTATCTACCCTTTGTAGAGTCTGATTCATTCTAAAGCCAGTGTTAGTATGGAAAGATGAGCAACTGCATTGACCCACAGTCATTCACTTGTCTCTGGGAAGAACATTCAAGAGCTTGAGATTAATGTAGAGGTTTTTTGGAACAGAACTGTAGTCTCATTAGTACAAAAAACTTCCAACACGAAAACACCTTTCAATGACATGTATCCCTCAACTCATCTACTACTGAGTCTTAGAGAGTTGGCTGAAAAGCTAAGTTACTTGCCCAAGGTCACAAAGCTAATATGGATCAGAGGCAGGATTTCAACTCAGGCCTTCCTGAAAGACCAATTTTCTATACACTAAACTAGGCTGCCCCTCAAAAATTCTCAATGGCCCCTCACTGCCCACCAAATGAAATTCACATTCCATAATTTGGCATTCAATGCTCTCCTGGAGCTAGACTTAATCTCTTTCCCATTTTATTTTAAACTTAACTTCTCACCCCCTACACTGGTCCATAAATGAACTACTTTCTCTTAGTACATTTTTCTGCCTTTGTTCACATAATTCCCCACACTTAAAATGCCTAAACATCCTTATCTGTTGAAATCCTAGCTATCCATCAAGTCCCAACCTGAAAGACAATGGGATACTAGATAGAATTAAGGACTTGGATTCAAAAGATCTGAGTTTGAATCCAACTTCAGCCACTTACTAGCTGTGCCTCATTAGGGTGGCCATTCAATCTCTCAAAGCCTCAGTTTCCTCAGCTGCAAAATATTGATAATATTATTGGCACTATCTACCTCACAGAACTGTTGAGGAAAATACTTTCAAACCTTAACTCCCTATTCCTCCATCAACCTTTCCTGACTCTGTCAACTAGAAGAGAACTCACTGGTCTTCTAGATCTCACCTAATGCCATGCTTCTTGTGTTTACCTGTCATGTTCTGTTTTATATTTACTTATCTGTGCATCTGTAAGAAGCTTTCTTCAGTAGAATATTGAAAGTTATTCTGACTCAGTGACCCATTGTTCCCAGTCCAGTTTTTCAGTAAGTGTTGGACAAGGCTCTGTTGGGGGAGGCATCACCCAATCTGCAGTTCTTATATTACCTGCTATCCAGAACATATCCAGCACCAGTAATACCTGCTACCTTGGAGAGGTGCTGAGATGCAATGGCTCATCCCCTTTTGCTGACATGGACCTATCCAAATTGCCTTCAGCTCATTACGAACATTAGCAATAACAGCTGGCTTCATCTTGAAACCTCACTGATGTCTAGTGACCAACCTTTTGCTACCTTGATGTATTTTTAATAAACTCTTTTAATTCTCATTTTCCTGGGTTTTGCCTTATTAAATCAGGGTGAAAACCTGAACAAAGAATTTTCCTTTTAACAAAAGTTTAAGTTCCTTGAAAGCAGGGATTGTTTTTGTTTTCCTTTTCGTATGCCTAGGGTCTAGCATGGTACCTGGAACATAACATGCTCTTAATAAGTGTTTTTTTCAGTTGAACTGAATTCATGTTATTTGTCTATACATCTGTGCTTTGTAAGCTGCCTAAGGACAAGGCCTTTCTGATGTCTTTTTACTGCCTTCAAAGCAATTTGCACACAATAGGTAGTCTATATTTCTTAAATGAGTAAATAAATATTCCTCTCCATGAAGTCTTCAGTTCAGTCATATTGGCCTATTTATTCTTTTCCACACATAATCCTTCATTTCCCATCTCCATGCCTTTTCACTCGCATTAAGCCTGGAGTGCTCTCCCTTCTCATCTCTGCCTATTAGAATCCCTTGCTTCAAATCAAAACAACTCTGAGATATCACATCATACCTATCATATTGGCTAATATGACAAAACAGGAAAATGATAAATGCTGGAGAAGTGGGAAAATTAGAACACTACTGCATTGTTGGTGGAGTTGTGAACTGATCCAAGCATTATAGAGAACAATTTGGAATTATGGCCAAAGGGCTACAAAACTGTGCATACCCCTTTGACCCAGCAAAACCACTTCTAGGGCTGTATCAAAAAGAGATCATAAAAATAGATAAAGGACCCAAATGTACAAAAATATTTATAGCAGCTATTTTTGCAGTGGCCAAGAATTGGAAACCGAGGGGATGTCCATTAATTGGGGAATGACTGAACAAGTTATGGTATATGAATGTAGTAGAATATTATTGTGCTATAAGAAATGATGAGCAGGCAGACTTCAGAAAAACCTGGAAAGACTTATATGAACTGATGCTGAGTGAAATGAGCAGGACCAGGAGAACACTGTACACAGTAACAACCACTTTGTGTGGTGACCGACTTTGATAGACTTAGCCATTCTCAGCAATGCAAGGATCTAAGATAACCCCAAAAGACTCACTATGGAAAATGCTGTCCACATCCAGAGAAAGAATTTTGGAGTCTGAATGCAAATGGAAGCAGACTATTTGCTCTCCTTTTCTTTTCTTGTTTTGTTTCTTCTTTCTCATGGTTCTTCTCATTAGTTTTAATTATTCTTTACATCATGACTAATGTGAAAATATGCTTAATATGAATGCATAAGTAGACCCTATATCAGATTGCATGCCCTCTTGGGGAGGAAGGAGGAGAAGATTGGGCAGAAAATTTGAAATTCAAATTCTTATGGAAGTGAACGTTGAAAACTAAAAATAAATAAATATTTGTAAATGTCACATTAAAAAAAAAAGAATCTTTTGCTTCCTTCAAGACTTAGGTTAAATATCTCCATCTACCATATGCCTTTCCAGATCTCTCCTGTTTGTAGAGCATTCCCTTCTAAGTTTACATTCCATTTACTCAGTATAATGCACATGTCTCTCCCATTTAGAATGTTAACTTCTTGAGGGATGGAATCATTTTTGCCTTTTCTTTGTTTCCTCTGTGTTTTCCAAAGTGTCTGGCACATAGTAGACACTTAATATATGGTTGTTAATAGATTGATCCAAAATGAAAGTTTTCCCCTTCTTCCCTAGTTCCAAATCCTCCATCTGCTCCCCCATTGCTAAGCATTTCCACTGACACTCAGCCCTCACCCCATCCACACCTCAGAATTCCATCTCATCCCATCCTTTCCCATTATCTCCTCCCCTAAACTTCCCCCTCTCTATTCCCACCTTCAAATCCCACTTCTGAATCTTCGCCTTTACTTAAAGATTCCATTGGATTTAGTTTTACTTCTATATCCTCTTCCCAGCATTCAAGGTTCCTTATCTCATACCTGAGCCAGTATTCTCCACATTTTGTTAGAACACGTGCTGTGTGAATTCAGAAGTCCTGCTCTGTCCCAGCCTTGCACACCCACAGTGGAATGTCCAAGGATTAAGCCAAGCAAATCCCATTGATTTTAATGGGTATAACCCAGATGAAACCCTGAGCATGGCTTTGAAAAGTTACCTTGTGTGTTATGTTAATATTGATAGACATACATGCATTCTTTCTCTCTGCAGCCTCTCAAGACTGAATTGGCTCCTTTTACAAAGAAGTGCTGAGATGGTGGAAGGAGCTGAAGGAAGTCAGGCTATCAAAGGTAAGCTACCAAATGCTTTGTGGGTTAATCCCTTTTTTGGAGTAGCACAGGGCCTTCTGACAAGGAAAAGAAAGAAAAATTCTTTGCTGCAGAAAATGCTCCATGTTTGGTCTCAGTCCAAAGGCAAGTTGTTTTTTTTTCCCCTGGGCTGAACTAAAAGCCACTTTTGAGTGGCTCAGCCACTTTTGAGTTTTTGTTAATATGGGGAAAAAATGTTTTTTATTATCATTATGGGAAGAAAATGCCATAATTTGATGTCAACTTAGAAATGGTTGGACTTAGAAAGATCAGAGAGAAGAACGAAAACATTCTCAGTGGGAAGTCCTCTTCCTTGCACACCAGTAGAAAGTAGGGTGAAGAATTAACTAAATAATAAATGTTTGGAGTACAGTCTAGGGCCCATGCAGGCCCCAGTTGAGCTTTTATGAAGCAGGGTGTGTGTACTATTCGCTTGAGGCTTGGGCAGTAGAAGACTTGAGTTGTGGGGAAATTCAAAGGAGCTGTCAGTGGAATTTTGTTGATTCTGTCTCTGACATCTGTCAAATCTCTCCCTTCCTCTCTTTTCACATTGCCACTAACCTGGTTCATCCCCCCATCACCTTTCATGTGAACTATTGTATTAACCTCCTAACTGGCTCCTCTGACTTTTATATCTTTCTTCTTAGATCAATCTTTTTCACAACCTGCCAAAAAGAAACCTTCAGTGGCTCCCTATTGCTTCTAAAGTAAAAAATATAAACTCTACTTGACATTTAAAACCCTTGACAATCCTGCTGAAATCTCTTTATACTTTCTCTTAAGTCCAGTCAAACTGGACTAATAGTAATCATAATTGATATTTGTGTAGCTCAGAGTTTGCAATGTCCTTTCCATATATTACCTCACTTGATTTAAACAATAATACTGGAGATGGGTAGATGCTATCGGAATTAATATACCCATTTTACAGAGGAAAGTGGGGTTTAATTTATGGGACTTTCTCAGGGTCTTCATAGTACAACACTGGATTTGGAACAGGGAGACCAAATTTCCAATCTCACTTCTGTCACTTACTTACCTGTATAATCTTGGACAGTCACTTAACTCCCTTGGGCCTCCTTTTCCTCATCTATAAAATGAGGGGATTACACTAGATGATTTCTGAGGTCCCTCCCAAATCTAAATCTGTGATCTTCTTAAAACACTGGTAAATAATTGAAATGGTTCTTGAACTCCGGTCCCCCTGACTGCTAGCTCAGTATTCTAAAACTATTCCCCAATCTCACTCTTTTTCTGCTTCTGTGTATTTGTCTAAGTCATTTTCTGTTCCTGAGATGGATTCTTCATCTCTACCAATTGAAATGCTTTATATGTTCAAGCATATGTTTATATGTTTATATACTTAGCTACCATGTCTTCCATGAAGTATTTCCTGATCCCCTCAGCTGAAAATCACAGATCTAGAGCTAAGTCTAGAAAGCACTTCTGAGATCATCTAGTTCTACCACCTCATTTTTACAGGTGAGGAAAGTCAGGTGATGCTCAGGAAGATTAAGTAAATTGCTCAAGGTTATATAGGTAGTAGTAAGTGGCAGAATCAGGATTGGAACCCAGGTCCTAAAATATTCCCCTCCTCAAATTTTCCTTGAGCACTTTAGCTGGATCCCTCCTTTGCTCTTATGATATTTGGTATCATGTTGTGTATGTATAGATCTTACCTTCTCCTTAGTAGATTCCCTACCACTAACTAAAGGGCAGCTGTTTTTATCTTTACATTCCACGTGCAGTTACATAGAGATAGTAGGTATTTAATAAATGTTTGTTGGTTGGAACTGAGCTCCACAAACAGGGCGCTAGGCTTCCTTTCTTGCTTCTGTTTCTTTGAAGACATGAGGAAGAGTGAAGAGAGGAGGCCCATGGAACACCAAAGCCTCTGCTACAGGTTTATCTTCATTAAATCAATCCAGCAGAGGATTAGCCAGCAGTAGGCTGAGTAGAACCCTCTGTGGACTAGAAACTATTCTCAGTACTTTTGAGGAAAAATGGGTAAGTGGCAAGAAAACCAGCCAAGTTTGGGGAGTTAGTAAAAACAAGCACATGAATAAACAACATCCAGAGGATGTTTGAGGGTCTCTAAAGACTTATCCCAGTTTGTATTCTCTGTGATGACCCCATGGCCTTGGAGGATCCCCTGTCAATAAAGGAAGATTCAAGGGAGCGTTGAATCACATGGCACTGACTTTAAGAACAATAAGGCCTCCAGAGAATGGAGAATCAGTAGGAGCTTCTTGGATGAGAAGAGACTTAAAACGGCCTTGAGGAAATCACTTCCATTTTTTCTTCTGTAAATGAGGGGGTTGAATTAGAACTCAATAATTTCTTGTATCTCTAACATCCTATCATTTTATGACAGTGTCTCATTTACCTTTGCATCCCTCAAAGTGAGCAAATGAATGAATGATGCTTAGAAAAACAGAGGTCCTTCCTATTTTATGGAAATGGAAAGAAAAGGTAAAGACAGTAAGACATAGAAGTAGATAGAAGAACCAGAGCTAAGGATCTTGAAAATGTCACCATGCCCTAGTGGATCATCACATCCAAAGCATAACTCATCATCTTTGTCTCAAAATCACTCCCCTGGCCCCAACTTCCCTATTTCTTTTGAGAGCACAACATTTTTCAAGTCATGCCAGGAGTCTTCTCTGACTCTTCATTCTTACCCATCCTTCTCCACCACCCCCATATCTAATCAGTTTCCAAGTCTTGTCAGTTCTTTCTTTTCAATATTTCTCACACTCACCCTTTCTTACAACTCACACCACCACACCAGCCAGAATGGTTGCCATAGCCCCATAGTCTCCCTACATCGAAGCTTTTCCCTCTCTAATCCATCTTCCACACTGCTGCCAAACTGATATTCCTAAAATACAATTAATCAATCAGGGGCAGCTATGTGGTGCAATGTATAGAGTGCTGATCCTGGAGTCAGCAAGACTAATTTTCCTGAGTTCCACTTTAACACTTAGTAAATATGTAACTCGGGGTAAAACACTTAACCCTATTTGTCTCAGTTTCCCCATCTATAAAATGAGCTGGAGAAGGAAATGGCAAACCACTCCAGTATCTTTGCCAAGAAAACTCCAAACGGGGTTATGTAGAGTTAGACACAACTGAAAGGACCGAACAATAACAACAACAACAAAAACCAATTACTTTATACCAGGCACTGTCCTAAGTAATGGAGATACAAAAAGAGGCAAAGGACAGTCCTGTCCTCAGGGAGCTCACAGTCTGATGGAAGAAAAAATAAACAAATATATACAAACAAGCTACAGGATGATGGAAAATAGTGAACAGAGGGAAGGTACTAGAATAAAGAAGGATTGGGAAAGACTTCCTTTAGAAGATGAAATCTAAGACAGGAAGTAAAGGAATCCAGGGAAGACTGTAGGCTGAAACAATGAGGGGAAATATCCCAGGCCTGGGGGACAGCAAGAGAAGATGCTCAGAGACAAGAAATGGAATGTCTTGTTCATGGAACTACAAGGAGGACAGTGTCCCTACATAGAAGAGGATGTAGTCTCTCAAAGCACTGATACTAAATTTAATTTATATAATGCTTTAAAGCTTTAAACTTTTTCAAATTATAAACTGAAGTTTGATGAAGTTAAGAATCTTAATTATAGTCACACATATAAGTATCCTAGGTGGGATTTGAACTCCTCTCTCCTGCCCACAAGTCTTACATTGTCCACCACTGAGCCAAGCAATTTAGTTGTGCTTCTTGCCCTTAGAAAATTTGGAATCTAACATGGAGTCTGACTGTTCTGGTCCCTGCTTTTCCTTAATAGAAGAGTAAGGTTTATGGGATCTTTATTCATTCAAAAAGATGGTTATTGAGAGTATTGTCTATGTCTGAGTTCATATGCTAAGCATTAATATAGATAGAGGAACAAGATGATGTTTCCAGTTTCTTGGAGTTAACAGAGCAGGAGGGAGGGAAAGAAACATACAACAACAACTGCAATTCATTCAGAAGGAATTTGGTTAGGTGCTTACCATGTTAAATGCACTATGTGATGTGTTTAATAAGTATTTATGTATCCCCATTTATATTTAAATATAAGACAATCTATATCAAGTACCATTAGAGAGTCATAGTCAAATTTTGTCAACCCTGGCTGGAGTATAAAAAATCCTGGTATTGTAAACAAAACATATAAACATAATCTTGAATTTTTTTCAGTTACTTCTCATGCTTAGCATGAACCCTGGGAAACTTCCCTGACTTGGAGGAAAGTGCTGATGGATGTGCCAAGGTCATCTGTAGACTGCCTCCTCTAGGTAGCTCAGTAGATAGAGTTCTGATCTTCAAGTCATGGAGATCTGAATTCAAATCATCCCTCAGACATTTACTAGTCTGTGATCCTGGGCAAGCCACTGAACCTCTCCCTCTCTCAGTGTACTTATCTATAAAATGGGGATAATAATAGCACCTACCATTTAGGCTAGTTGTGAGGATCAGATGAGCATGATGGCATGCAGGCAAAGACCTTTGCAAACCTTGAAGCATTCTATAAATGCTAACTATTGTTGTTGTTATTTTCTAAGATAAATACAGGAGACTGAAAATGGCACAAGGATGTCATCTCTGTGGTCAAAGTGCTGCTTCTGTACTAAACTCAGAGTGGAAAGCATTTTTTAAGAGTTATTGTTTACCATCAACTAATTCTATAAAGAGCTCCTCTATCGCGTGTCACCGAGAGAATTTGGGTACGATGTGGGGAGAGTTAAGACTTGAGTTATTATCAGAATTAGTGTTCTTTATTGGCTCACATAGTCCAATCTTCCTCAGCCATTATGGTTTTACCGAAACATTAAACTACTTTAAACTTTCATTTTCCTCTTAAAACTAAATTAGTTTCGAGAAAATTGTGTTTTCCCCAGCACTAGCACCAGCCTAAGGCATTTGAGTTACAGTAGAGGACTCATATAAACAACAATCAAGGCCTAATTACTAAGTGGTAAGAGTGGTTTTCCTCAAGTTACATTTGCTTTAAAGTTTCCAGGGTCTGGCAGGAAACCTGAGGAGGCCTCCCTGGCAGACTCAGGGGTGGCTCCCAAATAAAGCTTGTGTAGAAATCTCCCAGGGACTCTAGGAGGAAAGTGGCTCATTCATTTTGCAAATTTAATTGGAATCTGTATTCAGCTTCTTCTTTGGAACAGAGGCATGTCCCTCAGAGGAGCATCCCTGCCAACACAGGGAGGAGAAATTGAGATAGGGGGCGGTAGGGGGGAGGCCCTTCCAATCAGCCTCAACCCACTTCCTGAATGTGACCCACAACACAATTGCCCCCAAAGCACTTCTCTGAATAAAGCAAGAGTTCTAACTTTATTCAAATAACATTCTGTAGAATCACAGGAGCTCAGAGTCCAAAATGATGTCAGAGGTCATCTATGCCAACACATATCTGAATAGGAATCCCATCTACCCCATTCCTGACAAATGGTCAACCTTCTCCATTTGATGACCACCAGTGATATGTAGCTCACTGCCTCCCATGTCAGTCACTTCCATTTTTTTAATTGTTGGGAAGCTTTTCTTTCTATCAGGTTTAAATATCTCTGTCTAAGACTTTCACCCCCTCCATGGCTTCTAGTTCCATACTCTGGAGTCAATTCCTCTTTCACATGATAGCCTTTCAAATATCTAAAGAGTTACCATATCCCCCATAAGTCTTTCTACAAAATAAACATTCCCAGTTCTTTCAACCAATCTTCATATAGCCTGTGTGTGTGTGTGCGTTTCTTTTTAATATTCTCATCATCCTGGTCACCCCTCCCCTGGACTCACTCTAGTTTTTAATGTCCTTCCTAAAATATAGCACTTTAGAAGTGAATATAATACCAGAGAAGAATTCTTTGGGAATAAAATCTTTGTTGTAGACACTATTCTTATCTTAATGCAACCCAATATCCAGTTAGCTTTGGTGGTGGGGGAGGTAGGGGACTTATGTGTTACACTTCTGACTTATTTTGAGTTTACAATCCATTAGAACTCCAAGGTCTTTTGTACATGAATTGTTGTCTAGCCATATCTCCCCAACCAGTATTGTGGAGTTTATTTTAGGACTTTATATTTATCTTTATTAAATTTTATCTTACTAGATTCCCCTCTTATTGGCTTGCCAAAACCTTTTGGATCCTCTTGTGCTATCAAATATATTAGCTAACCAATCCCCTTTCCCAATTTCAGGTCACCCAAAATTTTCAGGTCATCTACCTTCCATTCATACACCTTCATCTAAGACAAGGATCAAATTATTAAGGTAGAACTAAGGATAGAGCTTTATGATGCGCTCAGAGCCTCACCCTCACCACCCTTGGGGTTCAATCATTGAATTAATTTCAAGTCTACCTAATTCCTTGCTTGTTCAGTCATTTCAGTCTTGTCCAACTTTTCTTCACCCCATTTGAAGTTTCCTTGGCAAAAATACTGGAGTAGTTTGCTGTTTCCTTCTCCAGATCATTTTACAAGATGAGGAAAGTGGAGCAAATAGGGTTTAGTGACTCTACCAGAGTGACACAGCTAGTAAGTGTCTGAGGCTGGATTTGAAATCCTACCTTTCTGACTCTAAGCCCCACATTTTATGCACAATGCCATCTAGTTGTCCACCTAACTCCACTATCATTCAACCTATGTCTCTTCATCTTGTCAATAATAATAATGATTATAATAGTTAACAATAGCTAGCATTCATATAGCACTTCAAGGTTTGCAAAAGGCTTTACAAATGATATCTCATCTTATCCTCACAACAACCCTGAGAGGTAGGTGCTATTACTATCTCCATTTTACATACAAGTAAACTGAGGCAGACAGGTTAAGTTAGTTGCTTAAGGTCATACAGCTAGGAAGTGTCTGAAGTCACATTTGAACTCAGGGTTTCCTGGCTCCAAGTACAATGTTCTTCCACTTAACACAATGCCTGGAAGTAGCAAGTGCTTAATAAATGTTTGCAGACTTGACTCTAGGTACTGTACCATCTAACTGGGAAACTTTATCAAATGCCTTGATGAATTTAGATATACTGTGAATGAATAAATGAATGAATGAATAACAAATCAATGAATGTATGAAATGGTGATCCTGAGAACACAAAAGTTAAGGTGAAAGATCACCAATCTCTTTTCCATGATACCATGTACTTGCCCTTTCCAATTAGAACTCTGACAATAGTTATCAAATTGAATATGACCCTTCCCAGTGATGTCATTCAACTGCCCTATGATTCTAATTATCATTCACTCTAGCTTCCCTGTCAAAAACATTTATTGCTGGCCAAAATTCCTATATATGTCTTATTTTCCCTAATTAGAATGTAAGTCTCTGGAGAGCAGGGGCTCTCTTGCTTGTGTTTGTAAACCCAGAGCTTAGAACAACTCCTGACACTTAATACATTTTCACTCATTCTACATCTACCAATTAGCAGTCAAAGTTGGCCACTCTTCCTCTTCCTCTTCCTCTTCCTCATTCAACAGTCACAAAAAAGGTGGGGGTAAGATTAAAAAATTGCATCAATATCATTAAGAAACCTCATCTTATTAGACTTTTAGCATTCATGACATCATTATTATATTTCCATGATGCACTGCTATATTCGTTGTCAGCTACTTACCGTTGGTGCCATTTTTGGTAGATGTCATTTTAAAGCCTTTCAGTGAGTGATTTCCCACATAACCTCATTGGTCTCTTGAAAATCCCTCCCCCCTTTTTTCTTATTAGAATCATTTGTGATTGTGCCATCCAAATGTCATGGTTAAGAGTTTACTATCCTCCTTTAAGTCAACTTCTTTTGTAGAATCTTAGGCCATGGGTTCTTAGCTAGCCTATCCCTGAATTTTTAAAAAATATTCTCTTCTAAAGACTAGGGTACAGACTAAACTTCACCTAGAATTCTCCTTCTTATCTACCTCAAACTCAAAGATAACATGGTTATTTCTTCCCAAGACTCCCATCATTTCTGCTTTGGCAACCAGTTTCTTCACAATATTTAGAATCAGACCCCAAATAAGTATTTCTATTCATCAATTTCTCCATCTTTTGAAGAATGAAGTTGTCAGTATGGCAAATTTAAGGCAATAATTCTTCAGAAGCTCTTCTCTTAGCAAAGAAAGACCTCTAGCAGGCATTTGTGTACATGAAGTCCCCCCCATCACCACCATAGTGTTTTTCAGCTATGGGATCTGTTTCATTTCATCATCCTGGCCAAATGATCTGGAAAATGTCCCCTTCAAAATATCATCCCTGTTCTCTTCCCGTTGATCTCCACATAAGTGCATCATAACTCTCTATACTTCAGTTTTGTCATGCTTAATTTTCAAGAATTGGGCTAGTGATCTCTAAGATTCCTTCCAAGTTTAAAATTATTGAGTTTTTATAAGTTTCAAATCTCATTTCATAGACTTCAAGTTCCTGATGTTCTAGCATGATTGACTTTGGGAAAAGCCACTTTGCAGATCATGTAGCAGGATCAAAGATCAGTAATTCCACCTGAAAATGAGTCACTAATTTATGCATAAGATCTTCTGGTGTTCTCCAAGGGATGATAGTAGGTCAAAATGTAGGAGTCTGCTTGGTTTCCCCATTTGTTCAATGGCAGCTTCAGGAAGAAAAAAATCATAGAAGTTCTCTAAGAGGGGAGGAAAAAAGTTGAGTCATCATGTACTTAAAGTTGGATAACAACTTGTCCTTTAAATTACTTTGTGTTAACACTTTCTTGGGCCTCTTTAAGATAGAGGTTCTTAATGTGGTGCCTACTAGCCTGTAGTGGGCAAATGAACTTGGATGAGAAAAATGCCTCCTTATTTTCTTTATTCTCTAATTAAAATTTAGCATTTCTTTGAATTATAAACTTCTAAAAAACATATTCTGAGGAGGAGTCCATAGTTTTCACCAGATTGCCAAAGGGATGCATGACAAAAAAGGCTTAAAACTTCTGCTTTAATTTACAAAGGGTGATGGGATCAAATCAGAATTTGTTTAGGAGGAATCTGGATGAACTCTGAAATTTGCCCATCATACAATAGCATATAGGTGGTAGTAATGGGTATATGAAGTTGCAGTCAAAATTTATGGACTAGGACTTGGGCATTGTGACTGACTAGATTAGTCCTTGGTCAGGAGGATTAGAGGTTGATGTTGGATATACCTGACCTGAGATGAGGGCAAGTCATGCCTTAAGATAGGGCAAGTCATGGGCCATAGCTCCTCAATGAATTACACAAACCAAATGGTAGAGAGAAGGAGATATGTGGGAAATGGGATTCAAAAAGTCAAACAATGAGGAGAAGTGTGATTGGTTATCCAGTTCAAAATAAGAGAAGCTGACGGGGTAGCAAGGCAGGGAGCCTGGCTCATTAGCAGCAATAGCTAGGATCCCTCCAGCCAAATTGGCCTAGATGGTGATTCTAGAAGCCAACATTTCACCTTCTGCAGCTATGCCTTTGGCCTGTCCTCTTAGCCTGGAATGCACTACCTCTTCATCTCCAGTTTATTAGAACTCCTAGATTTTTTTAAAGTTCATCTCAAATGCCTCCTTCTACATGAAACTCTTCTTGATCTTTCCCTAATTGCTAGTACCCTCCCCACTACCACTACCCTCAATTTACAAAGTAAACAACCTGTTGTATTTACATGAGCATGTGCTATTTCTCCAAAAAGAATATAAGCCTCTTATGGCAGGACTGTTTTGTTTGTATATTCCCATAGTAGAGATTGACTTTGTGATTGATTGGTATCTGGAAGGCAATTTGTGACCTCCTGCAACCTTTACTGCACTAAGAAAGCTAGGGCAGTTAAGCCATGGGAACAGAAAGGTGACAATTGTGGAGGACATTCTAAGACCTGCAGGTGGCAACAAGGTATGAGAGAGGTAAGCCAAGATAGTGTTAACCTTTGTTAGAGATGCAGTCAAAATCATAGCCAAAGATAGTGACCAACCTGTGAGGAGCTGCCTGACTTAACCCTAAAGAAAAAATCAGCGAAGTCCCTGCAGGTTGAGCACATTGTCTCACTTCTATGATAGCATTTCACAAAGTTGCTAGGGATATTTAAGGAGGAAGAAACTGTTTCTGGGGACTCCAGGCTTACCTAGGCTGGCTGACTTTATTTTTTCATTTGTTCATTTTGTTTTGTTTTAGGCAAGTTTGAATTTTCATGTAAAGAGTAAGAAATGCTTGGATCTTTGGGTTGTTTAGGTTTCACAAGAAGAAATTCACATTAGATGAAGGCTCTAGATTTCAGGAAAGTGGCCTTAGGTGACTGAATGTCTCTATGCATCTCCTCTACTTTTTTCTCTTGAAGCAACACTTGCTATGTCCCATGTCCCATTCTCACAGGTCTGTGTTTTGGTAAGGGCTGAGTCTGTGATGAAAAATCATTTCAGATAGATCTCTTAGATTTATAGGTCACAGATTTAGAACTTTCAAGGACCTCAGAGGTCATCTAGCCCAATCAAAAGTGAGGTTCAGGGAAGCTAAGCGACCTGCCCAATACCACACAGGTAATAAATGTCAGAGGAGGGATATGAACCAGACTCCTCTAACTTGAGGGTCAATAGCTTTCTCACTGTACCTTATACAGGGCTTACTCTGAGTCTTTGTACCATTACTCTAGCATTTTGAGAGCTCAGATATGAAATACTTTTATCAGTGCTAGTTCCTCCCATTTCCAGCGGCATGCAGAGAATAAAGGTAATCTCTCTTCTCTAGTGGGGAGGTGGGAGGATGACAATTTAAATGGTGACATTGTTACCACCTTAAGGAACCCCAAGCTATTGAGCTGTGTGGGTGGTGAGCAACAGCTGCAGGCAATAGCCCTGAAGTCTGTATGAGCCTCTCTCCCACTTACAGGTTGCCTGCAGGTAGCAGATGAAAGCAGAATTGGAATGCTGTTTATTGGGCTGACCCCTTCCATAGCTATTGCAGGACTGTTGGTCTTAAAATGAGGGAGATAATGAGTCACATCTGCCCTCTTGGTTTTAGAGCAATGTAGTTTCTTGGGTCTATTCTTCCTTTTCATTATGTGTTTCTGTGATCCCTTGTGTTTTAGGTATCCCTGGAGAAATACTTAATGCTAAGCTATGCTATGAGCTGTCCAAGGTCTTGAACTCCAAAGAATTTGACAACAGTGACTGTGTTACAAAATCAGTAACAAGCTGTGTCCTTGACACACCTTCTGAGCCCTCTCCTATTCTTTTTTGCTATTGTGCCTGTGTTGGAAGTCCCAGGACCCTTGTAGTCATAGATTGTGGGACCTTGACTCTTGGTGTTCTTACTGTCTGAATTATCTTTATGTAAAGCTGGAGGTTCAGTAATGATCCAAGGTCCCAGCAGATCCAGAATCTGTCAGTTGATTTGATCAGGTATCTTGTCAGCAAAATACAATTCTGATATGAATTAGAATTGTCATTGGAACACAGATAATCAAAGTGAAGCTTATGACTGATTGGAACCCAATGTTCCAAATGGACCCAGTTGCCCCTAATGAAAGCCATCATTGTCTGGCTATAAACAGTCTTATTCAGAGATAATGTGTCAATGCAGCAGTGTTATGCACTAGTTTCTTTTTTCTTTTTTTCTTTTTTTTTTTGGTGTAGAGAGACAATGTGGAACAAAAAGAAATAGACAGAGTGAAAAGAGATTTTAAAAATGTCGATTATCAAAAGCAGCACTCAAAAAATAATAGAATGATTTATTATTCTTTTGTTGCAGAACTCCCAAAGAGACCAGCTGGTGTTCCTAGGGAAAAGGGAGGGCAGGATAGGTCAGTCCCAGAACTCTAGGACACTGCAATCACCACTGAGCCAAAACCTTCCCCTGATTAGGAATTGCAGTGTTACTTCTGACGTGAGCATCTCAACTCCCAAGTCAGAACCACTTTCTCTGAGTGAGCTGTGGAAATGTACCACCTCTTTATACTGTGTCTGAACACAGCAACCTTCAACTAGCATCAGGGAGAGTTTCAACACAAATTAACATTCCCTGAAAACCAGTGCTCAGGAAAGGCATCAAATCTTTAGTCTATCTGGAAGAGATCCTGACTCCAAATCAATACTGATCAGGCCCCACAGGCAGCCCCTCCCTTGCTCTCTGCCAAGTCCCCTCATATGCCTCTAGCAGTAGTCTTGTTTCAGGTGGAAAACTTTTTTATGCTTTGAGTTTCATAAAAATGTCCCTGGAAATGGACTCAGCAGCATTGAATTTGGCTCTTAGAGGTGCTAGCAGCTGCATCTACCTTTGATGAGGCTACTCACACCAAGAATAAAGTCCAGGTGCTAGTGAGAAAGCTAGAATGAAGCTTCCAGAGATAGGATGTTGGTGGGATTAAGGATGAAGTTGTCCAGTGATCTGGATGAACCCTTAGGGGTCACCTTAATCTAACTCCCTCATATGATAGAGTAGAATATTAAGACTCAGATTGGTAAAGCCTGAGGTTACACAATGAATCAGGGATAGAGAGAACTAGAATAGGAATCATGATTCTGAGGTCTATTCTTTTTCACTACTGAGACTAACTCCCTTGTCCAATTGCCTAACTGGTGGATGATCTTTATGTAATTGGCCATATCAAATCTGTTTTGTCTATTGTTCTGATTTTTTTCATTGATGATGCCCTGGAGGGGAAATTCACAACTTTCTATCATCCGTAATGATCACTTATCCTATTGTAGATAGATATAGATTATAGATAGATAGAAGATAGATGGATAGATAGGTAGATAGATAGATAGATGATGATGATGATAGATAGATAGATAAATGGATATATGAATAGATATGAATGGAAGTTCTTCCTCTAGTCTAACTGAAATCCCTTCTATAAGATTGCCTTTATATGTAAATAGAATAGCCTGCTGACACAACTGGATATGATAAATGAGAGAATTGGACTAGATAGCCTCTGAAATCCCTTCTACTTCTAGAGATATTTGAAATTATTATATGACATGAAAAGATACCTTAGTATCCATCGACCTGCCCATTAATATCTCTCAACCTTGGAACTGTCATGGTACTGACCTCATAAAATCATAGGAAATGGAGCCAGAAAGGACATGAGAAGCCTCATAATTTCCTATAGCACAATAGTATTCCATCATGATCATATACTACAACTTGTTACATCTATATAGTCCAAGGGTTCTTAATCTGGGGTTCATGATCCTTCAAAGAATTTGTGGATTTCAGGGGGGAGGTCCTTGAAATTAGCAGAAAATAAATCTTTACTTTATTAACTCTAATTGAAATTTAGCATTTCCTCCACTTAAAAATAATATCCTAAGAAGTGGTCTCAGAGTTTTGCCAGATAGCCAAAAAGGTCCATAATATAAAAAAAATATTAAGAATCCCTATTCTAGTCCAGCCTTCTTTTCAGTGCATTAGTCCTCTCTGTAATATCCCCAGCAAGTGGTCACTTAGCAACTGCCTGAACATTGAAAATGTTCACTACCAAACAAAATAATCTAGCACATTGTTGGATAATTCAGATTGTTAGAAACATCTTCCTTATTTGACTTGAAATCTGCCTCCCTATAAGTCCCAGCCATTGTTCTTCATTCTACTCTCTAAAATTGCACGGAAAATAGCTCTCTGTTCCCTCTTTCACAAGGTAGCTATTCTAGTACTTGACAATCATGTCTCCTCTAAATCTTCTCTTTTCCAGGTTAAATATTGCAAGTCTGCTTGCCATTCTATTGAACTTCGACTTGACACAGTCCAGCTAGCAGTGTGATGAACAGGGTATTGAATTTGGGGGCCAGCAGTGAAATCCTGGTTCTGATGCTTGCTACCTATGTGACCTTGGATAAGTCACTTAATGTCTCTGAGCTTTATTTTTCTCATCTTTTGGTGGGGACAGGGAATGGACTTGATGACCTCTGCATTACATTCTAGCTCTAAAGCTTTGTTCTGTGATGCCATGATCCTCCAAAAAATGTGACACCCAGAAATAAACTCAATATTCTGTATGTGGCCTGAACAATGCATAATAAAATATGTATTACTCTCATCTCCCTCAGTTGGGACACAATGCTTCTCAGCATATTAAGATCAAGTTACTATCCTTGAGAGTCAGGTCACTTTGTATTACCAGGACAACTTAGAGCAAGGAAATCTCAATCCCTTAAGCAAGACTGTACACCACCTCAACTCATTTCCAAACTAAATCCTATAGTTAGCTTTGGGTGAAATAGTCAAAAGAGTGCTAGATATGATATCCAAAGAGACCTTAGTTTGAATCCTACCTCAAACATATTTGCTGAAACAAGTTTTGGAGGGAGACAGTTTAGGATAGTGTAAAGAGTGCTAGATTTGAAGCCAGAAGCTTGGGTTCAACTTCTGGCCTTGCTACTCACTATGAGGTTTCACATGAGTCCTTCAAGCTCCCTGAGATTGCAACTCAACTGTAAAAACAACAACAACAACAACAAAAAACTCTCAACTGTATAAAAAAATGAGGATAAAAATACCTATAGTATTAATCTGTACAGGACTGTTATTCAGAAGGAGACACGATAATGTATATAAACCATTTTGCAAACATTAAAGCGTGACATAAATGACAGCTATTATTATCTTCAGCACTAGCAACAAAGAACATTTTTTCATCTAAAACACTATGCACAAATCGCCTTTTAAAGGAGGGGGAGCGGTGTTTATATATCACACATAACTAAAATGCACACGGACTTTTTATGGGAGATGTTAGTTTTACACAAACATGCAGTGGTTAGAATGTCTTATACATATATCTTTGATGGACACGTGTAAAGGAAACAGGCTGACTTCTGTTGACAATTTTCTACAGCAGGCCGTATCAACACAGTCACCAAATTGATTGAAAGATATAGAAAATAAAACATTCTGCTGTATTTATGAAACTCGGAACTTTAAAAATTTGAAAATTGTTTTCATATGTAATCGAGGGGAATAAAATTTTATTTTGAAAAATAAAGATGACCTGAAACATTTTTTATAAAGCATTTGACTCAGTAGAGCAAAATGTAACCATGAACATTCATTTCAAGCACAATTTCTCCTATGCATATGTGAAGTTATGGTTTCTAAATAGGTTAAATTACATTTAACTTTTCAATGACCCTATCTCTCCCTATCACCATCAAGTGAGTTACAAAAATAGTCACTGCATAATCACCAAATCCTCTGTCATGAATAATGTCTCAGGCAGAATGCAAATTGAAGAGAGATTACCTATTTTTAACGAAATGGTGAGATGCTCCAGATTCTTCAGTTTGTGAATGATATTATGCTCATGGCATCACATCCTAGAATGCTACAGGATTGCTTTCCTAAGTGAAATCTGTGACTAAATGGAGATAGGACTGACAATCTATATGAGAAAAAAACAAATTGATAAATAATACCTCTTGTATAGACCATAGACCCTATAATGGCATGCAATCAATTGGGAAGTCTACTGAATCAATACATCAATGTATTTTTCTTGGACAGACACTGTAAATTATCCTATACGTTCCTATTTATGTAGTGGATGCCAAAAGTTAGTGGAGTTATAAACTTTTGAAACGAGTCTGTATATGTTGTCTTTTCTCCCCCGAGCTGGAAGAAGCCCATGGGCTTCCAAAGGTGCTCATTTGTTCCTTCTTTGTATTCTCAGTACTTAGTACAATGCCTGGAACATAATCAACATTTAACAAATGCTTGATTGATTTATTGAAATGATTCCAAAGTTGAATAGGAGAAAGAGGCTGGGATGCAGTTGGAAAATTTCACAGGATTTTTACAATTCCAAGCTTCTTTCTAAAAGTGGGTAGAATGACAGGCTTGGAGTAAGAAAGACCTGGGTTCAGATTGGACCCCAGATACTTATTAGCTGTATGATCCTGGGTAAATCACTTAACCTCTGTTTGCCTCCATTTTCCCACCTCTAAAATGGGGATAATAATAGCAGCTACCTCCCAAGATTATTGTGAGGATCAAATGGGACAATAATTTAAAGCACTTACCACAGTGTCTGGCATTATATAAAGCATTATATAAATGTAAGCATTATATTAAACATAAGTTAAAATATGACTATAGTCTCTGAACTTAAAGCACTGGATAGATCTGGTCCTTAAGGGACACGGCCAACTGGGGTAAAATAGAGCTTGACTTTCTATCAACAGAAAAACTACATCTGTTAGCTGGGAGGCTGGTCTTCCAGTTGCCATCTCCAAATAGCTACAAGTTAATGAGATTTCAATAACTGGTGATATTGTCATATTAAACATATTAGCATATTCATTGTATTCCAACAAATGCTTTTCGTGTGGTATATGAAAACCATTCTTGAAGGGAAGAAGGACAGAGGCAGCCTCTAACGTATACTAGTTGTATGACCATGAGAAAGTCACACAAATTCTTGGTGCCCTGGGAAACTTGCTAAGATTGGAAGTTACTTATGAGTTACTGAATTGTATCAGTAGAGTCGGTATTCATACCAGAAGCACTCTACACTGAGGAAAATCACAGGTCTTGTTCAAAATAATAATGATAACCACAATTTTTGAATAACAATAGAGACTAGTAGAATCCATAGAGTGCTGGACTTGGTATCAGGAAAACTTGGGTTGAAGCTCTGTCTCTGAAATGTTTCATACTGAACATAAGCAGGTTACTGCATTTCTCAAGTTCTCCAGGCATCTAAAACTAGAAATAATAACAAAGAAGACTGGCTTTTTCAGTTAGATCTGGGTCCAAATCCTGCCTTTATTGTTCATGACTTTTGTGATCTGGGGAAAGTCACTTAGCCTTCACAGGCCTCATTGTGATCTGGGGAAAGTCACTTAGCCTTCACAGGCCTCATCTGTATAATAAGGGGACTGGACCAGAAGACCTTTGGGTTTCCTTTCATCTATAGATCTCTAACTCTAAATTGTAAATGTGGTGTAAATATGTATAAGTGCAGAGATTTTTTTAAAACCAGGAGTTCTCTAAACTAATGAAATCATAGATTTGGACCAAACATAAATGGGAAGGAAGAAAGGAAGGAAGGAAGCAGGGAGGGAGGGAGGGAGGGAGGAAGGAAGAAACGAGAATGATTTGGAGTCACTGTGTCCCAATTTGCAGGGTTATCTGCATCGTAAACCTCTCTACTATGAAAGGGCCTTTCAGCATCATCCAGAACAGGAAGCAGACAGTAGTAAGCTTCCTAGTGCTTCTTAATTTTCATCAGTAGGCAATCCCCTGTTCTATCTATAGCCCTGGAACCTGATTCCAGTGACATTTAGTGTCCTACAATATATAGTGACCTGAACTTTCCCTCCTTAAGCTTAAGTTCAAGCACCATCTTAAATCCATTGAAGCCCAAAATACAGGTGTGAATTTTCCTCTCCTTTCTCCTAGGAGATAACACAACTTGAAAGTTACAAAGGTTCCTTAAATCGTGCTCATTTCTTGTCCCTCACCCCCTTCAACAGTTTCTTTCTATATTATAGATTTTTCTTGAGCTCATTCTATTACTCCCTCTCTCTGTATGTTTCTCTTTGTGTCATTTTGTGTGTGTATTTGTGTGTGTGTATCTATTATTGTGTGTATAAATCTTTCCCACCTCTTCTGCCCACCTCAGCCCCCAGAGCTCAGCCCCTGTCTGTACAATCCTGCAGTAAAGGTTTCAGCTTCAGAGACAGCTCAGATTGGGAGGGAGAAAAAGGAGAAAGGGAGATGTGTGCCTGCCTGCTGCATCCAAAATGACACTCCTATTTGGTTATTGGGAGAAGTCCTATTTTTAAATGGGCTGCAGTGTTTTCAACATTCTTTGATTCATTTCTAAAGAAGCCAGAGGAGCCTAGTGTCTCGCCTTTCCTGTTTGGTCATATTAATGCTGTACCTCTATGTCTTGCCTTCCAGTCAGCAGTTTTATTGTTAACTTTCTTCACAAGCAAAAGTCTCCCCCATCCGGAAGCCATTTGGAGAGGAGAAGGCAGGAGTGCGGCAGGAGGGGAAGAAGAGAAGAAATAATTATGTACTGAACTCTTGACAGTTGCAGATTCTTTTCCTCCCATTTTATGTATCTAGTCATAATCTCATACACATAAAATTTAAGCACCACCGCACTGCTCGCATTTCCATTTTGCAGGGAGAATTTTTCTAATACAGCATCACCAATTTACTTGAAAGGGAAAGCCAGAGCTTGCATTCACAGCTTAACAGCTTGGTTATGCTACCCAGAGAAAAACAGTAAATAGAATGACAAAGTTATTGTCTTTCCAGTGGGTCTCCCAGGGCATAACCAGCCAGGTTCTCTTGGCTTCCCCTGCCTTTACAGGTGGCCCACCTGACATTTGCCTCCCTCTCTCACCCACCACTGCTACCCAAGGGTTATCTTTGCTGCAAAGGGTACAAGGCAGACAGTGTGCATGGATAAACTGGTCTGAATTCCCCCTACCTCCCCATCTCTCAGGTATTCAGTGGGAGAATAGTTCATGGACTCACACAGTTGGAAGAAACCTCAGAGGCCAGTTATCCAACCCCTTATTTTACAGTTGAGTAAACCAAGACCCAAAGAGGTTAAGTGATGTGGCCAAAATTTCAGGCAGTGAGAGAGGCAGGGTTTAAACCCAAGTCCCCATGGGAGCCCTATTCAGTATATTCTAGGTCCCTCTTGTACCTATAGCAAAAATCAATCCTCAAAAGGAAGCTTTCTCCCCTCCTCTTCCCCCTCCCCATCCCCTGCCTAAGGTCCAAAAAAAAAACACCCTCATTAAAATTGGCCTGCTTTCAGTTTTGGCTCAGAAAGGATTTGGAGTCGTGTAGGTGTGTTTAATTTATAAGTCATTATAGAAGCAGACCTGACATAGTTGATGAAGTGATAGCCTCAATATCTGGAAGATCTGGAGTTCAATTTCCATTATAAATACATGCTGGCTGTGTGATCCTGGGCAAGTCACTGAACTTCTCATTGTTCTAGATAACTCCAGGACTATAAATGGCAAAGTACATTGGAACTATATTGGTTCACCTAGATCCCTTGCTTTTTACTTTCCAATTGGTTTCTGAAAGAGGAGACATTTTCTTGTGGAGGAAGTTAACTGCTGATTATAAACCCCATAAAGACAAGGTTTTTAGATTATTGGAAGAAAGGAAAGTTCCCTCTCTAAGAGTTTCAGATGCCAATTAAATCACAGGACCATTCCCAACTCTCAGCACCCCAAACCTTCCTCCTCCTCCAAAACAAAATTAAAAAACCACTTAGTAAAGTAGTATTTCATAGGGTCGTAGATTTAAGGCTGGAAGGAACATTAGAGGTCATTTAGTCCAACCACTTTATTTTACATATGTGGAAACTAACTCAAAAGAAAGTGAGTAACTTTCAAGGTCATGGGTAGCAAGCAACAAAAGTAGGATTTGAATCCAAGTCCTCTGACTCTAAGGCCAGTACTCTTTCTGCAGGACTATACCAGGAAGAAAGCAATAGCACAAGCACCTAAGGAAACCCTAAATCAGATATACTTGTGACTCCTATTCCCAACTCCTAACCTGGCTATCAATTCCTTCCATTCCTTCCTTAAGGAGGAATCCAAGATTGGATAGATTTTTGCATTGAAAATATGGTGGGGGTGGAGTATTGATAAATGGTCAAAGGATATAAACAGGCAGTTTTCAGATGAAGAAATCAAAGCTATTTATAGTCATATGGGAGAAAAATGTTCTAAATCACTATTGATTAGAGAAATGAAAATTAAAACAACTCTGAGGTACCACCTCACACATATCAGATTGGCTAACACGACGGTAAAGGAAAATGATAAATGTTGGAGGGGATGTGAGAAAATTGGGACACTAGTGCGCTGTTGGTAGAGTTGGGAACTGATCCAACCATTCTGGAGAGCAATTTGGAGCTATGCCCAAAAAGTTATTAAAATGTGTATACCCTTGGATCCGATAACACTACCACTAGATCTGCTCTCAAAGAGATAAGAAAGGTGGGGGGGGAAGGACCTATTTGTACAAAAATATTTATAGAAGCTCTTTTTGTGGTGCCAAAGAATTGGAATATTGGGGATGTTCATCACCTGGGGAATGGCTGAATAAGTTGTATGTGATTGTGATGGAAAACTATTGTGCAATAAGAAATGACAAGCAAGATGCTTTTGGAAAAACCTAGAAAGACTTACACAAACTGATGCAAAGTGAAGTGAGCAGAACCAGGAAAACATTTTACATAGTAACAGCAATATTGTATAATGATCAGCTGTGAATGACTTAGCCATTCTCAGCATACAATGATCCAAGACAACTCCAAAGGGCTCATGATATCCACCTCCAGAGAAAAACTGATGGAGTCTGAATACAGATTGAAGCATACTATCTTTCACTTTATTTTTTGTATGTTTTTTTTGTCTGTATTTTCTTTCACAACATTACTAACATGGAAATATATTTTGTATGATTGCACATGTACAATCTATATTAAATTGCTTACTGTTTAAGGAAAAGGGAAAGGAGGGAAAGAGAGAATTTGGAACTCAACATTTTTAAAAAATAACTGTCAAAAATTATTTTTTCAAATAACTGGAGAAAAAAATTAAATCTTATTAAAAAAAAAAAAAGAAAATGGGTGGGGAGGGAGAGAAAGGGTGTCCATAATAAGTAACCAATATATCCTTCCATGTTCAAATGATAATGGAGAGAGGAAGGCTTCTCACTTGACAAGAAGGCCCAGGTGACTGCACAGAATTATTCAGATTTTATTTTATTCTCTCATTTGCATTGTCTACCTCACAGTTTTCTTATGAGGATAATGTGTATAAACACTTTGTAATTAATTGGATACCAAACCAATGTCCATTATTTATATTATCATTTTATAGTCTTTATTAATTAGTGGTAGATAAAGGATCAAAAGTGCAAGATTTCTTAAACAACATTAACAAAAAAAATCCACATCAACCTTCCTTACCTCTGCCTAGAGGCATGATTGAATCCTAGGTTCTCCTAAGCTAAAATGCCAGATAGCTTCCTACCATCCATATGTGTGTGTATGTGTGTATGTGTATGTGTGTGTGCATATATAGAGATATATACACATACCTATATACATATACATATATGTACATGTACACACATAATATATGTATTCTTCCCCTCTTGGTGAATAGACTCTCCAGTGCCTTTTGTTGCAGAATGGGATTTATGTGACTGCTTCTGACCCTTGGGCGTAATGACAAGGGGCTGCTTGAACTAATGAAAAGAGAAATGACTGTTTTAGTTCCAGTTTTGCCACAAACTAGCTTCATCCCTCTGGCCCTAAATTTCTTCATTTGTCAAATGAGGGGATTGGATGAGACAATCACTAACCTTTCCAGCTCTAACATTCTCTGGGTCTGTGGTTCCAAGAGCAGGTTTACTGGAGTAAAGAAAAGATTTGGCTAGAGCGGTTGATGCTACCAGGTAAAGCTCAGTATAAGCCTGGAAATGAGATATGACAAACATCCCCTTGTCTAAAGTGGAAACTGACAATGTCTCCAGTGATCAAGAATCCTGGAGATGTCAGGTTCTCACCAGTTATCATTCAACTATTGCCCAGAGGAAAGAAAACAAAACAAAACCCCCCCAAATTTACTATTGATCCTTCAGCCCAATATAGCCCTGGGGTAGAGACTGAATTTGTCTAAGCCTCTTAAAACAGAGTTATAGTCCAAAAGGGGAGCATAAAAATGACATTGTGGGAACTTCATATCGATCCTCTCACAGCACAGCCCACACCACAGTCCTCTTCTTTTACAAGGCAAATAACACTTGTCTTTGACCTGACCAAGCTGTGAATCCAGTCTACATCCTAACTAAACAGGATGGTCCCTGGGTTTCTCACCTGACTAGTGGAAACAGGATATAGAAGACACTTCACAATTCTAAATTAAAACTTCTTGATCCCCTCCATCCTCGTACCCTGTCCTTCCACCTCCTAACTTCTACATATGTGCCCCATTAGAATGCCAGAAATATAACTGGTATGTGGCACCAAACCAGGTATCCCACAGTAGTACCAGCTCCATCTATTCCTCCCCCTCATCTCCCTGCCCTATGGGTACTATGCCAGGGTATCAGAGAAGAACCAATGGTACCTGTAGATAAGGCTATAAAAACTGAGCTCCTAGACTCTCTTAATCTGTAATGTAAGCAATGGACAATCTCCAGATTCCCAAACAAAACCACAATAGATTATAGTAGACAAGATAAGTGCTCATGCTTGATCAAGGGTGTCTCCAGGCCATGGAAACAGGGGCAGAAACCACATATATGCCTTATAGAGGCAAAAGGCAAAGATTGGTATTAGAGGAAAGAGTCAGGTCACCCCCAGATACTAGTAAACTCCTGAGGACTCTCTCCCTTTCTCCCAAAAGAATTTTGTTGCCTTTGGGTACATGATAAAATTTATTCTTCCAAACCTTTTTGTTAATGTTTCTGAAGAGAACATATAAATTGTCCTTCCCTTACCTTCAACTTCATTTCTTCTTGTTTCATTTATAGTGAGAATATTCGAGTCCAATTCAAAGCATTTAGTCATCACCATCATCATTACTGACATTTATTTACAGCAATTTAAGGTTTCAAAATGTTTTGTATAAATGATCTAATTTGATCCTTACAACAGCCCTGTGAAATAAGTTCAATGGGTACTATTCTTCCCACTTTACAGATAAAGAAACTGAAGCTTGGAGAGATAAAATGACTTACCTATGGTTACACAGCTAATAAAGGATGGGATTTGGACTCTGTTCTTTTCTGTCTCAAGGTCTACCCTATAAATTACTGCTTATTTGGCTAAGAACTCTACTTCTTGGCACTCTCTGCCCCTCCCCTCCCATTCCTACTACTCTACCCACTATTTCTACAGAAGTAGAAGGTAGTAATGCACAGATGACACTTCATTTTATGCTTTCGTCAAATTACTATAACTTGAAAATATGAGCATCCCTTGAGTGAGTAATCAGATGGATTCCATTATTTTTACCCTCACCAACAAAGCACTACTTATGCTGGTGGTTGTTGTCCAAAATGGCATCACTATGCTAGGGTCAAGTTTCAGTGTGTCTGACCAGGGTCAATCAGACCAATATGAGCTCAGAATGTTCTACCACAGGTCAGGCACAAATAGTTCATGTGAACATTTGGGGTGGAGTCTCTAAATTTACGCATCTTGCATTTCTTTTGAGCCATTTCAATTCTGCTTTGCTCATAGAGCACAGTACTTTCCCTGATATGTATTGATGGAACCAATGAGCATATTTCTCTCTTATTAGTCTACTTATAGGACAATAGATACAGAATTGGAAAGGACCTCAGAGGTCATTCAAGAACTAATATGAGCAACTTACATTGACACAACTATCACATATAGATTTGAACATATAGATTTAACCATTAAGTGTTGTCTGCAAAGATAATGTTAACTGTTAAAGCCATGGGGAGTGAATAGGATTGTTAGAGAGAATAAAGAGAGAAAAGGACCAAGGACAGAGTTTTGTGCCCAAAGGACCTGCAAAAGTCACCTAGTTTAGACCTCTGCCTCTGCAAAAAATCATACCTCACCTGGAATCATGTGAGAACTGCTCCATCTGTTTTTCAAGATCTCCAGAGAAGGTTTCCTCATGTGGTTTTGGAGTATCATCTGATGACAGAATAATCAGCAACAGCACAAAGAAACACAGATGAATTTCACTTTAATAAAACCTGGATTTAAATAAAAGGTAAAGTTGTTTAGTTATTTTTTTTCAGTCATGTCTAACTCTTTGTGACCCCATTTGGGATTTTCTTGGTAAAGATATGGGAGGGCTTTGCCATTTCCTTCTCCAGCTCATTTTACAGCTGAGGAACTAAGGCAAACAGGGTTAAGTGACTTACCCAGAATCACATAGCTACTAAGTATCTGAGGCCAGATTTGAATTCAGGAAGGTAAGTCCTCCTAACTCCTGGCCTGGCCTTCTATGCAATATGGCACCACCTAGTTGCCTTAATGATAAAGCAGGGGAACATAATTTAGCAAAAGGATAAATCACAAGACCCTTCTAGGTCATGAGCTCTTTTATTGTATTAAAAATGGAACTTGTACGTAAATTCGATTTTTATAAATAAATTTTCCAGAATACTCATCATGATCCTATAGAAACCATGCCCCAGATCAAGAGATCTGGGTTTCAGTCTCAATTTTGCCACTCACTCACTATATAATCTTAGACAATTCATTTCATCTCTGGATTTTATTTTTCTTTTCTACAAAATGGAAGGATTGGGCTAAATGATCTCTCGAGTGCCTTCCAGTTCCCTGAGCCTGTGAATCTATGAAACTCTTTTTTATTGCATAAAGTGAGGTATACCAGAATAGCAAGGCTGCATAATACAGGTAGATGAGAGGTATACATCAAAAACACCACCTTGGGGGAAAGGGAGGTCCAGACCTCCTGATGTTCTTTCAACCCAGCATGGAGCCATAAGGAAGCTCTGCCAGTGGGTTCCTGTGCACTTCCTCTGAGCCCCTCAACATGCAGTACCAGAAGCCTATGAGGATCTCCAACCTTCATCCTGAAAGCCAGAGGCAGTTCTGGAGCCCAGGAGTTTAGAGGGCATGAGGGAGAGGCAGGCCGATATGGATCTAAGCAAACATCCCACCACTGTTCCAAAACTCAAGGCAGAGGAACAAAAACAGCAGTCCTAGCCCAGTGGGCCTAAGCAGGGGGGAAGGCAGCAGAAGCTACTTTTCCCATTCCTTTCTTTTATTTTATTTTTAAAGTAAACTCACACTTCAACAATTGTTTTCTCTGTTAGTAACTTGGCTGTCAGAGGTCACAGAGTGGTGCAGGTTGTTCCCTTTAGAAATATATGCCTCTGATGAAGAAACTGGTCAGAAAAACAAGTCTAAGAGACTGAGCTCCCCAACCTGATGAGAAATCACTAATGCCATCCTCCTAAGGGGAAGGAAATATAAGACAGAAATAAATGAAATCGAGGATCTACAGGAACAACCTCATGCCAAGTGCCCAGGGGCCCAGCTCCTCAAAGACTGAGTTTCTCAGAGGAAGAAAAAAAGAGTTGTTGCCATGATTGGAGAGCACACCTTTCCTCATTTCAATTCTTAATAACATAAGACCAGAGAAAAAGAAAAGAAGAATGAGATGAGAACCTCTTCTGTTTGCAGATGTTTCTAGAGTTCTTCTGGGCTCACAGAAGTAATCCTCAGTGTTTCCCAAATTCTTCCCAGGGTCTTTGTTCATACCTCCACGAGGGACTGAAATTCAGTCTAAGTAGCCAAAGGGATAGATAGGAAGATGATGAAGGGAGGAGAGGGGAAGGGAATGGAGGGAAGGGGAAGGGAGAAAAGGGGAGGGGAAGGGAGAAGAGGAAAGGGAGGGAAGGGGAGAAGAGGAAAGGGGAGGGAACGGGACAAGAGAGAAGGGGAAGAAAAAGAAGGGGAGGTGAGAGGAAAGGAGGGAAGGAGTAAGGAAAAAGACAAAGAAGGTACTCCCTGCCACAGTCAAGAGATCAATGAAATGAAAATATTTCACAAACCTAAAAGCATTATGTAAACATGAGTTTTTGTTGCTGTTGTTTTTATACTAAAAACTTAGAGATGTTCAAAGGTGGAATGGACTGCACTGGAGGTAATAAGTTCCCTACCACTAGAGATTTTTAGGCAAAGGCTAGAATGATGATTCATCAGGGGTGATTTTGAGAGGTTTTCAGCTCAGGTATGAAATGGACCAGATGATCACAGTGGTCTTTCCCCACTGAGAGACTGTGTGATCCTCTCCATACAAAATGGAATACGATAGCGATAGCATGTTTTGGTTGAAAGAGTACTAAAGTTACAGTCAGATGATCTTGGTCCTTTCTAGAAAGACAAGTCCTTTCAGTCTTCTGAGCCTATTTCCTCATCTGTAAAATGAAGGGGTTGGACTATTTGACCTTCCGGCTCTATATGCACTCCATAAAGTGCATAAGGAAAACAAAACAATGTGCTATAGCAATAGGAAGAATACTGGATTTAGTATCAGAACATGGCTCAAATTCAGCCTCTTGCCACTTATTACCTGTGTGTGATGTTGGGCAAGTCACTTAACCACTCTGAGCCTCATCTTCCCTCATCTGTAAAAATGAAAGGATTAGACTATATGGTTTCTAATATCCCTTTAAGCTGTAAAACTAAGATCCTGAGGAAGGAAAAAACTATTTCTGAACAGGGAGAACAAAGATTTCATTGAGGAGGTCATATTTGAGCTGACTTGAAAGATGGTTAAGATTTCCACAGGTGGAGATAGGAGGGAAGACATTCTTGGCACAAGAAATGACATGACCAAATGCATAGAGATTGGAGCATATGGGATACTTAGCAGAGATGGCAAGTAGTCTATTTTGGCTGGAATATATATTTGGCTGGACTAATAAGAAAGAAGATTGGGAAGGAAAGATAGTACCAGATTGTAGAAGCAAAAGTTTGGACTTTATTAGGTAGGCAATATGTATTGCCACAGAGCAGCCAGACTTTGTAGATGAGAGAAAGCAACTGAGGTAGAGCCTCGGGGATTATACCAGCTTCTCTGTGCTAGACTGTAGTCACTAGAATATTGATATAATGCAAACACTGGTCTGAATTAAGCCTAACTATGGAATATTGTTGTTCTTAAGCATCTATTTGATATGAGTGAGAAAGAAATTGACCCAGGTAAGATTCCAAGGCACAGAAGAAAAACTTATCTCAGTATCCTGGGTATTGTGTTCCCTTATACAAAGCATATGCTCTATTGGTTCACTGATCTTCAGTAAAGGGGATGGGGGAGTAATTGTTGCTTGTATTTTTCCCATCATTTTAGACATTTCGTGCCTTGTAGTTACAACTTGGTCTACAAAATGGTAGCTGAGACAAATCCCAACTCCAAAACCCCAGAAGCATTCCTGACATGTCTATAATTCAACTGCAATAGTAGATCATAGATTTGATAAAGTGATAAGAAACTCCTCCCCTTTCCTTTTGGGAATTTCTGATAGGATCTAAAAAGGTGAAAATAAGGAATCGTCTAAGGATTTTAAGCAAAGCAATGAAAAGATCAGATTCCATGCTTAAAGAAGGCAAATCTGACCAAAAAAATTTAGAAGGATGGATTAATGTAGGATAGGGGAAAAGTGGAAGTGGAAGAGTATTTGAAAGGTTATTAAGGTAGATGGCAATAAAAGCCTATGCTGGGAAATTTGCAATGGGGATAACAGGGGACAGATGCAATATATTAGAGACAGAAAATAATAGGGTTTGGCAATTGATGAGAGGTGGGAGACAAGAGATGAGAAAGAGTCAAAGTTAACACTAAGGTTTTGAAGAAAAGGGTACCAAGCATCATTACAAAAATAAAGACAACAGGAAAAGCATATTTTAGGAAAAAATAAGGCCAGTTTTAGATGTTGTTGTTATGTTGTTATGGGAATCTGAAGATCTTCCCTGCCCCTAGGCCCTTTGCTAAAGTGTCTAC
>CM053583.1:288029508-288099072 GCA_028627135.1 Pseudochirops cupreus | reverse complement strand
CTGATCTGTTTTTCTGTTTGTTTGTAACTTCTGTTTGTATTCTCTGAAGTTCAGGGTGCTGACTTTTCCCCCTGAACTAGGTAAATGATATTTGATTGATTAAAGTAAGATTGTTAACCCATTTTGAGTTGCTTTCCTTTAGAAAAGCAGATCTAAGAACCTGTGCTAGTAGCTGCCCTAGGTATGCTAGGGTGCTTGCCGATACATATGTGTGAGATATCAGTAGGCCATCCAGGTGGCGATATCCAATGAGCAGTCAGAAATGAGAATCTGAAACTCAAGAGAGAGGTAAGGACTGGAGAAATGGATTTGAGGATCAACTGCATAGAAGTGATCCACCAAAAAACAGTCTTAAAGCTCACCTGGGTGTGTTTGGTCATCTTTTCTGGAGGCAGGATGCTGAAATACATGGTCCCTGGGAATTTCCACCAACCCTAGATCCCCTGTTCCAGAAAGCAATTGGAAGCTGTCTGGGAGCTGGTGTGCATTTTTGCAGGATCACAGAAATGTTTGGAGGCTGACACACCAATCCTATCAATTAGATTGTCAATCCATCAGTAAAACTGACTTGTTGGTTGTTTCATCACTGTATCCAAGAATGGATTAAAATATATGGAGGACCTAAGCCATACAGCTAGCATTTCTGATATAACCCCTTAAGATTTGCAAAGTGCTGTCTTTGGATCTATATAAAACTATATCATTTGAGGGACCCTAGTGTATCTCCAAGAATATTCATAAACTCTAAGAGAAAGGACAATGAAATTAGAACATATGCAAAGCTGTACCTTAAAGCTATTTTCCAAACTAAAACATGAATTTTGTCATAAATCTCTTTGTCTATGGAATGCCTTTACATGATGCATCTTTTTTTCTTATTTAGACTTTGTGTATAGCAAAGCCAGTAGTTACATAATTTAGCATGTACTAAGTGGAAGAACATTATGGATTTATAATATTTGTTTAAGTGTTTAATTAAACCAAACTGAATCAGACAGAAAAGAATTGAATTGACTCCATCCTCAACCCTGATGGCATGTATATTAGAATATTAATATCAATTCACAACAAAGACCAAAGAGCAGATACTTGCAGAATCCCTCTGAATAATCACATGGCAAACAGAGCTACACAAGAGGTCAAAGATGGCATTAAAATGTAAACTCATAGAGGGCAGCCAGAGTTTCATGTTTGCCTTTGTATTCATCCCTAGCACCTGAAATAGTGACCTACGTGGAGTAACTGCTTACAAACATTTATGGTATTTTCTGGTGGAAAGATAGCCTGTGTGTATCATGTAGAACAGTGGTTCTCAACCTGTGGGTCGCGACTCCTTTGGGGATCAAATGACGCTTTCACAGGGGTCGCAGGGGTTGCCTAAGACCATCAGAAAACACATATTTCCAATGGTCTTAGGAACCAAGACACCGCTCCTCTATCTGTCTCCAGGCGGGTTGCCCACATACAGACACGCCCACATAAGAGTATTAAAGGGTCGTGGCATTAGGAAGGTTGAGAACCACTGATGTAGAAGATTTATAGACAATAATTGGGTCATCTGAAAAGAGAGAAGCACAAACCAGAAGGAAGGTTAAAACCATAGTGGGATAAGCAGATTCTCCATTTATGCAGACAGAAATAGGAACAAGTGAATCAATGAGTACATGAATGAAAAATAAAAGATAAAATATGTGCTAAGAAAAAGCTTATCTCAGAGGTCGAAGTGTCCTTCCTTATGCAATCACACATATACCATCACCACCAACAACAAAACCACCAATAGGTGGAAAAACTTCAGGCATTACTTTCCACATTCTGCTTAACTTCAGATTCTTAGAGCAGACTTCCTGTCACCACTGGAATGTCAAACAATAAGCTCTGCCTTTCACTGTCCTGCAATGATTGCCTCCTGACCTCCTCTATGGGGTACCAACAATTGAGTAGTCTATCTGTACTGCCCAGTAAGATAATCCTTGAAGGTTCAACTATTGATCCATTTGGTAAAATCAAAAGGCATTGACTATTCAATAACTTTCCTATCCATCAAAATAGTCAAAGGAATAAAAGAAAAAAATAAAAAAGGAATCTGTTTACCTTGTGGACTAGTAAAGGAATTTCACAATTTATAAAGCCTTCCAGGATCATGCTCAGCAAATGGGATATTCAGTTAAAGACCCATTGATTAGAAAGGAAGGGTAAATTAATAGGTTCTCTTCAATAAGTTAGTTGGAAGACAGCATTAAAGTATAATTCCCAGTTATTCTCCTTCATTGAGAAAGATGCATTTACGAGAAAAAGAATATGATTTTGGTGGATAGAGAAGAGAAGAAGGACTTCTAATCAAGCTATCCATGGGAATAGAGGAAAAAAAATTCTGATCTTAACATTAAGGAGGAAAGTGAACTTTAGGAAAGCAAAAATGTTGTGTTTCAAATCCATCTTGGAGAAAATTTTTCATGTAGAGATACATAAAATGTACATAGACTTGAGAGAAACAGAGACTTGAAATATCTCTGACTCTAGGAAGTAAAAGAGAGCAAATATGTAACTCAGATCTGGGAAAATGCTTAACACTTCATTAAGCAGAACTTGATAATAGTTGATATTAGAGAGAAGGCACCAAGTTTTGCCTGTTTCTTTAAATCTTGCTCAATTTTATATCTTGGATTTTAGATACTTCCTCTTGAGTTTGATTTAATCAGAATAGCATTGACCCAAATGTAAGCCATGCTCTCCTCATAACCACATAACTGTGGTCTATAATCTGTATTTTTTTATCTTAAAAGTTTTATGTATATATATATATATGTCTTTCAAAGTGATCATATTTTAAGTATATGGCCTACATGTGGGAGATGACTTACATTTCTACAAATATGATCCAAATTCTGTTATTTTAATAACTTATCTTTATAGAAAAAGTATAGGTAAGAGATTTAATCAGTCACTTAATCAGTCTCACCAAGTCTCATTTATTCATATCTGGAATAGCCTATTTGCTAAGGTTTGGTATTGTAAAAGGGCATTATCAAATACTTACTGACAACTACCCAAATTGCAGCATAATAAATAAGAATAATGAAATAGCCCATATAACCCTCTTTTCTTCTCTGACACTGTCACCAGCCTAGTCCAGGCCCTCATTACCTCACATTTGTCTTATTACAATTATCTGCCAGTTGGTCCCCTTGCCTCAAATCTTTCCCTCCTCCCACCTGATCTTCCTAAAGCACAGTTTTGACCATGAAACCCTAGTCCAGGCCTTTATTACAATCAGTCAACTCTAGTGACTCCTCATTACTTCCAGGATCAAATATCAAATGTCCTGTCTGGCTTTTAAAGCTCTTCATAATCAGGGCCCTCCAATCTTTCTAATCTTCTTACACTTTATTCCTTTTCATATTCTCTACAGTCTAGTCACGCTAAAATATTTGCTCTTCCTTACACATGATATGTCATCTCCAGACTGAGCATTTTTCACTGGCTGTAGGAGCCTGGAAGTCCATCCCTCCTCATTTCTGACTTCTTACTTTCTTCAGGTCTCAGCTAAAGCCCCACCTTCCTAAGGAAGCCTCTCCTGGTCCTCCTTAACCTTAGCACCTGCCCTCTGAGACCACCTCCAATTTATTCTGTCTATGACTTGTTTGTATATAGGTTTTTGCATGTTTCCTCCCTCACTAGACTGTGAGCTCTTTGAAAGCAAGGACTAGTTTTTACCTTTCTTTGTATTCCTTGTGCTTAGCACTGTCCCTGGCTAAGGACTTCTGGTCCTGATCCTGGTTATGCCCAGGAGTCACATGGCTCACTGCATCCCCATTTGGCTTCTGGTTCTCCCTCTAAAATATCATTCCATCATCACCTCTCCTGCTTTCTCAGCCTCCACTCCAGTCTCTGTCTCTTGGTCTAGATATTTCCCCACAGTCTTGATGACAGAATTAAAGAATTGCCCTTCTGTGACTGAAGATGCAGACAGTATTCACTTGTTACAAAAATAAATAGGCACCTGTCAGAGATGCACTTGGAGAAAACTTGGCCCCTGAAGATTTCTCTATTGTAGAGGGTTTTAAAAAAAACAACTTGCGTTGCTTTCTGCTATGGCTATTAATTAATATTATTGTCTTTCATTGAGATAGATGGCAATGCTAATTGCTTTTTTATGGAACCCTCTACAATACCACTTATCTTCAGACAAATAATAGTCTAAGAACAAATAATTGGTTATCAGCATTTAAGAATGATTGTGTTAAATGGACAAGGGAAAAATACTGTATCAAGATACTTGAATAGCATATATGTGACGCTTTGATACTTTCCTTCTCCCTGCTATTGAAAAACAATTTTTCCTCCATTTTCCCTTGCTCTGATCTCTCATGACCATTGCCTCTTCCTCTGTCCCTTCTCTTTCATTGTCCCATTCCTGCCTCTTCTTTTCTGCCCAATCCCATGGTTCTTTGCTTTGTAGCTAACATCCCATTGGTTTTGCTGGTGAGGAAAAGGTCGCTCTTTTTAATCCCTTCCCAGTTTCCCTCTACGTATTCAAATCTAGTTTGGTCAATTACACAAAGCCTTCTCCCACCATTCTACAGTTCTCATGGACCTTCCTTAACCCTGAATGTCCAATAGCATTTCTAAAATGAACCACATGTGACACCAGGGTACAGTATGATCAGTATGAACCCATTTAATAGCAAATAACAGGGTCTCACAACTAATAACTGTTGGAGAAAAGATTTGAACCTAGGTCTCCCTGATTCCAAGTCCAACACACTTTCTACAAGGCCTTGCTCCTTCCCACTGAAAAAGTTCTCTCACAGAGATCCTGGACTTAGGCTGCTTACAAAAATACTGTGCCTATGCTCAAAAAACTCTCACTTGATCCATCAGTCCCCTCTCACTATTATCAATATCTCTCCCCCCTTTGTGTTTAAACTCATTAAAAAAGTCATCTCCAATTCATACTTCTACTTCTTTTCCTCTTTCTTCTTAACTCTCTATAGCTTGGATTCTAATATCAACATTGAACTGAAACTACTTTCTCTAAGGTTACCAATGATTTCTTAATTGCCAGATCTTTTCTCAGTACTCTCTCTTCTTTGAAGATGATGACATTGTTAATCTCCCTTCTTCTACTGAAACTCTCTTCTCTCTAGGTTTTCATGTCGCTACTCTATCTTGGTTACCACCTCTCTGACTGCTGGAACTCCATCCAGATCATACTCAATAACTGGTATTTTCTCCCAGGATTCTGCCCTGGGACTCCTCTTTTCCTCTATTTTATTTCATATGATAATCTTAATCAGCTCCCATGCATTCAATTATCATACCTATGCTGATTATTCCCACATCTACTTATCCAACCCTAACCTCTCCTAACTTTCACTCTGGTATTTCCAATGGCCTATTGGACATCTTAAACTGGATGTCTCAGAAGCATCTTGAATTCAACATGTCCAAAACTAAATTCATTATCTTCCCCTGCATCCTGAAAACTCCATCCTGTCTTCCTAAATTCCCTGTACAGTCAAAGAGTACTTTCCACCATTCTCCCGTTCACCCAGGCTCACAACCTAGCTATCATCCTCAACCCTTTGGTCTTTCTCAGTCTTCATATCCAATCTGTTATTGGATATGATTTGCTGATTTTCTCTTCATAACATCTCTTATATTCTTCTCTCTTCTGACACTTCCACCACCATGGAAGAGGCCCCTGTCACCTCCCTCCTGGACCGTTACTTCCTGGTGGGTCTTCAAGTCTCCCCCCACACTGGTTCATTCTCCCCTCGGCCATCGGCCATCAAAGTTATCTTCTTAAAGTGCAGGTCTGACCGTGTCATCCCCCTTCTTAATAAACTCTAGTGGCTTTCTTTAATATCCAGAATCAAATATCAGATCCTATGTTTGACATTCAAAGCCCTTCATATCACCTCTCCACTCTTCTTATAATTTAGTCCCTGCTCTATCCTCTCCATATTCTCTCTGATGGAATGATACTGGCCTCTTCTTCACTCAAGACTTTCCATCTTCAGACTCTGGGCATTTTCATGACTACCCCTCTTCATCTCTGCTTCCTGCTTTCCTGGCTTCCTTCAGATCACAGCTAAAATCCTCCCCACCTCCCACAAAAAGAAGAACCCAAACCCCCTTAATGCTAGTTGTCTTCCCTCGACTGAGTGTCACCAATTTGTTTTGTATGTTGTCTCCTCTATTACACTCCTTGAGAGCTCCTGGACAGTAAGAACTATCTTTTGTCTTTCTTTGTATCATCAACACTTAGCACAGGGCCTGGCACATAAGTGATTGATAAACGTTTATTGATTGACATTTTTTTTAAATCAAATGAGATCAAGTTTATGAAAATGCTTTTAAAAATGTTAGGGTGAAATACAAGCTCATTGTATTATTATTGTCATTCTTTTTCTTCCGATTCTAATTCTCAGCTCTTTTTCTCCCTGCATTTTAATAGCAGAGATGAAGTTTCAGGAACTTTGGCAGGAATCACATGGCAGTCTTCTAATGCCCTCCCCCCAAACCCTCTGAACCTCAACTTCTGTTTCCATTACCAAACTTTCCTAATTACCACTTCACAGTGGCACCCAGACCCCTGGTAGAAAGTTCTAAAGGAGAGAAATCAGCCCTTGGTATGGGCTCGAAGCAGGGAGGAGGCTGCAGATCTGCGGTGGATAATTGAAAGTATGTTCAAGTTCACTGGGAATGGGTTGTTCAGGAACATTAGCTTCGGACACTGGCAGCAGCCTGCTGGTGTGCTGAGGGGAGAGATAATGAAATAAGTGAGCAGGTGGGAAGACATGGTCATCAGAAACTCCCCTGGAAGCAAGGCCCCGACGTCCCTGGGTTTCCTCAAGGCAACTGCTTTGAAGCAATGGTGGGAAAAGGTCAGAAGGGCTCATTGGAGCCAGTTGGGTGTGACCAGGATGTATCATTTCAGCTTTAGCCCCCACTGCTCCTAGTGATGAAATGATCTTTCTCTTAACAGTGAATAGAAATTCTTTTTATCACTACATGTCTAAAATATTTATGGTATTATAAAATGGTACAGTGGAATTATGGTGTTTTCAGGGGTGACGGGATAGAACACCTGAGTGATGGGTCACTAACACCTAACCTAGGATGTGGGTGGAGCTGGGAAAAGTAATGTTTTACTGGATCCAGGATGTAAATGGGACAATAAATAGAAGCATCTGAAAATAAGAATTTAACCGGGGGTGGGGGGGAGTCCACCAGAGGGCAAGTAGCCTTGAGACTCACCCCTAGAAAGGGTCTACAGTAGCATAAAATTGCCAAGTTATCCGAAAGCCTCAATTTTCCATGTTAACCATCACAAACTGATGGCCTGCTATGGAAGCTCACTGTTGACTTCATTCTCTAGAGACAGGAAAATGGAAGCAGGCTGAGTTGGCACAGCTCAGATAGCTATGACTAGATCCAGTCTATCACTGCCTGTCATCCTCACATAATTCCCCAATGATACATGCTGTGTTTAAGTACTGGGGAAGCTTGAGATATAGACCCATCCTGTTACGGATACCTCTTAATACTTCCACAATGACACCACAGGGGGATGAGAGCCACATCAATATCTTGCACCTTGCCACTCTACTACATCTCCCAATCTATATGGGTCACTATTCTGCATTCATCCTCACCAAGAGCTCTATGGCCACCATGGTCACTCACCACTAAAGTCGGTACAAACTATTCCTTATGCCTGGGATTTATTCCCTCCTTATCTCTAGCTCTTGGAATCTCTGATTTCCTTCAAAGCTAGGTTCAAGGGCCACTTTATACATAACACATTTATCTCTGCAGTTGTTTTTGTCTTCCTCCTGGGGAAAAAATACTACTTGGTATTGAGAGGCAACTAGGTATAATAGAGGATAGAATGCTGGTCTTGGAGTCAGGAAGACCCGAGTTGGAATCCTGCCTTAGACACTTACTAGCTGTGGCCCTTGACAAATCACATGACCTCTTGCAGCCTCATTTTCTTCATCTGTAAAATGATTATAATAATGGCAGCTATCTTAAAAGGTTGCTGTTAGGATCAAATGAAATAATACATGCATAAAGCTATGCATGAACAGCAAATTTTAAAATGCTATATAAATGCCAGCTATGATTGTTATTGTATTTACCTGGCATATTTATAGATAGATAGATAGATAGAGATATAGATATAGATGTAAATTATAGATGTAAATATATGTACATATGTATATATGCATATTTATGTACATGTATGCATCCCAAGTGCCTGGCACATGATAAGCATTTAAATGTTTGTTGGGTGATTGACAGATTGATCTCTGATAACCCCAAATAGTGTAGCAGACATTCCCAGCTCAATACTAGTAGGACCAACAAAGAGAACTCTCACCTATGTTTCATATCACTATTCCTAAGCTCCTGCTCCACCTACCAGCCCCATAGCAACTCATCTGCTGGGACTGACAAAGCTCCTGAAGGTGTCGGCTACCCTACCTTGTCTAGAACCAAAAAGTTCACCACTCAGGCTTTTCACTGTGAAGCAACAATTAGGAAAGTGCTCCCTCACACCCCCACCCCTACCCCCCCAGCCCCACCCCCTGCTTGTGGATTGCTGACCTGTGGAAGAATGTTTCTTTCTTTCTTTCTTTCTTTCTTTCTTTCTTTCTTTCTTCCTTTCACAACTCTATCACTATCACCCCCTGCCTCCCACTCATACCCAATTTTAAAAAGTAAGACAATACCTCTCTGTAACAATATTCATGGTCAAACACAACAAAATCCGACATTGGCCATTTCCAAAAATATATTGCTTATTCTGGAGTCCTCTTTCAGCAGGTGGGTTTTGCTATGCAACTTGATTAAATGTCTTTGACTTCAAACTTAATATATATTCCAATTAGCCTAGTAAAATAAACATGGGAAGGGAGGCTCATGAGTGAAGATTTTGAGTGAAGGCTGGCTTACAACATGTTTTACATGTGGAATACTTTTCAAGAGGACTATGTATCATGGGTCCCTCCTCCTTGTCAAAGCAAACCTCTCCTTATGTACCCTTGATCCTATCTCCTCCTATCTTCTCCAGAAGACTGTATCTGCCATCATCCTTTTCTCTCTAATCTCCAATCTCTCCCTATCTACAAGTTCCTTCTCGACTGTATACAAACAGTCTCAAGTCCCCATCCCTTTTTTAAGACCTTTACTAGACCTTCCCATCTCCTATCATCCTGTATGTCTACTCTCTTTCTCAGCCAAACCCCTAGAAAATCCTGTTGACATCCCTATTCTCATTTAATGTCTACTCACTCACTCCTCAACTCTTTGCAGGCTAACCTCCTACTCATAACTGGACTGAAATTTCTCTAAGTTGCCATTTATCTCTGAATTGTAAAATCTGACAATCTTTTTTCATTTTTAATTCTTTTGGATCTCTCTTCTTCATTTGGCCTGTTGAAAATCCTCTCCTCCTGCATATTCTCTCTTCTCTTAGTTTTTCTAACATGGTTCTCCTCCTATATATCTGAACATTTATCAGTATCCTTTGCTGGTTCATCATTGAGACAATGCCCTCTAAGTGTGACTGTTTGAGGCTTCCTACTCTTTTGTCTCCACAGTCTCTTTTTTGGTGACCTCATCAGCACCTACGGATTTCATTATTGCACAATGCCAATGACTTCCAAATCTGCCTATCCAAGCCCAGTCTCTCCTCTGAAAATTGGTCCTCGTTGTCAATTGCCTATTTTGTATGTCTAATATGTCTAAAACAAAACTTCATTTTCCACTAAAACTAGTAAAACTAGTAAAAATACCACTATTCTTCCATTCTCCTAAGTTCATCACTTTGGCACTCTTATTGACTATTCATTCTCCCTCACCCTATAGTTGCCAAGTCTCACCATTTCAACATCCTTATCTCGATCTGACCTCTTCTCTCTATTCACATGGCTACCACCTTGGTTCAATCCCTCATCACCTCCCACTTAGACTACTGCAACAAACTCTTAATTTGTCCCTATCTCAAGTTCTTGACCACCTCACTATATCCCCAATATTCCCATCAAAATTATTTTCCTCAAGTCCAGATCTGACTGTGTCATTCTCTTACTCAACCAACTGCAGCATCTTCCTATTGCCTCTAGTACAGCGGTTCTCAACCTGTGGGTCACAATCCCTTTGGGGGTCGAACTACCCTTTCACAGGGGTTACAGGGGTCTCCTAAGACCATAGGAAAAGACTTATTTACAATGGTGTTAGGAACTGAGACACTGCTCCTCTATCCGTCTCCAGGTGGGTTTGCCCACATGCAGATATGCCCACATACGAGTATTAAAGGGTCATGCCATTAGGAAGGTTGAGAACCACTGCTCTAGTATCATATATAATCTCCTCTGTTTAGCTTTTAACACCTTTCACATCTGGTCTCTAATCCGACTTTCCAGCCTAACTGTGCATTACTCCCTATACATACATACACACTGTACAATTCAGTCACACTGGCCTTCTCAGTCCATCTCTTGTTTACATGATTTTGTTTTGACATTCCTCCATGCCTAGGATGTACTTCTTTCTCAATTCTGCCTCAAAGAATACATTCTTCCTTCAAGAGGCAGGTCAAGAACTATCTGGAATTCTTTCCTGATCTCCCCTCCTGCCTCTCAAACTAACTTTCATTTAACTATTTTGTATTTATTCTCTTTATATTTATTCTGTACATAATTATACTTGTCCTTGTGGTCTTCTCCTATTTGGTTTGCTAAGCTTCCCCCTGTAAGCTCCTTGCAAGTAAGGATCATTTCATTGATTGTATATGTGTTCTGAGTGCCTATCATAGTGCCTGGCTCATAGTAGACACATAATGAATGCTTGTTGGTTGGATGAATGCATGGATAATGAATGAGTCTGAGTCATGAGAAGTAGGAAGCGTATTGTCAAGCTATGACATATGGGAAAGGTCTCTATTAATGTCAAAGGAAGAAATTCCTTTCTTTGGAAAAGTAGAAAAGGAATACAAGCAGAAGAAATGGAAGAAGCAGCAAGTGCAGGGGCAGCTGTGATGGTCTCATCTCTCACTGAGATTTCCTACTCTAAGGAGCTGATCACATTTTCTGAAAAGCCAGCATCCATTCTATAGAAAATTGATTCACCAACAGAGTTGTTGCCAGTCTCCTAGTTCTTTGTTCTTCCCCCTGACTCCCTCATGCCAATTAGTCTCTTTGAGTGAGTGGGTGCTTGCCCCCCATAAAACTGCTCCTAGGAAAGGATCTGAGCCCTGGATTTGGATTCAGAGAGGCTGAGTTTGGATCCTACCTCTGCTATCCAATGTTCTTGGACCAGCTGCTCAACCTACATGAACCACAGTTTTTCCATCTGTCACATGGGAGGGTGAGACTAGATGCTACAAAGGACCCTTCCAACTCTGAATCTATGATCCTGTTATCTGAAACTCTGTTACAATAAAATCTAAGTGACTAATAACAACCTACAAACTCATATAATCTTAGAATTTTAAGTAATCTTAAGTTTATACTCAATACCTATAGACAATCTGATATGGCAGCTGAGAAACATAAAGCAATTCTAGGCTGCATTAAGGAAAGCATTTTGTCCAGGACAAAAGAGGTGATAATGTCTCTGGTTCTGCCATGATCAGACCACATTTGGAAGGTTTTATATAATTCCAGGCACCATATTTTTGAGGGACATTGATATTCTGGAAAACATACAGAATAGAAAAACCAGAAGGGTGAAGGACCTCAAGTCCATGCCACATGAGAATAAATTGATAGGAATGTTTAGCCTGGGAAAGAGAAGACTTAAGGAGGATGTGATCTCTGTCCTCAAGTATGTGAAGAGTTATCATGTCAAGGAGGGAATAGATTCAATAACTTAATAATACCATTTATATAGTTCTTTTAAGGTTTACAAAGCACTTTGATCTTCACAACAATCCTGTGAGGTATGGACTGTTATCATTCCCACTTTACAGATATGGAAATCGAGGACAAGAGATTTGCCCAGGGTCACACAGTTACTAAGAATATGAGCTAGGATTTGATTTTGGATCTTCCTGGTTCCATGTCCAGTGATGTATCTATAATGCCACCTAGCTGCCTTTGCTGGGCCCCAGAGAACAAAACTTGTGCTGATGAGTAGAATTTGCAAAGAGTTCAATTTAGATATCGAAAAATTAGAAAAATGAGCTCTCTCAAGAGATAATGAATTTTCCTTTCTCAGAGTCTTCCAGTCAAAATTTAATGACAATTTTTCGCATGAATTTTACACAAAAGATTCTTGCTCAGGCACTTTTTAGACTAGATGGGCTCTGAAGTCCTTTTGTGATCCTATAATATAGTCTCAACTTTTACCCTACATATGAATCTCCTCTAATACGTAGAAGTATTGCTTTTCCCAGAGAGAGTTGTGTTTTAACAAGGGCCAAAACCTTGAGCTGAAAACCAACTCTTTGTCAACCAACTGGCCTCCATATAACCTCACTATTTTACTTTATTTTGTTGAAGCTTACCTGTTATCCAGGTTATCCTTTTTCCTTGTTCCCTGCTCTGGAAAGAAAAAAGGAAGGGAGGGAGGAAGGAAGGAAGGGAAGAAGGGAGGGAGGAAGGATCTTCCCAGGGCCACAAAGTGCAGACATAAGGGCACTTGAATTTTTTTCTCTTTGTAATAAGATTTCAATTGAATGAAATCTTTAATTCACTGGAACATTCTCCTACACAGTAGATATTTGGGACGAAAAAAAAAACAAAACAAAATAAAACAAGCAAAGTGACTGGCATACTGATTCTGCCTACGAGTTTACATCATCTATAGCTACACACCTTCCTAGATAATAAAAAATTATAATCTTCATGGTAATTCTAAGGTAGAGCGGGGCAGTGTTGCAGGACTCTTAGTAAGCAAAGATAAGGTCCTGTGTTCCATAGATTATACTTAATAAGGCAGGAAGAGCAATAAATATTTTTAACTAAAAAAAATTTTTTTTTCAACAAGGGCTTTTTGCATATACCTCAGCTAGAATGTGAATAGGGACTAGATCTGTTATTTCATTGTGATAGGGAATTCCCAGGTGAAGAAAGTCTCTCTACCAATCTAGGTCAATAACTTCTTTATAACTTAAAGTCTTGCCTGGGGCACTGAAGAACTTAGATGACTTGTCAAGGGTCACACAGCTGGTGTGTGTCACAAGCAGGATTTGAAAACAGATTTTCCTGGCTTCTAGTCCACTCTATTCATTACTCCATGCTGCCTTGGCTAATTAGAAGATTAAATTAACCAAAACATACGCTAGAGTGGAACAAGCATCAAATTGGAAATTGAAGGATCTGGGCTCATTTCCTGAATCAGCCTCTCACTTCCTGTGCAACCACAGGCAATTCACTTGGGCCTCAGTTTCCTGTTCTGTGAAATGAGTGTTGAACTAAATAGCTTCTAAAGTCCCTCTAAACCTTAAATCTATAATCCTATGACCTCATTCCTTGAACATTGCAGTTAGTTCAGATTTCACTGTATCTCCAAAGACTGGGCCAATGTCAGAGCAATCAGAGTGGATGGAAACATTTATTTTCAGCAGAACTAAAACCAAGAAGCAAAATTCTCCCACTCCCTATTTCGGCCAGCTTGTTTTGGGGGATGCTTGTTAAAGAAACACAATTTAGAAAGCCAAGTCATTCTAGGAGGATTTTCAATAATTGCCTTTTTTCCCTTCAGATGTTTAGAAATGATTTCTGCTACCGCAGAGATACAGATAAAAAAGGAAGTCAAGTGTTTCAGCGTCAGGATCAGCTTGCCTTGCGAGCAGCGAGGTTATGACAAGAAGATAGCTGTCTCTGTGAAAAAGCTAATCCCGTCGTTTTCATGTACAACCTTTACAAATTGTGCCCGTGTGGCAGACTTTGAATCACTTTCTCTAACAGTCCCTGAAAACAAATGCAAAATCCTTCAAGTTCATTCAAAGTCATTACAATACCTTCCAGAACTGAATCAATTGTCGTAACCTCTGTGGCTCTGTAAAATATGAAATTACTATTGCTCTCATGGATCCACAGAGTTGGTAAATTAGAAGAAATTGATTAGAGGAGCTTTTGGAAAGGCCTCTCGTGTATTAAGTGTCTTGATGACAAACAACAATATATTATTTGTGAGATTTTGTTTGATGAAATTGTCTTGTCTGCTAATGGCAGCTTGCCTCCGTTATTGCTCTGACTTGCCATCTAACAAATTGATGTGTGGGTTGAGGTTTAGCCCAGAATGGCAAGAAGAAACAAGAGACTCTACTTATTTTGATGGATTTAATGCCTTTTCCTCCTCCTCATCAAACCTGTCAGAAAGTTGAATGTGTTTTCTATGTTGACCCACCCTAATTCCTTTTACCTGGACACGGATGGTCAAATGTGTCCAATTTAAATACTAGTTTACTCTTATAACATTGTGACCCAAAGTGGACTGCATCCCTGTAGTTTATACCCTGCTGGTTTTCATTGTTGCTGTTTGTTGGCTTGTTTTGAAATTACACGGAGGTCTGAACCACAGGGACAAAAAGGACTTTAAAACCCACTGATGCCAAATTAACCATTTCAAAGATTTTTCTTAAATGGAGTCCCCCAGAGGCAAAGTGACTTGTCTAAGGTCTCATAGTACATTCATAGAGCCAGAAGTGAAACTTTTTATATTTTATGTCTATATAGTTTATATTTATATGTATTTAAAATATTTTATAATTATTTTATATACCTATATATGTTATATTATCACCCCTCCCCAATGGAATGTAAGCTCTTTTAAGACAAGCACTGTTTCACTTTTGTCATGGTATCCTCAGTACCTAATATGGTACCTGGCATACAGTAAGCACTTAATAAATGTTTATGAGAGAGAGACAGACAGACAGACAGAGACAGAGAGAGAGGGAGAGAGAAACAGAGAGAGAGGGAGAGAAAGAGAGAGAGGGAGAGGGACAGAGAGACAGAGGGAGAGAGAAAGACAGAGAGAGAGAGAGAGAGAGAGAGACAGAGAGAAAGAGAGAGAGAGAGCACCCTCTATTGAAGGAAACTAGAGACTGTCAGGTCATAGATGTAGAGCTGGAGCTGGAAAGGATATTAGAGATAGATAATTTGGTCCCTTTTTCCTTACAAATGAAGAAGCTGAGGGCCAAAGATGTTAAGTGACTTGCTCAGGGTCATACAAGTCATAAATAGCAGAGCGAGGATTTGAACTCATCCAGTCCAGTCTCCCAATTTTCAGATAAGGCCCACAAAGACAAAAAGGCTTGCTTAAGATTACCCAGCTTCCCCTGGAGTCAGGAGGACCTGAGTTCAAATCCAGCCTCAAATATTTACTAGCTGTGTGACCCTGGACAAGTCACTTAAACCTATTGCCTCCAAAACACAAATAAATAAAAAAAAATTTACCCAGCTTGTAAGTGGAAGTAGTAAATCTAGGAAAAAGTCTCTTTATTCCTAATTCAGTGCATGGCCAATTTTAATCCATTGTCTTTATGAAGAAAGAGCTGGGCCAACAATCCCAACTCACTAAATTGTTCTACATCCTCTCCAGGAACCTTACCTCCATAAGGATGCTTTCCTCTCCCTGCCCTGCTCCTTCCCAAATCCCCCAGCTCAGAATTTAGCCTAGTGCTTTTAACAATAATCACTTAGAAAAACTCTATTTATCTGTCTTTCTCAATCCTCAATCTATCTATTTATCTGTCTGTTGATCTATCTGCCATAAGCAAGAAGTACATGTAGGTTTATCCCCTACCTCAAGCCAGGGAAGCTCATCTTAGTGACTGTTTTTATAACTACAATGGTGACATGGTAGGATGTAGTAAGATGATAGTCAGATGAGTAAAAATTACAAACCACATAGTTAAGATCCTAAGTTGTTTAAGAAGTCTTCCTTGACCATTACAGCCTATAGTGATCTCTTTCTCCTCTGAATTCCTGTAGCATCTAATGGCACTTCCCCTGCTTCTTTATGTTCAGACTCCTGGTGTTGTTAGTTAGCTTTCTATGCATGAGTCCCCATCTCTCCTTCTAGACTTCAAGGTCCTTGAGGGTCAGGGCCAGAGCCATACTTAGCTATTTTTAGCCCTGGGTCAAGCACCATAAAATAGCCAGGGCAAAGACACATTCATTTGAGATGGCAAGAGACACTTCAGGCTTTGGGACATAAGATCCCAAAAGAGTAGAGGTCCTAGACACCATACAAGGAAGTGAAACAGAAACTCCAGGATACAGCAAGGGAGTCTACCGACGTGGCAGAGAACAAGGGGCAAAGAGGAACTCTTCCCCTCTGGTTCTAGGCCTACGATCCAATGATCCTCAAACATATGGGCTGACCAACAGGTGCTAATTATTCTTGCTAACCAGGTGCTAAACTCAGTTGCTCTCCATGCTAAAGGATGGCAGGTACTCTTGGTGTGGGCTCAGCCTCCATTTCCTGGAATAAAGCTTTAGTCACACACCCCAGTTATAGTTCTGCTATGAACTATGGTTTATTCATCTTTATACACCCTCCTCTCACCCACAACCCACCCCAGCTCCTAGACCAAGGCCTTGCACAAAAGGGTATATAGTAAATGCTCATTGCTGTCTTATTTGATCTTCTCAAGGATCTTTACAGTTTCAGGAGCCTGATGAAGGAGCATATTTAATTACCTACTCCACAGTCTTCTCAGCTAAGTCCACTGAGGCAATGCCCCAAAAGGCAAATCTCTTTTTCAGAAGATACTCTTCCACGACAGTCTCCAATGTAAAGTAATCTTGAGGAACCAAAACAAGAAGGAAGAAAGGAAGGAAGGAAAGAAAGAAAGAAAAGAGAAGGAAAAAACCCTTCACCAAGTATCTTCTCTTTGGAAGGATCCATAAGGGGATAGGAGGATGCAGGGGGAATATAACTCATTTCAATCAGCCACCCACTCCTCTGTAGGTGGAGAATATGTCTCACTCATGCCCCATGCTGTTTCAGTTAATAGACATCCAAAACTCACCTTCCCATGCTCTCTCCCAGATGTGATAGCTTTTTCCTAGAGTATTCCCTCCGCCCCCCCCCCCCAACAGCTCAAAACATAAGAGAATGTCTCATTCAAACCAGGAATGGGGGAGGGGAGATGCTTTTATCAGGTGCAGGATAACAGTTTCCTGACAGATCAGAGGGAAAGACTTTCACACAATTCCCTGTGTTAACATAATGAGGGGATAACTCGGTATTTATATCTCAGGCAAAGTGTTAAATCTGCATTGTCAGCCTTCAACGTGATTTACAAAATAATTTAAAAATTCATGAGCGTTCTTCTTTATAAAGCATGGTGGTGTTAAGTTAACTCCTAAATATTTTATCATGCAAGGTGAGCTGTTTTCCTTACCGCCATCATTCACTCCACAGAAGACTCTCTCAGTGTATTTACTTCTGAAGACTCTCACTAATCTAACATGCTGGGCCCTCTTCATGGGTTTTGGGTTTTGGGTTTTTTGTGGTTTTTTTTCTTACATTTTATTTAGCCTCCAGCCATTTAAATAATGCTTTTGTTCAGGAACCTTGATGGGAAGTGATTGATACTGGGTCTCAGAGCTGCCTCTAGATTTCCTCTGGTTCTTAGGTTTCCAGCATGAGGCAGGAGGCTGATTTTTCAGTTCCTTTCACAAGAAAAAGAAGACTGTCCAGAAATCAAGGAGGCTTCTAAGCCTACTGAGAAATGTCAGGAGATAAAACACCAGTTTGGGGGACTTTTGATGCCTCAATTCTGGTTTTTCCCCAGTCTAGTGTAGGACCAACATGATTCACTGAGCTGTCAGCTGGGAGTGAGGAAAGCCATAACACATGGGAAATTGACTCTCACATTACATGTCACTGTCCTTCCTGTTCAAAGACAACATGCCCAGCTGTTGTTCCATAAGTTTCTGATGATGCTTAATCTGGACCATGTTAGGACAGTCTCTTGATTTACATCATGCTCCCAGAAAGAAAGTACAGGAGAGAGGGCAAAGACAGATAAATGACTCTTACAAAACCTGCTAGTGCTGGAATTTTCAACAGTAGTCTACATATAGGACATCACAATAATTAACCAGATTTTGTGATTAGATCCATAACTAGGGCAGGGCAAACAGGGATTTGCCTCAGGGAACAGAAATTTTGAGGGTATTAATAGTAGTCATACTCCTTTAGCACTGTAGGAACAAATGGGCTTATACCTAGTTAACGAGAAATATTTCTTTCTGCCAGAGGGCAATTGTCCTCCCCCACACTAGTTACATTCTGCCCCCCTGGCAGAGGCGTCTCCAGAATTAGAAGTCTCATGATCTTCTAGGGTCCCTGTCCACCCTGCAATGGGTCTTGTATTCTGAGATCTCTCCCTACCCTCACAACTGAATTTGTCTTACAAAGCTGATTTGAGGGTATATTGCATTGGTGCTTGTCTCCAGTACATTTTTTAAAAGATTTTCCCCACTGCCAAAATTAAGAGCTCTGTTAATAATATGATGAAGGAAGACAAAATAGGGTGATGGAAAATGCTGTGGAGTATGAGTCAGGAGACTGAAGTTCTAGCCTCAGCTTTGTCCCTAATTCACCATATGACCCTGAGATTATCACCTCATCTCACTAAGCCTCAGTTTCCTCATTTGTAAAATGATCGTGTTAGACAAGAAGACCACTAACATAATTTTCCAGTTCTGACATATAATTCTGTGATTTCATGATCTAATATATGTCAGTTAGCCTTGCATCTGAAGAAGTCTGAGTCTGAGGAAGGCCATATAGTCTCTCTCTCAGGGGCATTTGAGTTTGAAACCTTATTGATAATGTTGGAATGAAAGGCTTTCTCCCCATTAGAAGGATTTCGCTTATAAGCAAGGAGGTGGTAAAGGGAGAAACCTCCAGCACCTCTGAAATAACATCCTGTATGAAGTCACCTGCTCTGCTTATTTGGTTTATTATGTTTATATGGTGAGTACAGACTCTGCAGGCAAGATGTCAGTGGGAGGCAAGAAGTCAGTCTAGTGTAGTAGAAAAATCATGGGACTTTGAGTCAGAGAGTGTGGGTTAAAATCTAACTTGTTTTCTGTATGACCTTGAAAACACTTCCCTTTGCAATCCACATGGCAGGTATTTAATATGTGTTTACTGAATTGAGTTGAGTGAGTTGAATTGAGCTTACCATTCTGGACCTCAATTTCTTTACACAGTATGTGAAATGAGGAGGCTAAGCTAAGCCCAACTTTTAACTCCTATGGAAGTCCTCAGATTGAAGAAGGTGGGCTCTGAGCCCCCTTAATGGACTGGATATGGTTGGAAATACAGATGATGTGCCTAATGCTTACATTTTATGAACTCTAAGACTCAGTCTAATGTAATGGAAAGAACATTGAACCAAGGGTGAAAAGACTCTACCATGACCTATTTAACCTTGTACAAATCACTTCATTTCTCAAGTCCTCAGTTTCTTTTTTTTTTTTTGGAGGGGGGAAGGCAGAGCAATTGGGGTTAAGTGCCTTGCCCAAGGTCACACAGCTAGTAAGCATGTCAAGTGTCTGAAGCCAGATTTGAACTCAGGTCCTCCTGATTGCAGGGCTGGCACTCTATTCACTGTGCCACCTAGCCATCCCAAGTCCTCAGTTTCTTTATCAGTAAAAGGAAGGATAGGAAATTGCTGTTATTGCTCATTTGCTTTTCAGTCGTGTCCAACTCTTCATCACCTCATTAGGGGTTTTCTTGGCAACTGCACCACCTAGCTGTCCCACTGGGAAATTAGATAAGAAAAAAAGCTAAATGGTAGGGGAATTGCCCTAGTTCTCCTCCCTACTACCAACAATGTACTCCTTCCTCAGTTAAAATAAGACATAGTCTAGAGCAGGCTTAAAATATTGTCTGGGTGTTGCCCACCAAATACTTTGAGTCCTTGCTGTAACATGCACCTAGGTTTACTGTGGGCTAAGCAGTGTGGAATTTTCTGGCGTTAAAGGTTTGTTCACTTATAATAGTAACATTTGAAAGTATAACTTGAGGGTACTTTGCCACTACCTTGCCTACCTCAAATCTTCTTTCTGCCCTCTTTTCACTGTTCCAAAATAGCACCTGGCTGGAACTAATCAAAAAGTCATCAGCATCACTACTGTGGCTCTCCTAACTTTCCCAAAGTGTTTTCACATCCATTGTGTTTGTCCATTGGAGCTATTAAAGCTTCAGACTGCACTAAGACTAGAGATACCCTGTATTTCCTCTAGGATCAAATATAAACTCCTTCACATATTAAAAACCTTCAAATGCTTGCTCCAAAATACCTTTCCAACCTCATTAGACAGTTCTGTCCTCAAACCCTACAATCCAACCAAACCAGTCTTCTGTCTTCAGTCTTCTTCACACCCAACATTCCATCTGCTATCTCAGTGTCTTTGCATTGAATGCACTTGGTATCCAGTGCCTGATATATACACTTTTTCCTCATCTATCCTTCTTAGCCTCCTTGTTTCCATCAGCTGCTAGTGTCTTCCCCACCAAAATTGCCTGGAATTTTTTATATAAATATTTATGTATTATATATACACACATACATATATGTGTAACATGTGTATAAAACATTTATATTTATAGTACATACATACATGTATGATCTGTATATGTATGTATGTATTATAAATACATGAGTGTTGGTATGCTTTTCCCACTATAAAATGTAAGCTCCTTGAGGAAAGAGGCCAGAGCCTAGGCCCTTAATAAACACTTATTGATTGATCATTTGCAATTTGGAGAAAACAATTGCAGCTGAGTAATGAAGTATTCAACCATATCACAAAGGATTATAAAGTGAGAGGGTATATGAAAATGACAAATGTAGCTGGCTTTTCTTGGAGTCTGGATGAAAATGCCAGTAAAGATATACAATATGGAACAAAAGTTTTAAAGGATAGTTAGGAGCTTTTACATATATACGGAGGAATTGGGACACGTTTGTGTGTATGTTTGTAAGCAACAGGGAAGGAGTTGTTGGATAAGGAAAGATTGAAATTGAAGAAAAAAAAAGAAATAGATTGTGAAGGCAATCTGCAGGAAAAGCCAAGAGGGGATGAGTCAAGGTACACATGTAGATGGGATGACTTTGACAGGGAAAAGGATCACTTCATCTTCGGATGCTAGAATCAAAGAGCAAAGAATGGAGATTGTTAAGGGCTGTAAGATGCAGAGAATAGAGAGTTCCTAGCTAATGGCCTCTATCTTCTCAGTCCATCAGTAAACATTTATTAAGCAGCTATGATGCCTAGGTACTGTGCTAGGTGCTGAGGATACAAAGAAAAGTGAAAAGTCCCTGCCCTCAAGGACCTTGCCATCTAAGCATGCCTTCAGCTATATAAAGCTATATATAGACACACACACACACACACACACACACACACGTAAATTGGAGATAATATCAGAGGGAAGGCACAAAAATTAATGAAGACTAGGAAAGGCTTTTTTTTAGAAGGTGATACTTTAACTGAGACTTGAAACTAGGATAGCTATGAGACAAAGATGAAAAGTTCCAGTTATGGGGGATAGCCAGTGAATACAGCTGAGCAAAATATAACCCAAAAGCCTTATCTGAGAGAGTGGGGAGAAGGGTGGCATGGGAGGTTTGAGAAGAGATTTTCAGCAGTCAGTGTAGGAAATGGCACAGAGAATTACTTAGGGAGGAGTGAGGACCCTGTTGAGATTATGTAACATAAATTTGCAGTGGCCCTTGACATTGCTTTGGATAACTTTTTTTCACTCCCCTCAGAAGCACATAAGTAGTATCAAAGAAGGCAGTTGTGATGTGAATAATCAAGGGTCTGCGTCAGAGAGCGTTTTTGTTTTTTTCAGAATCTACTTCTTTCCTTTAAAAATTTACTCTCCTTCTAGAAGAAGGAAAAAGAAGCACAAAGCATCATTTATATTGGGGATGTGGAGTGAAGAAGGAAAAGAGATAGGGAGTAGGGCCACGGCAAAGTAAAGGAATGTCAGCCAAGATGATGTACAGTAGAGACACTGTGTGCTATAAGATTGCCCACCAGAGCTGTGAAAACCTGACAGAAACCCTGAAATGCTGGTTATTTGGACTCTGGTGATACCACTTATTGAGGTAGGATTAGAGACAACTAGGTGGCACAGTGGATAGAGCACTGGGCCTAGAGCCGAGGAGACCTGAGCTAAAATCTGGTCTTAGACACTTACTGGCTGTGTGACCCTGAGCTAGTCACTTAACCTCTATCTGTTTTGGTTTCCTCAGTTGTAAAATGGGGATAGTAATAGTACCTACCTCCCAGATACGTAGTGAGTATCAAATAAGATCATATTTATAATGTGCTTCTCGTGGGTCCTGATGTCAAGTAAGCACATAATAAATTTGTGTTTCCTTTATTCCTTCATCTCTGTTAGTTTCCTGAAACTGTTCCTATGAATTTAAGAAATGGATCAAGGAGCATAGGGTTGCAGGTTGGCCCTCTTTAAAAATATCACAATGGACACCTTGACATGCAGTAGAGCAGAGTTAAATTGTGTTTCTTTGTGTTTCAGTACCAAAGGGAGGTGAGATATGTTGGAACAAATCAGAAATACCTATTCCTTATCTGCTAGATGCTTTCATTCTGGAGACACTGATGACTAAAGCAAGTAAACCAGGAGTCTGAATGACATGGACTAAGAAATTAATCCTACCATTATGTATCAGTACTATAATGGGAAAAGATCTTTCCACTTGAAGGGAAAGGGTTCATACTGTTTTTGTCAATAGTATATTGTTGCTCACTCCATGTTACACAATAACATCTTGCTGACAATCATAAAATACAGCTTCATTCATTAGCCAAGATTAGCTGAAATATGAAATTAAATTGAGGAGCTACTAAAATCTGAAAAAGAAAAAGCTAAGAATTCTATGATCATTAATGATTATAAAGCAAACTCTAGAAACTATGCCTCATAACAAAGTGGGTATCAAAAAGCACCAAGGCCTCAAATGATTTTGAACAGGAGATGGGCATACTTAAACTGAAATTCCAAAAAGTCCTCTTTGAATTTGATAGCATGAATCCATCTAGCAAACCAATTATAACAGACAGAATAACATCTCCTGATTAGAGGCAATGAAAATGATATGGGCAGAACAGAATCCAGAAGAGAAAAATCTATCAGAATTATGGATACCCTTAACCAAAAATTTAAGTCGAAAGTCAAAAGATTAAGCTAGTACAAGCATCAGAGCATCATAACAAAAACAAATCCAACCAATTCAACATTTACAAAAGCTTGAGAAGCAAAATATTTAAAGAAAGTAAGAACCCCAGTGAAAGCAGGGGTGTGGAAAAATTCTGGTTGTCTACATACAGTTAAATAGTTCAAACTGTTCCATTATAAAGAAAGCATGAGTTGGAGCAAATGTGAAAGAGAAAGCAAGTGTGTAATTAATATAATGAATGTCAATATCTACATCAAGGTTGGAGACCAATTTCTGTGCAAAACTGAAAAGTGGTAGATCTGAATAAAATTCATAAATATTGTCTCAAGCATTCCACAATAATATATGAATAGCTATCAGCCTCTCTGATTGTAATGGCAAGCAAAGTAGGATTTTTCACTGTTTTTCTGGATTGAGTTTTAGCCAATCAAGTGCCTTTGATTGAGTTTTGTCTTTGATTAAATCAAGAGTCTTTGATTGGAAACAATATATATTGTATTTCTTGGAGGGAGAGGACAGAATAGAGAGAGGAGCAGAACTGAGAGAGAGAAGCAAGCATGAACAGGCTAGGGGAACTTGCTAGTGGGGAGGTCTAACAGAAAGATTATTTGTGATGTCAGTGCTCTGTCTGGTGATCTGTGCTAATTTCTCAGACAGAAGCCTTGTCTGTTGGTCTGTGTTGATTTCTCAGACAGAAGCCTTGTCTTTATGAGTGAATTGAGCTGAAGAGCAGAGATCCACCCATGGATGGATCCTTCTAAGCCCCTTCTAAAAGCTGTTAAAGAGAATTGAGATAATGGTGCTGGTGTATAAATAATGTTGTAGCCCTATTAAGTTTTGATTTCCTAAAAACAGAAGCTGCTAGCAGGAATCCCTTGAGCCTGCTGTCAGGCAGGAGCTTGGAGTGGAACAGTACCCATGAGCAGAGACATGGAATAGGAGCAGAGAGCTGCCTCTGTGTGAATCCAGGTGAGAGTTGGGAGAGGTCAGCCCACAGAAGAAGAGCCATGGGGTTTGGAAGTCAGCCTCAAGTAAAGATGAGAGAGGACTTTACTTGGATGCTGTGTATTGATTGAGGAGATTGTGACTTACTGTGACCTAGAGGTGGGTGGTGTTTGTATTTCCTGCTACCCCTTAAGGATGTGTTGTGCTAGGGGAGATCCTAGTCTAGGACCCCTTGATTTTGGGGATGCAATGATATATACTGTGTAATGTATTGTGCTCTGGAAGACCATAGCCTGGACTCTCCCTAATTATGTGAACAAATATTTTGGGGAGTGTTACTGAATGAAATGATATAGCTATGCACCATATGATATACTGAGTGTTATTACATATATGTGTGTATGTATATATATATATATATATATATATATATATATATATATATATATATATATATATATATGATATGTTTTGCTTAAGGATGTTGCTATGAATGTTATGCTTTACTTCATTGAATAATGTTTAGTTTATTGCTGAATAGAGAGTTCATTATAATATGTGATTATACTTTTAAAATTATTCATAGCAGCAGTCCTTTGGTATGTTGCCATGATTGGCATTATCCCTAAATGCTATCATATATTTATTGCCAAAACATCAGAAGACTAGCAGTCACATCAAAAATAGGCCAGGTACAGATTTATATATTTCATTTCTTAAAAATATGATTAAGTTTACTTTTTGTAATATTAAACCAACCCTGCATTCCTGGTATAAATCCAATTTGGTCAAAGTGTATAATCTTTGTGAAATATTGTTATAGCCTCTGCTCATTTTTATTTAAAATGTTGGCATCTGTGTTCATTAGGGACATTGGTCTATAGTTTCCCTTTTCTCTTGGGATTCTCTCTGGTTTATGTATCATGACCATATCTGTATCATCAAAAGAATTTTGTGGAATTCCTCTTTTACTATTTTTGCAAACAATTTATTTAATATTGAACTTTATTGTTTTTTGGATGCATAATAGAGTTCACCTGTAAATCCATCTTGTCCTGAAGTTTTCTTTGACTGACTATATTGTGTGTGTGTCCTCAATTAGATACAAACAAATTTTTAATTCATTTCTTAAAATTTTGAGTTCCAAATTATTTTCCTGTCATCCCTTTCCTCTCCTTAAGAAGGCAAGAAAATTCATATAGATTGTACACATGTAGTCATCAAAACATTTCCCTATTAGCCATGTTGCAAAAGAAAAAGGACCAAAAAAACAAGAACAACAAAGAAAGTTTTAAAAAATTCTCATTAATCTGTATTGACTATATCAGTTCTTTCTCTGGAGATGGAGACTTATCCATGATAAGTCCTTTGGAATTGTCTTAGATCATTGTATTGATGAGAATGGTTAAGCCATTCACAACTGATCATTGTACAGTGCTGCTGTTATTGCGCACAATGTTCTCCTAGTTCTACTCATTTTATTCTGCTTCAGTTCATATAAATCTTCCCTTTTTTTATTCTTTTTGCCAAAAATTAGATTTTGTTTTATTGTATGATGTTGCATAAAATATTATTTAAAACTGTAAGGCATCATGCAATTAATAAATTGATTATTAATTCTGCCTTAAAGAGGTGGTTATATAGTCTAAATTTATTTTTTTTAAGTTCCACAAGAATGCATAAAAAAAATTACCATTCCCATATCTATAGTTTTTAGTAATTTAAAAGTAAAATCAAACATACTGAACTGGAAAGTCACATAACTTGAATTTAATAGACTGTTGTTGATTATAAAAGATAAGTTTTTTACATCATTAATACTATATCAACTATTAATTGTGAGTGTGAGGATTGAAAACTGATTTTAGGCAAGTTTGGATATCATGTTGTTAGCTTTCCAATCAAATAAAATAATGCTCTTTTAAAATTTATAATTTGACCTTTACACCCAGTTTTTTTGGAAAGCAATCTATTCATTATCTCATATACTACAATAGCATTCCATCATAATCATATACCACAACACGTTCTGCCATTTCCCAATTGATGGACATCCCTTCAATTTTCAATTCTTTGCCACCACAAAAAGAACTACTATAAATATTTCCACATAGATAGGTCCTTCTCCTTTTTAAAAAATCTTTTTGTGATATATATATACTAGTGGTATTGCTGGGTCAAAAGGTATGCACAGTTTGATAGTCCTTTGACCATAGTTCCAAATTGTTCTCCAGAATGGTTAGATCAATTCACAACTTTCCAACAGTGCATTAGTGTCCCTGTTTTTCCACATCCCCTCCAACATTTGACATTTTCCTTTTCTGTCATATTAACTAATCTGGTAGGTATAAAGTGGTATCACAAAGTTGTTTTAATTTGCATTTGTCTAATCAATAGTGATTCAAAGCATTTTTTCACATGACTATAGATAACTTTTATTTCTTCTAAAAACTGCCTGTTCATATACTTTGATTATTTATCAATTGGAGAATGACTTGTAGTCTTATAAATTTGATTCAGTTCTCTACATATTTGATTTTATCAGAAAAATTTCCTGTAACAATTTTCCTCAGTTTCCTGCTTTCCTTCTAATCTTGACTACATTGGTTTGCAAAACTTTTTTAATTTAATGTAATAAAATTTATTCATTTTACATTCCCAAATTCTCTCTGTCTCTTGTTTGGTCATAAATTATTCTAGGTTTATGTATTTTATAAAAAGCATTCACAGTGTGTCTTACTTATTAAAAATCTGTAAACACTTAAAAGAAAACAATGTTTTGACTGAGTATCAAAAAATGTTTGCCAAAATGTTTTAGGAGGGTAGAGAACAATTCATTATTGATCCAGGAATTATTGAATAAGCTTCCCAAAAGTAGCATAACATTTTGTCAAATTTATTGATTATTGCAAAGGCTTTCATTTGGTCCCAGGTTCATGGCTTAGTCAGGCACTTTGAATATATAAAAATAGATCCAAGAATAGTGAGAATGCTGGAGTTTTCAATGTCTGCACGGAAAACTGTGCTCTGTCTAAAACGTAGTGCCAATATAACATTGTCAAAGACAATTTATATAAAACATAGCATCTTCCAGGGAGACATTTCAAACCCCAAAACTCTGCCTACCCTTAAACCAATTTATATCAGCCCTGAATTAAACAAAGCACAGCTTTCAAATCAAAGTATAAGTTGATTAAAATATTGTATTAATCACTTGATGTACATAGATGACTTCAAGTTATATTGGCTCCATTGAAAAGTAATTCTAAATGGAAATTCCTCCAACATAAAAATGTCGTTTAGACTCAACAAGTACAAAATTCTTAGTGCATACCAAGGAAGGACAGAGACAGAATGTTGATCTTGATTTGAGGTCTAATTGAACCAGTAAATGAATATTTATAGATATCTTAGTTTTCTCTAGGCAAGAAATATCAAGCATAATGCTATCAAGGAGAAAGTTCAGACTGAGTATGTCAAGAGACTTTCTGGAAACCTGAAGTCAAAGAGATTTAGAGCAATCAATACTTGTGCAATATCAATCTTAGTATATACTTTTAGCATGAAAAAATGGATGACAGAAAACCTAGAAGTTGTCTAAATAAAAGCCTATATGATATTGATAAAAACATAGGTTCATCATCCCACAGCAGCTACAGAAAGATTCAGACTTCTGCACCAAAAAGGACAATTGATAGATGTGAACAAAATATATAGTAAGCAGATTAAAATTTTCCATAAACAACTTAGAACAATGGATCTCAACTCACAAAACAATACTAAAGGCTGACTACAGATACGTCAATAGATCTGAGGAATATAACCCAAAGTAGTTTATCTTTGGACAGAGTCTATGAAAAGGCTAAGATCCAAGAGTAAGATCCAAGATCCACTCAATGGACAACATTCAGCCAGCAATATATTAACAAAGAAATGTTGAAAAATGGCTGAGTCATGCAGATCTGTTAATGTGATAATTCAGGAAGGGGAACTCATAGCTCCACAAGGAGCCCAGAAAAGAAGCTACATTATGCCTAAGGGGAATTTTTTGAGCAACTCATTAAGGTGAGAAAAGGATTTCTAGCTATCAAGATTTGTGAGTTACCACTTTGACACATTTGTTTTCTTAAGTTTAAACCACTTTCCCTTGGACTCTGTACTGGTGAGAGAATTTGTTACAGATTTTTAAAGAGATGTTTTGACATCATTGTTTTTGTTTTATATCATAACATGATGATAAATTACTCTTTTTAAAAGCTAATTTCCTGACTGACTGATTGATAATGAACTGACAGTCGTGGTGAGAAGCACACCATTGGGGGCTCATGAACTATAGAACATCAAAAACACAACCCACAACCTCTAAAGTATACTTTGTAGAGCCCAAAGGATGCACAGTGGCCATTTATTGGGGAACCAAGAAGTCAATGTAAGTGCGAGTTGGGATTGTTGGCACAGATCATGCAGCACATTTACAGAAATGGAGGGATTTATGATTGCAATTCAGGATCTGGTCATTGCCACTAGAAATCATGGAAACATCACCCTTAGGAAGCCTTAACTTATTGATCACTGCAGATTATACAACGATAATACAGCAGGCTACAAAAATTTAGTATCTAATAGATAGCTAGAAGGGCATCTATGTGGCATAGTGGAGAGAGTACCATACCTGGAGTCAAGAAGACTCATCTTCACAAGTTCAGATGTGGCCACAGACACTACCTGTGTAATCCCATTTGCCTCAGTTTCCTCATATGTAAAATGAGCTGGGAAAGGAAATGGCAAACAACTTCAGTATCTTTGCCAAGATAACTTCAAATGGGGTCACATAAGAGTTGGACACAACTGAAAAATGACTGAACACCAAACACAGAGATATCTAAGAAGACACAATCTGGTGTCTAGAAAAATACTCCAGAAATTCACAATCAGTCGGATGAAAAATTTCCATACTACAGATAAAATCCTCCAAATATCCTTGATAGTTCAACAAATAAATAGTACCAGAGCATCATCATCTAGAACTACTTCCCATAGATGCTTAGATATAAAATCCATCTATAAAAGTTTAAGAACATTATAATAAATATTACCATACCGAATGCTCATAACCTCCAAGCAACCTGGAATAAAAAATTTCAAAATGTAGAGACCTAGGAGAAATTAAAACCATATGGGAACAGGATGAAGTATGTGATAGCCCTGTCATCCTGTCTGCCATTGGAGTGGTCTCAAAGATGCTTTCAGTAAAACTACAGAAAATAAACTTAGATCTCAGTAGGCTTGTTCAAATACAAGAAGGAATCATTTTATCCACCTGTGTAATATTCCACACCCTCCCCCCCAAAAAAACATTAACTGTAAAAGTAATGGGAAAATATTAACTTCAGATCATTTCTATCCAAATTGTTGAGAGAGACAGAGACAGAGAAAGAGAATAGATTTTTTTATTTCATAGAGGGAACTCTCAAATGAGTAGGTACCTTCAACCAATGCAGGCCAGCACTTTTTCCATACCTTAAAATTGTTAAAGAGTTGCCTAGAGCAGTGATGTCAAGCTGAGATAGAAATGATCCTTGAAAAGCAGGCATATTGACTTAGAAAACCACAAATTATCATTATGTATGCTGTATGATATTTTTATTTAATTTTGTTAAACATTTCCCAATTACATTTTAATCTAATTCAGCCTCCCTAAGGAATTTTGCCTGCCACAGTGCTTAAGAGTTTGATATATCTGTTTTATAACAATGAGCGGTAAATTGACTTGCCCAAGGTCATACAGCCTATTTGTGTCAGAGGCAGGACTTGAACCCAGGCAGGGAACCTGCAGCCTCAAGACCACATGTGGCTCTCTAGGTCCTCAAGGGCATCCCTTTAACTGAATCTATTTCTCTATCCATTTTGCCTTCTGCCTCCGAATAATAACAATAAAGCAATCATTTTATCTACTTGTAAGCCGGCCAAGGATTAACCATGAAGAACAATAGTAGAACAGCCATTTGTCCTAATACCATTTTTTATCTGTGCTCTGACAAATTTAAGACAGGAAGAATGAGAACAATGATATTAATCATAAACACATAGCACTTTAAAGTTTGCAAATACATTCTCATTTGATCCTCACGACCACCCTATATGTCCTACAGATACTATTATTCCTCTTTTGCAAATAAGGAAACTGAGGCTGAGTTGCTACTTGCCCTATGACTTGCCCGCATAGCTAGTAAGTGTCTGAGGAAAGACTTGCCCGCAGAATTTCCCGATTCCAAGTCTAACATCTTACTATTCCATAATGACTAAACTAAAGTAAAAATGAAGCAAATGTAGGGAGTACGAAAGCAACTTCACTGCAGCCTTCTTGAGAAATTCCTGATGCATCAAGCAAAATATTTTGAAAATGTAGACAGCAACACTCCTCTTTATATAGTTACTTATTACACAGAGCTGGTGTGCTGTTTGAATCGCAAATTGCATGCTAATGGCCTAATTCATAAACCATTGACATTCTTTATGAGGCCTTAGCATTCAGAAATGAAGAATTTGTGTTCAAAATATAATTTGCATTGCAAAATTCAATAATTTAGTTTCTCATATTCATTAATGCCTAAAACCACAACACATAACTTATCCCCACTCCAGCCCTCCTCCTCCTCAGGACTCTGGGAAAAAGAAGACACAAGGCTGGGGAAACCAAGTGCTTCTATTTCTGGCCAAGTTTGGAACTGCTCTGAGTTTCATTACAGGAATTAAGTCCTCCCCAGGGGGCATGCCTTGGGACTTCTATAAAGGTAGGAGCAACAGTGTTGGAGAGACCTATGTTGGTCCCCATCTCAGACTCACACACTTCCAAATGGAGATTACCCCATATATGAGTCACACCATGCTAAAGTGTGGTGAAAAGAGTAATGAACTTGGAGTCAGGAAGACACAAGTTCGAATCTTCCCAATAACCCTTGCTAGCTATGTATGCCTAAGGAAAGTTACTTTACCCTCTGACTTTCAATTTCCTCATCTGTCAAATGGGAACTTTATACCATTGTCATGGGGACCAAATTAATTAATAGGCATAAAATCCTTTGCAAACCCAATAGTGCTATATAAATGCCACTGTTAATGAAATGTTCACTGAATTGTTGTCTTTTTTCTTCTGCCTTGTCTAAAAAGATGAGAGCCTGACTTCCCCATGGATACACTAGTATGTGTCAGAGGAAGGACTTCAACTCAAGTCTTCTTGCCTCCAAGGTTGTCCCTCCTTCTGTGGCAGAGATCTCCAAAATGGGACATATGAACTCCAAGTTCTTCTGGGGTACTCAAAGAAAAACTAAGAACTGAAGAAAGCAGTACAGTTCTTCAGGCCCTTCACAGCCCCTCTCTGCCCGTGCTGTTATCCTTCTCCTAACTATGGTGAACAATCTGCCACAACTATTACTTCCAAGGCTGTCAAACTGACCGGAAAGCAGGTGGTTGGCGCTAGCCCTGGTCTGGTCCTCTGAGCATCCCCGTGCTCTCTCTCCGCCCTTCACAACAATAGCACATGCTTCATAAGTCAGCTAACCTGGGCAAAAAGTTCTCTTGTGTCATTAACAAATAAAATACAACTTTATTTTTTGCCGTACTGTTTTCTTTGTGATTTTTCTTTGTGATTTCTTTAGTAACTTTAAACTTAAAATGTAATTTTAAATATATTTTGGACTTTTCTGTAAAAAAATTGTTTATTTCATATATATATAAATATATAAAACAGTATAGAAGTATATCATATAATTTAAAAATACGTAAATGTGCAAATATTGGGGGTATATACTCAAAAAAATTTATGGATAAGGATAAATAATCACAAAAGTTTAACAAATACTGCTCAAGTCTCCTGTGGATACCCAATGAAATCCTCAGTGAATACACAGTGGAATTATTACAGAAGCCAATGAATAGTTTCCCTTCATATGATTATAGATTTAGAGCAAGAAGGGACCTGAACACCCCTCTAGTCCATCTCCCTCATTTTACAGATGCAGAAACTGAGGACAAAGAAGGTGAAGGAACTTAAGGCCATACAAGTAGTAAGAGTCAGAATCCAGTGTTCATCACCAAGTCCCCAGGGAATGGTCTTGGAAGCAGTCTCCCTTTTTTGTGGTTGTTATTTTTGAGCCATGTCTGACTCTTTATGACCCTGTGGACCATATTGTCTTTTGGGTTTTTTGCCAAAGATACCAGAAGGATTTGCCATTTCCTTCTCCAGTGGATTGAGGCAAACAGAGGTTAAGTGACTTGCCCAGGGTCACATAGCTAATAAGTTTCTGAGACTAGATTTGAACTAGGGTCTTCCTGACTCTAGGCCCAGCACTCTATCCACTGAGTCACCTAGTTGGCTAAAGCCTCCATTTAGTCCCATATAAATTCTAAGAAAGTAAGCCCAAGTTGTGGCTATGTTAGGTTCTACCTTATGTAACTGGACAGGTTCATCACACACTTTCTATTTTCTAGGCATTTATTGAGGCAGTCAGGTGGCATGAGAGATAAAATGCCATTTCTGGAGTCAGGGAAACCAGTGTTTAAATCAAGCCTCAGACATTGACTGTGTGACCCTGGGTAAGTCATTTAAACTCTGCCTGCCTCAATTTCTTCAACTGTAAAATGGGGATAATTATGCACCTACCTTACACAGTTGTTGTGAGGATGAAAGAGGATATTTTGTAAAGCATTTAGCACTATGCCTGCACACAGTAGGTGTGCTCTATAAATGCACCTTCCATCCTTCTTTCCTTACTACATGTATTAATGTGCCAATAAATCATTTTCTTTGGAGTGATCAGTAAGGACTAGGTTAACACACTGGTTTCCAGAACCAATAGCAGCCTTAGGGGCTCCACATTTTGGACTTTAACCCAAACTACATCCTAGGCTTTTATCCAAGTAGAATAACCATCCCCTGAGACAGCTAGGCAAGTCTTCAGGAAGTCAGACCATTTGCTAGAGAATCCAGGGGCACTAGATATTTCTGCTTCCCTCTCCCCACTATCTCCTTATGCTACTACCCCAACCTGATTTTTTCTTCTGGTTTAGGCTCCTTCCCCATGGTCTGAAATGGTACCTCTGTGACTTTTTTGCAACATTGGGTAGTAGCAACATTTGCTTAGGGGAGGGTCATGAGATGTTCAAAATAAAGTATTTAGAGTTTTCCTCTGCTTTTAGCTCTAACTGCTACTAATAACAGCATGCGTCAGATTGGGGGGACTCCCAAAATACCAATTAAAAGAACATTTAGTCCCTCAATGGGAAATCCAGAACAGTTTTCATTTTGATTGCCTCAACCTTTATTTTTCTCTCCCACCAGCTTTGTAGACTTTCAGAGAGTCTAAGTCATTAGTCAGCAAATTTACAATATTTATTATGCATATTTTAAAGGGCAGAGTGCTACATCAGAAGGTTTTGTACAGTTAGGAAGAAGATAATAAAAACCCAATAAAATGATTATGATGAGGGTTCAAAGCTTTCACCAATTAATCCCAGCAAACAACATCTCCAAAGAGATAATGCTTAAATGCCAAATAAAGACAGCTCCATGATGACCACCATAAAGATGGAACAAAATTGCTAGTGAAACAAAACAAAAAATTGAAAACCTTATTCTTTGTTTTCTTTTTAGATACTTCCTAAAATGCAGAAAAATGAGAGAGCTTCTGTGGGGTATAGAGGCAAAGAATTTCTCAATCAAGTAGCCTAAGCGAAATCTCTAAGAGAGGAAAGGAAACACTTATTAAGCACCTACTATGTTAAATACTTCATAAATATCATCTTATCCACATAACAACCCTAGGAAGATTTGAATTCCGGTCTTCCTGACTCAAGACCCAGTGTTCTATCCACTACCTATTCAGAAAGACCATTTGGCTATGAAGTTAAAGTGCTCGATCTTTCCCAAGTTAACTGACTGTATGTCTTTAGATAGCTCACTTTGTTCCTCTGGTCCTCAGTTTCCTCATTAGCAAAATGTGAATAGTCTCCGTCCTACCTACCTACCTTGTCCTTCCCCAAGTTGTTGTGAGGACCAAATGAGATAGTTTTGAATGGTGAAGAACTCCAAATAAATGTGGCATATTGATGACGATGATGATGACGACAATGCTGCTGTCAGACTAGGATGGTAGTACTCTCCCTTCCAAGTTATTTTGTATTTAATTACATTTTAGTTACTTTCTTTCAAAGATTTATACATTTATATATGTACTTATTTTCTTCCATTAGAATGCAAACACTGTGAGAGGACAGATTGTTTTTTTCTTTGTCCTTGTTATCCCCAGTATCTCACATTGTGCCTGGCACAGTGGTACTTGATAATAGATGTTGATTGATTGTTATTATTATATTCTTTTTTTTGGAGGGGGGGGTGAGGCAGAGTTAAGTGACTTGCCCAAGGTCACATGCCTAGTAAGTGTCAAGTGTCTGAGGTCAAATTTAAACTCAGGTCCTCCTGACTCCAGGGCCAGTGCTCTATTCACTGCACCACCTGGATGTCCCTATTATACTCAACATAAAGGGATTCTGTGTAATTTTTAATCTTTTGTTAAGATATCTGGTAGACCAAGACACCTGAAAAGTGATCTGAAGCAAAAACCTGTGGAAAGTAGAAGATGAAGCTTCCGCAGGTTTGGGGAGCAATCTTCATTGAAAGGCATTTGATGGGATGTTAATAATTGAAGTGTAATGAATAATTGCAGCTGGGGGTCCAAAGCATCATCATAATTGCTGGTTTATTACTTTTTTAATATATTTGCAGAGTATTAATAATATTGAAATAATGCAATATGATCATGGGAAATAAATGAAATAGATCATTTGTCAAGAAAAGGGATTTTCAAATTGCAGGCGCTGCTCTTATGAGTTCCATGATGAATGTGGCATTGGGTTGTATTTTTCATTTTGGGAGATATTACCTGAAAATTTGTATTCCTGAAGCACCTCTGCCCTTGGAATTCTCACAGACATGAATGTGTCCTCAGGTATCTGAGGACAGACAAGCTAGCCCTGAAGACCCTGTAGAGCTCCTGTCTCCCATGAGCTTCAATCTTCTTCCAATGAAAAAAAAATGCCTTTGCTTTACAAGCAGCATGCATAGTGAAAAGAATGAAAGACTAAAACAGATATTAAGCCTGGATTCTAATCCTTTCATTGCAACTAAGTCCCTGCGGCTAAAGTAAAATCATTTATTTTCACAGGACTTCCATTTTGTCATTGGTCAAATGAGAACAATAAAACCTACCATAGCTACCTTTCAAGTTGCTGGAATCATAGATTTAGAACTGGAGGGGAACTTCAAGGTTACCTAATTCATTTTATAGTTGAGGCAACTGAAACCTAGAAAAGATAAATGACTTGTCCAATTTCACACAGGGAGTAAATGGTAGACACAGGATTTGAACCTATCACCTCTGACTCTAAATCCAGTTTATTGTCCTTGTTGTTGTTACTATTATAGAAACAGCCTGGTTTGGTGAAGAGATGACCAGGAAGATTTAAATCCCAGGTCTGATGAATACCAACTATATGGCCTTGGGCAAATTCACTCAACCAACCTCTGAATGTCTCCAAGTACAACACATGCAACCTTGGACAAGTCAATTAATTTCTCTAGCCCTATCTCTAAGACTATATACATTACAAACTGATTGAGGGAGATTCATCATGGCACTTCCTTGCACCCATGAAATAGCAAATCAGGATGAAAATAAAAAATTATCATCACCATCATCATTATCACCTTAAGTATCACTAATATCATCATTATTAAGAACTATTATGATATAGCACACAGAAAGCCAAATGTGGAGTCAGAAAGACCTGGGTTCAAGTCCTACCACTGCCATATATGTGTATGTGTAACCACTAGCAAATCATTAAACCTCTCATTGCCCCATGGTAGATCTTTAAGGGTCTAAGGGACAAAGGATTTGCTGATCTACACCATTGGAAGAAATCTATGAGCCAGGATCATAGATTTTGAGCTAGATTTTTACTCTAGAGGCCATTTGATCCAACTCTCCCAACCATTTTACAGACCAGGAAACTGATCACTGCAGTAATGTACAAGTCAAACCATGAGCCTGCAGCAGAATTCAATTCCACAGAGTGTGTGTGTGTGTGTGTGTGTGTGTGTGCGCGCACTCACGCACGTGTGCGCATGCATGCTGAAGAAAACCAGAAGCTTACCCTGGCTGGGATAACAGCACGATAGTACTCTGTACTACAATAGTAGTCTACCAGAGAACTGAGGAACATAAGAAACTGGAGCAGGACACTAGCATGTATATCTATCTGTATGTGTATACTGAGATAAGCCTGAGGGAAAGAGTCACATCCAGATGTCCTGTCCCTCTATAAGTCATTTAGGTTAGACTGACATTGTTAAGACATGAATTCTCCAGTGTGGAAAGAGGCTAAGACAACTTTGAAATCCAGGGCCCAGGAAAAACACAATCAAAGGGGAAGGAATCAGAAAGTGAGCAATAGAGAAATATAAGGTTGAAATGCCAAAGATCTTAGGAGAAGAAATTTCAGTTAAAGACCTTGTGCATAAGCAGATGAACTAAAAGGGAATATCTTAATAATAGAAGGTAATGTGGCCTCCAGAGAAGCTAAATATGCCCACATACCTGTGAATAAATGTTGCAAGACAAAGAAATATGTATGAACACCTGCCAAGGCAGAGGGCCCTATGGATTTTTTAAGTAGCATGGGCCATGACAGGATATTCACAAATGGTTTTAAAATATTAAGAATTGTGAGAATAGAATTGATGTTCTGCACAACAGAAATAATTAGCGAATACAAAAACTTGAATCCATAGTGAGAGAGAGAACAACTGATTGGCAATGCAAACACGAAAGTGAAGGACAATTTAGAAGAAGAGAAGCAAAAACAAATAACATTAAAAGAAATTTAAAATTAAAACATTTCTCCATACAAGCAAAACAAATTGATCTCTGCAACAAGATATATAGAAACAACTATAGATTATGCATCTCCCACAAAAACACAAGAAGTCAAAAAATTTGAGCATCATTATGTAAAAACATAATAAAAGAAAATTGCCCAGAACTTTTGAACACAGAAAACAAAATGGCAGTCAAAGGAATCCACATATTGCTTATGGAAAAAAAAATTAAAAACACTATGTTGCAAACTCCAAGACACATAGTAGTTAAATTCGACAATTCTGATACAAGATATTCCAAGAAATGGAATTGCATGACATTAAGTGTGAGACTTTTTTTTTCAGTTGTTCTGGGGACCAAGAGAGTAAAATAGAGAAGGTGAAGGCTGGAGATTGGACTGGAATAAAGAATCAAGGAAGTTGGTGGGGGAGAGGAGGCAGAAAAAAGAAAGGAAAAGTGGAATATGGAGAAATCAGTGAGGACATTGTGAGATAGTCCGAGCTAGAACAACCAAGGAATACTTCGGTCAAACATAAAAATCCTGTTTCTACAGGACATCTTAAGGAATTGAGATGTCAGCCACCTTTGGTTGTTCAAAAGATAACAGGATCATAGATCTCTAGTCAAAAGCAGTTGGTCACTGAGCAGTGTTCACTAACTAGCTCTCCAGAAAAAAAAAAATTCAAACAACACCCTTTTAAGTTTAATCTGTTTTGTTGATATATTCTGAATCACTTTCTTAAATTAGAAAATCAGTAAAACAATAAATCAACCTCTGATTTTTAGTGTTTGCTGATTTCCAAAGTATAAATGCTCACATGGAAAATTTAACAGTTGGCTCCAGAAAGTTAATTCAAGCAGACTCCAGTATACTTCTTTTTTTTTTCAATTTCTTCATATGAAAACTGCCCATTCATATCTTTTTTTTTTGCCTTTTTTTGGAGGGGGGAGGGTAGGGCAATTAAAGTTAAGTGATTTGTCCATGGTCACAGGGATACAGTATACTTCTTAAACTATTAGGTCACTGAATACAACTCTCATTTCATAGGTGAGAAAAGTGAGGCCCAGAGAATTTAAGTGATTTCCCAGGGTCACACAGAGAATATACTCTATTGCTCCCAGGACTGGGCCTGGTGTGGGGTTTGGGGTGGGGGGGGGGACGCGCAGATGTCAGGGTGGAGACCTGTAAGCTACTTCCAGAAGATTTTCAAGAACGGAGAAGGGGGAAGAATAAGCATTTATATAGTAGCTACCATTTGCCAGTACTTATAATGTACATTGTGCTAAGTACTTATAATGCAAATTAATGAATATAGAAATACATATTATAAAATACAAATATGTATTATGTCACATCATACAAATATACATTAATAATACAAATATTATCTCACTTGATCCTCACAAAATCCTTGGGATGTAGGCACTATTATCCTCATATTATAGTTGAGGAAACTGAGGCAAATGGGGATGTTAAGAAAATTTTCCAGAGTCACATAGCTAGTAGGTGTCTGAGGTCATATATGAATGCTGGTCCTCCTGCCTCAAGCTCAGTACTCTATCCATTGTACCACAAAGTCTTCTCGACCTCCAGAGGTCATGCTTCCCAAAGGCTGATTTTGGTAGTCACCTATTCACCATATCCTAGGTTTAGATTTAGGAAGACCCTTAAAGATCATTGAGTCCAGGACTTTATAATTTTTTTTCAGTTCCTTTCTCATGACTTTCTCTAAATCTTCCAATACTGCCTATTCAAAGTGGGAGGAAATAAATTCTAGAATTAACCACACATATGAATATAAGAGATTAAATTGAGAATAATTGATTTCAATAGGTTAATACATTTATTTGCAAAATTTCCCTCTCAGTATACACATACAGATACACATGCTAGTGTCCTGCTTCAGTTCCTTATGTCCCTCAGTTCTCTGGCAGACTACTATTGTAGTACAGAGTACTATTGTGTTGTCATCCCAGCCAGGGAAAGCTTCTGGTTTTCCTCAACACACACACACACACACACACACACACACACACACACACACACACACACACACACACACTCTCTGTAGAGTTGAATTCTACTGCAGGCTCATGGTTTGACTTGTACATTACTGCAGTGATCAGTTTCCTGGTCTGTAAAATGGTTGGGAGAGTTGGATCAAATGACCTCTAGAGTAAAAATCTAGCTCAAAATCTATGATCCTGGCTCATAGATTTCTTCCAATGGTGTAGATCAGCAAATCCTTTGTCCCTTAGATCCCTAAAGAGCTACTATGGGGCAATGAGAGGTTTAATGATTTGCCATTGGTTACACATACACATATATGGCAGTGGTAGGACTTGAACCCAGGTCTTTCTGACTCCACATTTGGCTTTCTGTATGCTATATCATAGTACTTCTTAATAATAATGATGATATTAATGATACTTGATATGATGATGATGATGATGATGATGATGACGACGATGACACCAATTTGTCTGATAAATTTTTCACACTCCCTTGGTGATACTCTTCATTCTAGTCAAGAATCACTGCTCTCATCCAATTCCCTCATTTTGCAGACAAGAAAACAAAAAGATTAAGTAACCTTACTAAGGCCACATAATTAACGAACTGGGATTTAAATTTGAGCTAGGATTTAAATTCACATCTCTCCTGACCTCACATTTAGAAAAGAAGGAGAACATAGATAGTAATTGTCAGAAATGTGATTTGAACCCAGATCTTTTGATATCAGATCCAGAATCCATTCCCCTATACTACATTGCTACACTTAGCTCCAAGTAATCAGGTCACCACAATGAACTATATGGGCACTTAGCTCCATGGGAGTTAAAAGAGCTACTACTCAGTGGACGGATTATTTTAGTGTAAAGACATTCTGTCAAGCTGGGAACCAACAGGCATTTAGGAAGTACTTACTATGTGCCAAGCCTTGTGCTAAGTGCTGGTGATACAAAAAAGTCAAAAAGAAAAAAAAAAACAGTACCTGCTTACAAGGAGCTCACAATCTCATTAAGGAGACAACATGCAAACAATTATGTACAAAAATGATATACACAGGATAAATTGGGAGTAGTCTCAGAAAGTACCAAGGTTGAGGAGACCGGGAAATTCTTCTTGCAGAAGGTGGAACTTTAATAGAGACTTGAAGGAAGTCAAGAAAGCCAGGAGGTAGAGATAAGGAGGGAAACTATTCCAGAAATTTGGGGATGGGGAGATGCAGGGTGCAATAGGGATACAACTGGTTAAAATGCTCAGTCAGGACATGGATTAGCATATGCAAGGAGCAACAGGGAAATACCCAGGAGTGGGAGGGAGGAAAATTGAGAAGACTAGAAAGGCAGGAAGGGGTCAAATAAGGAAGTATTTAGATGCAAGTCACAGTGCTAGGTACTGAGAAATATGAGTAACTGTAAGGCACAATAGGATGTGGATCTACATGCAGGATATCCAGAGGAAGCTAAGTATCTATATATCTGTCTCTGGGACTTCCCTTCTTAACTGCTGAGAGTGAGGAAGAGACATTGGAGACCTCAAGGAGAAAAAGGAATTTCTAAACTGTGGCCAATCAATTTGATTTGAGGATCATCCAACAGCTGTGATCAAACAGTATCAGCTTTCAGTTCTATTTAATTATATGCTCTCCTCCAGTAGCACTCTACGGCCTCAGGAGAAGAAGCAGAGCAAGTCAGGGGTGGATGATCCAGGGCTAGTGATTGCTAGGATGGGCTCAGATAGTTAGACATGACTGAGATCTTGGGGTATGGGAAAGGGCAGGGGCAAATAGTTGGTCAATGGGACCCAGGGTTGGGAAGAATTCAAGTGTACTAAGGAGATGAGCTTTTATATGATCACATATCTAGATCTGTTGTTGGTGCTCTTGTTCTTGTTGTTGTTGTTATTCAGTCATTTTGGCCACGTCCAACTCTTCATGATCGCATTTTGGGTTTTATTGGTAAAGATACTAGAGTGGTTTGCCATTTCCTTCTCCAGCTCATTTTACAGATGAAGAATGGAAGCAAACATGGTTAAGTGATTTGCCCAGGGTCACACGGCTAGTAAGTATCTGATGCCAAATTTGAACTCAGAAAGAGTCTTCCTGACTTCAGGCCCAGCATCTAACCACTGTGCCACCTAGCTGCCCATCTAGATCTTTAAGAGACCTCAGAGACCATACAATCTAAACTTCTCATTTTACAGGCAAGGAAACTGGGGCACAGGGACATTAATTGATCTGCACAAGATCACACAGGCTATATGCATCAAAGTTGAGACTTGAACCAAAGTTCTCTGACTCCAGGGCCTTTCCAGTATACCACTATACCACTATTGCCTTCCATACTTAATACCAGAGATTCTGAAACTTATTTGGTGTACCACCTCCTTTTTAAAAATTACTCAATGCCCCCTGGAAATCTACTTTCTTTAACCCTTTAATGGTCTTTTTGAAATCTGCATCATTTCAAAAGATATAATTTTTTAAGTGACGCATCTAAATTTAATAAATTATAAATTTGCGGGTTTCTTCCTGCATTTAAATTTTGATGATGTACTATTATATCATGTAACAATAAAGTATCATATTGTAAACAAATTATTTCATACACATATTCCTGCTGGAATATGGAACATATATATGTAAATATATACATACATATGTATATGTGTGTGTGTATACATATATATGTATATCTGGACTTCCTGACAATGCAAGACATGCTCACCAGTAGTCAACACTTCCTAACCTGTCAGCAGACTTGACCACTGATTGGTTATCATTTATATTATGTGTGCTTATTTGACTCTAACTTTATTACTCAACAGATGAAACATATATGAATGGTTTTTCAAAATTTTCTTCTCTTCTCTTCTTTCCTTATGCTTCCACCACCCCCTTATTTTTATCCAATGTCCCCTAACTGCACCCAAAGCTACTACTGCTCCCCTGGATCATTCCAGCACCCCCCAGGGGACAACATTGCCCACTTTTGGTACCTATGCTTAATACTAATTCCTCCTACCATCTCTATAGAAATCATAGGCTCACAGACTTAGTACTAGAAGGGACCTCAAAAGCCGTTTAGTACATCTAGACAACCCCCTCCTTTTAAAAATGAGAAAACTTTTAGTGATTGTGAATGCCAGATATTTACACATCCAGTAAGTTTTAGAGCAGGTATTTGAAACCAGGTCCCATGATTTGAGGGCCACTGTCATTTCCCCTTGACCATGACTGATCCTCATACTTCCACTAATTCCTCTTGCTATATTGACAGAAAGCCCAACATTGCCAGCATTATAGCTTAAGAATATTTGGTGCTTTCAAAAATAATTGTGTTAGTCTTGGTAATGTTCTAAAATATGAATTGAAAACATGACAAATGAATGAGAAGTGGTAGTCTCTTTTAATTAATATTTCATATTGTCCCTCAATGTAACATAGATCAAAGAAAACCTGGGAGAGGGTACAATATTTCTTGCCTGCCTCTGTCAGTGGTTACTGAAATTTTATGAGTCATTTAGCTAATTATCCTATTCTGGAATTCATATATCTATGAATTCTGAGAAGAGTATTCCAGTATGACCAGATCAAGGCCACCATTATAAGTGGACTGACCATCCGTGACAATGAACAAACCTTTATAACTATCAAAAGACTCTAATCTTCACAGATATGAACTACAAGCTATCATTAGCACATTTTCTCCACTCCATCATCACTGAGAATATCTGCCTGCAATCTAATTCCTGGAACTTCATAGAAACATGGAAGTTTTAGAGCTATAAAGGACCTTAGAGGTCATCTTGCCTAATCCTCCCCCTTACTTTACAGATAAGGGAGCTGAGGTCCAAGGAGGTAAAGGGACTTGCCCAATACCACACATGTAATAAATGGCAGAATTTAACTCAAAATCACATCCCCTGTCTTGTGACTTGTCACCATATTATGCTCTACCACACTGTTTCCATCATGTATCTGAGTTGCCCACATGCTTTGCCCAGTCATTTGTGTTTTGCAGAGGCACAACTAGAAATCCCACCCACGAGAGTTCTGAGGGAAGGACAGCAACACAAAGCAATTTAGGGAGGAAAGAGATGAGAAGGACGGATCTTAAACCCTGAGAAACAAGATGCTATAGGTAAAAAGACCATGGGACAAAAGCAATGCCCCATGGACAAAGATACCTCCTCACAAAAAACTGCAAGGTCACTGCTGGGAGTTCACTGAGGGAAGGGAGCAGAGTGAGGTCGAGCCTATACTAATGATGGTTTACCATGGCTTCTCAAAAGAGCTTAACTGTCTCTTTGGTGTGAGTTTCTTTCTCTCACTATTGGCAAGTTGACAAGGGCATTTGGCGTTCATCCTCCAAGAGTTCCTTTTTTGTCTTCTCTTATCTCTAAACTGCTAAGTTCAAAATTAGGGGTGGGTCTTGTTTTTACTTAGTAAAAAGGTACAATTGCTGTCAGTGCCTTCTAAATTTCAGTGCCCTAGGGCAATGCCCAAGTTACCCCACCCTAATATAGACATTGGTATTTTATCTTGTTCTCTCTGTCCTCTCTTTCTCTCCCTTTCTTCCTCCATATCTTTTATAGGCTACAATAAAAGACCATAAGACTAGAGGTCATTTTATCTAACCCTTTGAAACTCTTTAATGATTAAAGATATTGAGATGCAATTCCATAGGCTCTTTACATCATCCTATACCCTTAAATGTTAAGTTAATGAATATCTTTCTATTTGATGTGGGACTTACTAATGAAACATTTCAGCTCAAAGATGCTGTCTTTTGGAGCCTAACTGAAAATGTGACCCAAAAAAGGATTGAGGTAAGGGAAGGAAGAGATCCAAGAGGGAACAGAGGATTGGAATCTAGGAATTAAGTATTTGGGGGAAATTGGAGTCATTGAGAGCAAATTAAAACACAATGTCTCAACTACCCCCAAAATACAGCTTAATCTGCAACACACCCTATTTACCAAGGCCAGATTGAAATACTAAAATCTGCCTAGATTAATCACACACACACACACACACACACACACACACACACACACACACACACCAATACAAACTGCTGCTTATTATCTTCTATATATTTGACACAATTACTTTATGAGAAATCTTAAAATGTTCTGCGGTAATAACTACCAGTCAGCAAGAGGAAAAAATAAAAAACCTTCAGCACAGCTGATAACATGTATATAGGGAAGAATACTGAAGAAAACCCTTTAAACATTTTTAATTAATCTTTTGCTTCTTTTTTGTATAATTGACATTACTCTGTACTTGCTTGCCCTGAAGAATGAGGTCATTGGGCTTATGGCAAAGAAACTCCAGCCAAAGAGGGATCCTTTAAAGGGGGAAGAAGAAAAAGAAGAAAAGAACTCAAAAGACAATCATCAGAACTATAGTGTGACTGCTGTTCTTGGTGCTGAAAAGGTCTTCAACACTGGAAACTTCCTCTCACCAGCAAGAGCAGATAGGACTTCAATGACTTATTTTTCAAAGTCATTTGTCTTCTCTGGCTGAGCTTCATTATTTCACTGCTTTGGTATGAAGCCACCACACGGCATGACACAACCATGTTTATTTAATTAGCCTGATAGACTTTAATTGGGAGACAAAAGGAGAAAGCCTGTAGATTATAATCACAACTTTTAATTGCTTGTCTTGGGAGGCTGTTCATTATCTTGATGGGACCATGACACGCCCTTTCGAACTCCCGCATCTGTGTTTACTGCGGCACTTGAGAACTGGCACCTGTTGGTTTGGTCCCAGCCTTTCATTAAGGGACTGCTGTGAGCAGAATTAGCCAGGCTTCTCCATCATAGACCTGCTGTTGAGCCAGATTTTCCTGAGGGGCTATTATATTTCAGAAAGGGAGGGACACTTAAACTCAATACTTCTTGAACTCACAGGGTTCACAATGCCCAGGAAAGTCTTATTCTACTTTAATATCATTTTTGGCATAGTGGAAAGAGAGCTGGCATTGAATGCAGGGAGACCTCAGCTTACTTCCTGACACATATGTCAATATATAAACCTGGTCAGCTGTGTGACCCTGGCAAGTTACTTATGCTTGCAGTGCTCCAGGCAACTTCCTTGGACTATGAGTTCTAGAGAAGGTACCTTTCTCCATTGAGAGATGGAGTTTCCTCATCTGAGAGTTTCCTACACCAATGAAATCACACACTGCATTCCCAACTTATCCTAAGTTAATGTGCTATAATGGTGAGAGTACTCCCATTAGAGAATCCGGGTTTTCTTCCTATTTCTGCCACAAATTAGTTGTGGCCTTGGGAAAAATCATTAACCTGTCCATGTCTCAATTTTCTTACTTGTAAAGTGAGAGGGTTAAACTAGATAGTGTCTAAGGACTTTTCAGCTCCAAAAATCCAAGATTCTATGAGCATTCTTACAGACATTTTTCTTATTTTAAATGGTTCTAGATTCTGGTGACTTTGTGCAAATTACTTAACATCCTTGGGCCTCAGTTACTTCATCTATAAAATGAAGGAGTTGGCATATATGACCTCTGAAGTCTGTCCCTTTCACCCCTACATGTGCTATCCTGTGATCCAATGGATACGTTGGGTCATAGTCACCTAGATGCATAAGTACACACATATGAACACCCCAGTTGGATCATACCTGGAACAGTTTATTCACACCAAGCAACAGCATTTTAGTGGGACCTTTCAAGGTTAAGAAGTTGCTAGGAACAGCCCCTCTGGATTGGGAGCAGAATCGTGTTATAACTATCAGGGCAGCAAGGTCTGGAGAGAAATAAAACAAGCTAGGACTCCAGTCGTGTCACAATATTTTCCCCATGGTTTATGGCAAGCTCCTAGAATGCAATTTTTTGGCATAAATTATTGCGGCATTTTCCTGACTCACCCGCTCCCCGCTGTAATGGCCCCTTCTCACCATGGGGCACGGGTGAGCCTTTGTGATTTGTGCCCTTTTTTATAGTTCAATTTATCAGTATTTGGAGCTGCAAGTACATGGCCAGGCAGAGTGAAATCATCTTTTAGGTTTGCAAGTTTCTTGGTTGGGGGGTAGGAGGGTGGAGATTAGAAGAAGGGGAGGGACAGAATGTGTCAACAGCATCATCACTATCAAGGACTTCAGAGCAGAGGAAGAACAACTCAGAGATGCAAAGAACATTGGCACCTATCAAGGACACCTGCATTCAATAGGCAATAAGTCAGTATACAAGGGGCACATATAACTGGAATGCTAGCAGTAGAAAACTACTGGTGAATGGAGACTGGTTACCTATGAGTCTGTCAGAGACTGGTGCAAACATTAAGCAGGAGTAAACTCTTGGTTTGGTAAGACACTTCAAGTCCTAGTCCTACTTATGAAGTATATTTTTGTGGCTTCCTGGGGATTCAGCCATACTCATGAGGCATGATTTATTCTTCATGTTCCTGGAAGAATGGGACCTGAAGAGCAACACAAGTATTCTTTGTCTAGGAACAAGCAAAGACCAAGGGCAGGCATATCACCAGGGAACACCTGTGACAGTGCTCAGTCTAAAGGGCTTTTGCTAACATGGCTCCCTTTGCTTATCAAGAGAACCACAAAGGAGGAGTAAAGGCTTTTTGCCAAAATGAAAATGAGGCCCAATTTAAGGGCTGGAGGAGATGGAGCCTTTGAAAAGTTGGGCTGTGGGAAAGGACTCTCTGAGGTAGCAGGAAAAACTAAATAGAGTCTTCACCAAGTTGGGCATATTCTTAGAAAAATCTTCCCTTTGGGACTTAGTTATAGTAAGAGAGGAGTAGTGTGACCTAGTGGATATGGAGCTGGACTCAGAGCCAAGAAAAACTTGGTTCAAGTCCTGCCAAACTTTGACCTGTCTGGCTGTGTGACTCTAGCCAAGTGACTTAACTTCTCAGTTCTCTAAGAAACCCTCTAAAATTTAAGCTAGAGAAGATATACTCTTAAAAATTTAAGCTAGAAAGAAGACACTCACTTGCATTGGTAAAGGGAGTTGCCTCACCCAGGAGTTCCCACCACCACTGAAATCAAAATTCCAGTCCCTATTTCAGAATGTTTACTTTCATATAACAATTAAGATTACAAAGAGCTTTTGTATATTTTGTCCTATTAAGTCCTCCCGACAATCCTATGAAATATGCAGTATAAGTATTAATTATCTCTCCCATTTTACAGCTGAGGAAACCAAAACTCAAAAATTTCAAAACAATTAGTCTAAGAATACATAGTAAATGATAAAGATTATACTAATCCTTCAGACCTCAAGTCCATTGTTCTTTCAACTGGACCACATTGCCTTTGGAATCCCTAGCACCAATCCCAGGCTATATAGAAGAAAGACAACAGAAACTTGAAAAATTCAAGTGACTGGCTTTTCATAGCCTCAGAAGCTAGGTTAAAGGATTGTCTCTTTAAGAGTTCCTGTTAAGATGCACATATCCCTGGAGAGAAATAAATATTGAGGTGTGTAATAAGACATGGTGTTGGGGAGAAGAAATTACTACTACTACGACTACAACTACTAATAATAGTGACAGGTATCCATAAAGCACTTTAAATTTCTCAAAGCACTTTAGAATACATTCTTGTTTGATCAAGCAACTATCAAGATACAGAAAGGATTTATATGAAGAAGAGATAAACTTAACAGTTGGGAAAGATAGATGTAGGTCTGACACAGAGACACTGAAACTCAGTATGAATAGTAAATTCATATGTAAATAGTCTGAAAAATATAAATCACTCCTTAAACATCATATGAACTTACATACAGAACACTTTGAAACCTGAGTTTTCATACCGACTCTGCCACTTTTCACTTTTGTAAATTTGAACAACATCTCTAAGCTTCAGTTTTCTTATATATAAAATAGAGATAATACTTTCGGATTATTGTGAGGAAGACATTTTGTAAAACATAAGATGTCGTATATATGTGAATTTTTATTGTTTTCAATAAGTGTAAATATGTTGTTATTGATGCTAGTAAGGAGAATTGGAAATGGATGGGGATTTGGGTATAGTCATTGTATTGGGCCTTCAGGGTGGAGTTAAATTTTGGATGTTGAGTTGGCGCCTTTTGACAAAAGGTGATTGCTTGGTTTTCCAAGAAATCTCTTAAATATGTATCATTTTCTTTTGTTTTCCCTTTTCCTTTCCTTTGTGAGCCTTAAAGCACTGTGTAAGCTTGTATTATTCCCAATTCCATGGAGGAGAATGAAAACAAAAATCCCAAAGATATGTACCCTCGTGTAATGTTCGGCCCTCAGATTCTTCTAAATACACTATAGGAAATCCCAGCTTTCACTAAACCCTATTCCTTTCCATAGAAATGGGACTATAGAGAGGATCACAGGATCATAGATTTAAAGCTAGAAGGTACCTTAAAGACTGTCCTAGCCCAAGGTTTCTTATCCAGGCACCCATTTTTTTAAATAACATTTTATTTTTTCCTCAATTACATGTAAAAGCAATTTTTAATACTCATTTTTTAAATGATGAACTCCCTCCCTTCCTCTCTCCCTGCCCTGGATGGTAAGCAGTTTCACATAGATTATATATGTGTGACCATGCAAAATATTTCCACACTAGCATCTTGTGAAAGAAAACAGACAAAAAGAAAAGAGAGTTTTTCTAAAAAGTATGCTTTGATTAAATTCAGACTTCATCAGTTCTCTCTGTAGGTGGATAGCACCTTTCATCATAAGCCCTTTGGAATTGTCTCAGGTCATTGCATTGCTGATAACAGCTAAGTCATTCACAGTTGATCATCATGTAATACTACTGTTACTGTGTACAATATTCTCCTGGTTCTGTTCACTTCACTTTGAATCAGTTTATGTAAGTCTTTCCAGGTTTTTTTCTGAAATCATATTGCTTATCATTTCTTATAGCACAATAGTATTCCATTATAGTCACATACTATAACTTGTTCAGTCATTCTTCAGTTGTCAGGCATTCCCTCAATTTTCAGTTCTTTGCCACAACAAAAAGAGCTGCTCCAAATATTTTTATGCATGTAGGTCCTTTTCCTTTTTTTGAAATCTCTTTGGGATATAGACCTACTAGTAGTATTTCTGGATCAAAGGATATCCATAGTTTGATAGCTATTTAGACACAATTCCAAATTGCTCTTTAGAATGGTTGGATCCATTCACAACTTCATCAACAGTACATTAGTGTCCCAATTTTTCCACAACCCCTACAACATTTATCATTTTCCTTTTCTGTCATATTAGCCAATCTGATAGGTATGAGATGGTACCTCACAGTTGCTTTAATTTGCATTTCTCTAATCACTAGTGATTTAGAACATTTTTTCATATGACTATAGATAGCTTTGATTTTTCTTTATCTGAAAACTGTCTGTTAACATCCTTTGACCACAAATCAGTTGGGGAATGTCTTGTGTTCTTATACATTTGACTCAGTTCTCTATATATTTGAGAAATGAAGCCTTTATCAGAGATATTTGCTCTAATAAATTTTCCCAGATTTCTACTTTCCTTCCAATATTGGTTGCATTAGTTTTGTTTGTGCAAAATATTTTTTAATTTAATATAATCAAAATTATCCATTTTATATTTCATAATGCTATCTCTTATTTCATCATAAATTCTTCTCTTATCCATAAATCTGACCAGTAAATTATTCCATGCTCCCTTAATTCGCTTATGATATCACTCTTTATGTCTAAATTATGTTCCCATTTTGACCTTATTTGGTATACAGTGCATGAATTTTTTTTAATTTTGATATCTCAATATGATTGGCTTCCTTTGTACTACTACATACTTCATTTTATTCATTTTAAAACATTACTTGTAAAGGGCATGACATCAAAAAAGGCTAAAAACCTAAGCCTAGTCTTCATTCTACAGATGAGAAAGTACGACTGGAAGAGGTTAACAGGTTAAATATTTTGCCCAAGATCCCCCCGATAGCAAGTAGCTGGGATGGGATTTGAACTCATGCCTTCTGACTCCAACTTCAAAACCCTTTCCACAGTACCATGCTTCCCACAACAACCCCTCCAATTAAGAATAAACATTTGAATTCTTTCCTGCAATGACCAATTTACCAGTCTATTTATCGTACTTCCAGAATGCATTGGAAAGGGGGAGGACAGTTAAAAAGTTGGGAAGGGACAATGGAAACACTGCTGAATAGAATTCTTGAGACCCCAAGATTTTGGAACCTTTGTTTCTTATCTGAGCTTTTAGCCAGAGCTAAAGTAAGAACATTAAGTCTCAATAAGCTTTCTTAGTTTCTTGGTGCAGCATGTTTAAGTGTTTTGGTTTGCCCTTGTCAGTCCAGTATTTGCATCACTTCTTTACCTCCTCCAAATGGAAAATAAAGATAAAGTTTGAGACAGGTACAGAAACCAATGTCCTTAGCAAAGCTACCTTTAAATACGCTGGTAAATTGGTAAGAGGGCAACTGTGTGATGCAATGGATAAAGCACCAGGCCTGGAATCAGAAAGACTCATTTTCCCTGAGTTCAAATCTGATCTCAGACACTAGCTATGTGACCCTGGGCAAGTCACTTAATCCTATTTGCCTCAGTTTTCCCATCTACAAAATAGCTGGACAAGGAAATGGCAAGCCATTCTAGCATCCTTGCCAAGAAAACTCCAAATAGCATCACAAAAGAATCTTATATGACTGAAACAACTGAACAATAACAACAACAAAGTTAGTGGAAATGGAAGCAACACTTCTGAGATGCCCTAAGACTCCTGCCCAAAGAATAGCTAAGAGGAAATCTTTTAAGAGAAGGATGAGCTGCAACACTGGAGAATGGGTAGGAGAAAGTGGGATGAGGGGAGAAGAGAAAGGCAGGATCAGTGAACCCAGGAGATGATCTTGCAGCCTAAAGATTTTTATCAGGCAAGTTTTAGAAGAATTAAATTAATAATTTACCTGAGCAAATAAAATTCATTCATGTGAAACAGGAAGTCTTTCTCTCTTAAGGGCAAGGTATGCAGCTTACATCTTCTTGACAGACCTGGCTTCCTCTATAGCAGTGGTGCAAAAAAGGAAGAATGAGGTGAGGCTATTCCCCACAGGAAAGACCCTCCCTATCATCCCTTCCCGCTACAAGAAACTGCTGCCTGGGACTGGGACCCTGAAAGATATTCCCTCCCAAAGAACCTGTGACAACGTTAGGAAGTGGGAATTTAAAAGATTGTGGTGGGTGTTTCTGCTTTCCTGCCCCAGAACTCTGGTAAATTATGCAAGGAGTTCTATTTTTAAGATTTTGCCTTCCCACAGCCAGAAAACTGGCCTCTGTACTCCCCAACTCTCCACCCACCATCCAGATGGCTCAATTATTCCAACTTTCCTCTGTGGGGCAGAGCTAGCCCCTGGCAATATAGTAAGATAAGAAGACCAGTAGACTAGGATTCAGAAGATCACTTCTACTTCTGACTCTCACTTTCTAAAGTTGTATGACCTTGGACAAGTTATTCCACATCTCTGCACGGAAAGAATGCTAGGATTTTGAGTCAGATGACTTTGGTTCAACATCTAGCTCTGGTTCAAATCCCAAAACCTGCTACTTGCTACCAATCTTTCCTTGGATAAGTCATACAACCTCTCTGGGCCTCAGTTTACTAATTTGTAAGATGAAGTGGTTGGACTAGATGGTGTCTGAGGCCCCTTCTGTCTCTAAAGCTGTGATCCTATTAAGGCTACTTCGTGATCCAGCACATTTCCTAGTATGACCCTGCTACTTCCCAGGTAAGTTGGTGGAGGACAACTTACTACCACATGCTATCTGGGGCCAGCAGTTCCTTTACTTAGCCCTTGGAGAGTTAATCTGCCTTGAGTAAATTATCTATTTCTTATTGCTTCTCGTCTCTATGTTGTCAAAATGCTCTGATTCTTTTGACCTCAGCTAATTAGATGGGCAGGCGCCTGGTAGTAGAGGGAACCCGGGTGAGCAAAAACACCTGCCAAAGCAACTATTTATTGGTGCTCCTGAGTGTCAGAGTGTGAAGAGGGCTGCAGATTGTATCTAAATGTGCTAAGCCTGAAGAAAATGATGATGCTCAAGAGGCCAGCATTTAGAATGTTTCGCAAAACACAGAGGGAAAGCAAGATATGAAATATAGAAACCAGAACCTGGGGAACCATCCACACTAATAACCCTGTTCCCCTTAGGAGTAGGAATTGAGAGGCAGGTTTGGACTTGCATACAGCTATACTTTACCTACTTTTGTACATGGGGGAGCAACATGGAGTCCCTTTGTTGAGTCAGTCTCCGACTTTGCAGTCAAATGTTGGGAAAACAATTTACCATGGTGGATTATTGCCTCCCTTGTGGTAAACAACTGCTGTGAAGGCATCTCTAAAAACTCAGCAAGGGAATCAAGGAGGTAATTGATGGGCCAGAAGAGTCAAAAGATGAGGCCACTTTCTTTGGATATTACTTCAACAGGAAAGGCAGTGTGGCTTGAAAAGAGGAATCATAAAACTTTGGTTCTCATCCTTGGTTTTGCTATTTCCTGGGTGATCAGAAGCCAAGTCTCTACATTTCTCTGAGCCTATGTTAACTCACATACAAATGGGGATGATAATCCATGCATTTCTTCATTCACTGGTGTTATAAGAACCAATTGAAATAAGGAATGTAAAAAATCTCAGAGCTGGAACAGAAACCAAAAGCCATCTAGTCCAATCTGTATGTGAAAAAGAATCCCTGCAACATACTTCCAGCCTTGGAAGACCATCAATGTGAGGATACCCACTTTCTCCTGCAGTAACCCATGCCACTCTTAGATAACTCTAAATCAGCGGTTCTCAATCTGTGAGTTATGTTCAATTTGTAACAATGAAAATACATCCTGTATATCAGATATTTACATTACGATTCATAACAGTAGCAAAATTATAGTTATGAAGTAGCAACAAAAATAATTTTATGGTTGGGGGCCACCACAACATGAGGAACTGTATTAAAGGGTTGTGGCATTAGGAAGGTTGAGAACCACTGCTCTAAATCCTAGGAAGTTTTTTTCCTCATCTCTTTAGTACCTCAATGAACTCAACCCTACAGTATTTCCCCCAAAGATACAGATCATTATTGAGAGCCTAAATCTATCTTACTGCCCTTTGTACCTGTAGGGCCTAGTTGTGCATTTAGGGAGCAAAAGGAATAGGTCCCCCTTGTGACATTCCTCTAGACAGAAGCCCAGGGTAAGTGATATTTCTAAGGTCAATCAGTTGAGAGTCAGATGCACATTTGGACCCAAGTCCTCAGACTTTAAAGTCAATGCTCTTTCCCATTTATCACACTGCTGTCATTGAATGTGTTAGTTATTGCTACTAACTTTATTTCATTTGCAAGTTTTATAACCATGTTATCTAACAAAATCATTGATTAAAAAAACGTCAAGCAGTACAAGGTCAAGCACAAATCCCTAAGGCACTCTAATAAAGTCCTCTTCAAGGTATTCTTCATGCCATTCAATATTCCTCTGGATCTGACCATTGAATCAGTTCTAAAAGCACCTGACTGTTCTAACATCTAGCCCCCATCTCTCCATCTGGTACACAAGAATTACATGAGACTTCATCAACTGATTTACTAAAACCTAAGTAAGGCATATCTAGTTTTCTCCTGACATATCTGCCTAGAATCACTTTTTGTCTTGTTTTTGTTTTGCTTGCTTTTGTCTGGACATGTGATTTCATTGGTGTAAAGAACTTTCTCTACCAATACAGAATGGCACCTACTCTGTAATGTACATTTAAAAAGAGTTGCTTGTGGCACTGAGAATTTAAGTAACTTCTTATGGTAACACAGTCAATATGTATCAGAAGTAGGGCTTGAAACTAGGACTTCTTGCCTCTGGGGCCCATTCTCTGTTCACTATACAACCCTATTTTATCAACTTATTAACCTTGTCAAGAAAAAAGGAAATGAGAACAGTCTGGTATAATGTGTTATTGATGAAGGCATGCTATGTCTTATTAATTATTGTTTTCTTGTCTAGTCATTCAGTTATCAGCCACATGCATTCTCATATTTTGACAGGAATCAAAATCAAGTTTAGCATCCTAAAGATTGCAGTTCCCACCATCTTCCCTTCCCTTGGTTTTGTTTTGGTCTGTTTCATTTCACTGAGGACAACATGTGCTTTTCTCTAATCCTGCACAACCTTCCTCACGATCTTCCAGAGACAACAGGTAGTGGCCCTGCAATCACATTTGCCAATTGTTCTTGTTGCTAGTTGTTATTATCATTGTTGAAGATGATGACATTTGGTTTTGTTCGTTTTTTTGTTTTAAGTACTTTACAATGTAGTTTAGCATGACCTCAAGACATTAATTCATCAAAGACAACTAGGTGTCTTCTTACTCTACACAAAGCAGGTGCTTAATAAATGCTGACAGACTCCTTTGTTGAGTTTCAGCTTTCTAGTGACCATTTTTGTCCAGTTCTTTATAGTCCAGAAATGTCTTCTTGCCAGGGAAAAAAGAAACAAAGGAAGAAATGAGTGGCTATGACTGATTTCTCATCACCATCAGTTATCATTGTCCTATCCACCCTCATCAATGGCCCTATCCCTTTTAAAGCCTTCTCTTTTTCAATACAGTTTTAAATAACATTCTGTTGCCCTCACCAGCCTCACCTCTCATTCTGAGCTTTGGCACATGTGCCACTTTTCTCCCATAATGGTAGCATTGCTTTATATTCGTTACCAATCACTTGTCCTTGCTTCCATCTTCTATACAATTCTTAAAAGCCTATTTTCAATGAGTTCCCTGAGCATCTATATCAGTCTTTTAAACAAATTTCCCCTTTTCTCTTCACTGGAAGTTTCTGTCTTTGTATCTTCAAAATTTGATTTTTGAGAGGATCCCATCTATACTAAGTTAACTTCCCCTGTAGAATTTAGACCATGGGATTGTTGAGGTTTGAGGTTTAGGGGTGCTCAAGACCCAAAATGCCAACACACTGGGTCCTGCCGAAAGAATTCACCTCAAACCTTCTCTCAGTCAAAGTAAAACAAAGTTTATTAAAGATTCACCATAATGGATAGACTCTTAAGGAGTCTATGTATTTGTGATGCTTGTGTTGACAAGTAGACCAGAACAATCTGATACAAAATGAGTCAGCACTAAACTGAATCTCAGCACCTTCATGGAGGCAAGATGGATCTTATATACAGAAAGATTGTGGGAGGGATTGAGGGGTGGTCTAGAGGAGGAACTTGGGGAGAGTGTTGAGGAGAAGTCTAAGGAAGATCTTGACTACTAAGGTCAGGCTTCAGGAATGGGATTTAGGATGGGAAGTAGCTGAAGGTTACCTGGAGATGACAATGAGGGGTTAGACTAGTTTAAGGGTAGCAGATTTGAGTATAGATATTTTGATAGGATCAAGAGTGGGAAGTAGTTGGACCATGGAGGGGTAGGCTAGGTTAAGAGTAACAGAGATTTGGGCCTAGCTATAAAGAAATACTTATGGCCTCAGGTAAATGTCTTATCAAGTAGGAAGATTCAAGGGGGTTCCCAGAGCCTAAACCCCATCAGAATCCTACTTATACTTCCCTTTTCTCTCCTAAATCTGGGATGCATGTCAAATAGTGCTCCAGTTTCCTCTTCTTCTCTATTAAGGATGAAATGAATACCATCATTTCCATTTCAGAAACCAGTCTCCATGTTGTTCAGATAGAATCTAGTCCAGAGGAACAATTCCACTCATGAAGTCTACTCCATCCCTGGCAAGAGCATTTCATTCTTATATACATATTATACATATATTAAGTTGTGGTCCAGAAATCACAATCCTATTCTTACAAGATCCTATAATCTTCTTAATCACCTGATTATTTCCTAAACCTGTCTTTTTTTTCCACCCTGGAATCTTTTTCTTTGATTAGTAGTAGTGATGAAAACACTACTTATGTGCCTAAGATCTTCAGTTTCTTACCCAGGATTTCATGAATCTTAGTAGCAATTTCTAGATATTGCCTGAAAATATCATTTAACCATATATGAATCTACAGGAGTGAGTAGTAGTCATCGGGCATGATAAGACAGAGGACTTTGTATCATGTACTGGATATGTACCCAAGAAAGATGGCAAAATTCATCAATGTCAGACTAACAGTCAACATAGTCATTGCTTCTAGGTAAGGTATCAGCTCATCTCTTCCACCTCTGACCATAATTAATAGCAAAAATAACAATAGCTGGCACTTACATGTATTTTAAGGTCTACAAAGTGCCTTACAAATATCTCATTTTATCCTCACAACTCTGAGAGGTTAGGTGCTATTATTATCCCCATTTTACAGATGAAGAAACTGAGGCAGACATGTTAAGTGAGTTGCCCAGGATCACACTGCTAGTATCTTAGGCAGGATTTGAACTCAAGTCTTTCTGACTTCAGGTCAGTACTCTATCCTCTGTGCCATCTAGTTGAATTCCACCCTTACTGAATGATCTCTTTTGATGGCACATGGGTTCTATGTTATCATTCCTTAGAGTACACAAAACTGCTTCTTCCTCTGAGGGACCATTTTGTGGCCTCTATAAGGATACTCACAGCTATTCTTATTTCTTTTCTTTTCTCTAACATTCTTCCACCCTCCAATCTCCTAACACAAGTTGGGATTACTCTACGCCTCTTCAAATTCTTTTTTTTCTTCTTTGTTTTTGTCTTAAACCTCCTCTTCCATTTTTCAAAGGAATATTTCCAGACATTCCTCAACCTTGGCCCCTTCCCCTAAGAGAGAAACCAACCTTTGAACAAAGGCAATAGTTACTTGGTTGGGCCAGAAAGACAAACACCACACAATCTCTGCAGACCACTGCAAAATTCCCCCTCTTTTCCATACTTGCTAGAAAACAAGATCATCAGTCCCACATTATTTTTGTTGGTACCTTTTGTGGCCAACTCCTGTGGTGCATTGCTATGGCAAATGAGTTATGTCTAGACTTATGGTCCAGATGCTCAATTGATATTTCAGTAGGGTTTCTCCATTGGTGGTAAACAGGTCATGACAGACTCAGTGAGATTGTTCTATTAACATTCTTCTATATTAATGTGAGCTATTACCATTCTCCCTCCTATACCATGCCCTAGGGCTCTCTCTCTTTCCTTCTGTCCTCACCGAAAAAATAATGAACAATGAAGCAGAGATACTAATAGGATTGGCCCAAAAAGTTCTCTTCCCAAGACAAACTCTGCGAAGCCTACCAGGCATTTGGTGGGTAGTCTTCCATATCTGCTTTCTTATATTTTCTGCTCCTTATCCTTACAAGTCCTTTATACCTCCCCTGGAAGACATTGAGCCCAGGTAAAATTCTAAAGGTGGAGGTCTGGTAGGGAAGGAAGCATAGGAGAGCTAGGAGTAAGCAGAACTATCAAGGCTTAGTTAGAATGCAGAGAGGTATGCAGAATGGGTAAGCTGTAGGCAGAATCCTGAGTGTTATCAAAACAAGAAGAGTCAAAGGTCTCAGCTGGTAGGTTTTAGAATCCAAGGGTTAGAAATTTGAACACAAGATCTTATCTTCATACTTATCTTAAGTTTCCTTCCTTATCACAGAGATAAGGTCTTCACTTTGAGTAAGGTAAAGTCCATCTTTAAGAAGTGAGTCCAGGGATGGTCCCTTTAATAGAAGAAGAAGAAGAAGATGATGATGATGATGATTATGATGATGATGATGATGATGATGACTGAGAGGGAAGACCATCAAGGTTGCTGACCAAAAGAGAAACAGTTACTATTTACTATTTACATTCACTCTGTGCTAGGAGGGCAGGGACCTACTGTTGTTCAAACTATGAGTTAGCCTAAAAGAGCTGGGGTTTCCCATTGCATCTTAGGCCATCTCCAGTCATCCTGATGAATATCAGGCCACTGGACCCAGATGGCTCTGGAACAAAAAGTGAGGCTGCTGACCTTGCACTGCCTGATCTCACTCAAATCCAAGTCAACTGCACAGAGATGATGAAGTGACCTTAGAGTCAATCTCCACACAAGCTAAGGCCCTGATAAGTTAAATGACTCACCCAAGATCTTATAGGCACTAAGTTAAAAAAAAAACTAGCATGGTAACCCAGGTATTCTAACTCCAAATCAGGGCTCCCCAGTAGTAGTACATATACTACGCAAAGGTGAACTCTAATCTTGGTGTAGATTCTCTGAGGCCTTTAATGCTCCCTAATATGTTTGGGAAGGAGGAAGCAGAAAGAGTTCAAAACCTTTGTGCTACAATCAATAAGACAGTCGACCACGTGCTCTTGTGAAGGTTTTTTAAAATCACTCCTATCTATACCCTTCTCTGCTGGGTAACCTTTGTATTTCCCTAAATCCATCACTCCCACTGGGTAGCCAGTATTCTTTGTGCTTCCCTAAACCTACCACCAAACTCAGTTCTCAACTCAATCAATCAAACACAATGCATTTATTTAATGTCTATTATGTTCTAAGCACCATACTAGGCACTGGGGATACCAATTTGAAAGTGAGAAAATCATTGCCCTCAAGAAGTTTTGGTTCTTTTGGGAAGGGTGATAGATATGGCATTAACAACTGAGGGTGCAACTTACACCAAAGCTCCTTTTCTCTCCCACTCCTCCACTTATTCTTCTGTCAATTAGGTAGCAGGGAAATAAACATTGCATAAATTTTAAAAGATGTCAACAACTGATCATATTTTAATGTGATACTTCTCAAGGGAACTTACATTTTCAAGGCTATCTGGAGGTGGCAGTACTATAAGGGAATGATTCTCAAATTCTGGGATTTCAGACTGTGGAAAACTGAAGCAAGAGATGTTTTGTGCTAAGGGATGTTCCCCAGGGCCCCAGAAAATCTTAGGGAATGGAAATCCAGATCTTTTCTCCAGATCCACAAGGAGGTTTGTTTTAGAGATGGCAAAAATTAAAGATTTAATTATATATAGGGAGGAATGCCCTACCCAGAATCAGTCAGGCATACTCACAGAATATCAGACCATCAAACCCAACCACTACTATTCCCTTCCCCTATAGAAAAGATAAACAGAGAATTATCTCTTCCTTGATCATCCCATAGCCTATGTTCCAATGACCACTGGACGAATTTGCCTTTAATAATGTAGAGGGGAAAGAGACCTTGAATGGAGCAGCAGGAATGCAAGTCAAAAGTTCCCAGTTTTAGTCCTCACTCTCCTTCTCCCTTCCCCGAGGTGGCTAAGTGCCTGCTGAAGACTTTAAAGATTCAAGGAAATTTGCCAGGTACTAGCTGCCAGGGAAAGAACTAGAGCTGAAAGAATGTCAGCCCAGAATGGGGGTGGGGGTGGAGAACAGGATAGGCTATGTGAATTGGGGTGAGGGGGAACAGACTGGATTACAAATAAAGTCATTTTTAAAAAGGATTTGACAACTTCCTGAAGGTTCTCTTTTTGTTCCATCTGGGTGTGAATGTGAGCCTGACAAGATAGATATGAAAACATGTTGATTGGCCCCATGTATGATGGCCCGAACAATCTCTTTAAAAAAGCAATAACACTCCATTTGGAGGAGAAGAAACTTCAATAGATAATAGTTGCAGATGGCAGCAGCAGCAAATAATAGCTTTAGTGGCAGGGAGAAATGACATCAAAGAGGCACAGTCGGTTCTCAGGAAATGAAGCCATCAGAAGTATTCTAATATGACCTCTGTAGCACGGGTTTTCTGGGAAGTGTTTGCTCTCCAAGTGATGTGGGGATCTAGAGGAGACTGCGCTCCTTTGTATATGAGGGGAGGGGGATGATGCTACTACTTGATTTTCTCTTTTTATTTACTTTACTATTGCCCTAATTAAATGTATTGCAGTCTGATATGTGGTTATGGCCTAATCTATTGGCAAAGGATGCCCTGAATGGGAGTTTTTACTCCCATTTTTGCGTTATTATTATTACCCAAAGCACCTTACACCAAACCTGTAGTGACACTCCAGAACAGTGCGAAAACTGCGTTAAAACAGTAACAATAAGACACAATAAACTCTTTTTGTAGGTTACTTTACATACATAATGGCATTTGATCCTTATCCCTTGTGAAGTTAGTATGATGTTAATTATTAACCCCACTTAACAAAGAAAGACTAGACCCAGAACAGTCAAGTGACTTGCCTGTGGTCACTTAGCTAGTAAGCAGCTAACCCCGTAATTGAACTGAAATTCCTCCTTCTATGAAGCTTCCATTTTTCCACAACCCTTTATTCTCAGAATCTCCTGCTCTTTTCTGAAAATTTGTTATAAGGAGAGATAAGCCACATCTCCCCTTTCTCCCTGCCCCACTTTCCAGCTTCCATTTGTATTTTATCTTCCCCTGGTCCAGAAATGGGGAACCTATGGCCTAAAGGTCACGCAGGACCCTCTGTCTAGGTCCTCAAGTGCAGCGCTTAGAATGAATCCAAACTTCATAGAACAACTCCCTTTACTGAGGGGATTTGACTGAGTCAAATATAAGGCCCTTGAGAACAAGGAATATCTTTTCTTATATTTATATCCTCAGCTCAGCACACAGTAAGTGCTCAATAAATGCCTTATCTATTGCAAATACTTGCAAATTATTTATTGCAAAACATTATGCAAATAATAATGATATGAGGTAGCACAGGCTAAGCCCTATGAATGGCCTAAATAAATTTCTATAGAAGTTCAGAGGAGATCACCAGGTAACCAGGGAAGATTTCACAAAGGATGTAGGCTTTGAGCCAAATCTTAAAAGAATAAGAGGAAGGGTATGCTATAGTATGTGATGGGCAGAAATTGGGAGAATAGAGGCAAAGAATCAGAAAGGGGAATAGAACATTCCAGAAAAAAAAAAAGATTAGCATAAGGTGAAACAAAGGAAAAATGGTGGAGAAAAAAAGAGAACAGGCCAGGTTATCTCAAGTATAACATCCATGTAGGGTCTCAGGCTGGAGGAAGGAAGTAGGAAGTAAGAAGTTGGAGAAATCATAGGTACACCTTTAACCATGAAGGGACATCAATAGCTACCCTCCCTATCCTGTTCAAGAAAGAGGAGATAGTTCCTGGGTGATTCTATGCTCACCCAGTCAACTTATGCCTTCTCCACTGGGCAGAAATGCTGAGTTTGATGAGCTTTGGTTCTCAGAGAGCACCTCTGCCTCTGAGTTTCCAGCTCTGCCTCTCTTTGTGGCAGCACAAACTCATTGTCAAGATGGGGATAGCTTTCTGCACTGCTCAGAAGAGATGTCCATATGGCATTGTTCTTGGTTTCCATTGTAACTTTAAAAGGAAACTTTTACAACGTCCAGAGCCCTAGATGTCTTGCAGATGAAGGAGGAGGATGTCCTCAAATTTCTTGCTTCAGGAACCCATTTGGGTGGCACCATTTTGAGCTTCCAGATGGAACAGTATATCTACAAAAGAGTGATGGTATCTACATCATAAACTTGAAGAGAACTTGGAAAATGCTTCTACTCACAGCTTGTGCCATTGTTGCCATTGAAAATCCAGTGGATGTTAGTGTCATCTCATCCAGGAACATTGGCCATTGAACTGTTCTGAAATTTGTTGCTACCACTGGTGCCACACCTATTGCTGGATGCTTTCACACCAAGCGCCTTCACTCACCAGATCCAGGCAGCTTTCAGGGAGCCTCACCTCATGGTGGTGACTAATCCTTAGGCAGATCACCAGCCTCTAACTGAAGCATCCTATGTGCACCTCCAAACCATCTTCACTCAGCTTCGTGGACATTGCCATTCCACATAACAACAAGGGAGCTCACTCAGTGGTTCTGATGTGGTTGATTCTGGCCCATGAAGTCCTACATATTCATGGTACCATCTCCTATAACACCCATAGGAGATTATGCATGATCTTGACTTCTACAGGGATCCAGAAAAGATTGAAAAGAAAGAGCAGACCACAGCTGAGAAGGCAGTGACAAAGGAGGAGTTTCAGGGTGACTGGACGGCACCTGCCCCAGAATTCACTGCTACTCAACTGGAGGTGGCTGATTGGTCCCAGGGAGTACAGGTGTCATCTGTACCCATTCAGCAGTTCCCTACCAAAGATTAGAGTGCTCAGCCGGTTATGGAGGACTGGTCTACAGCTCCTACTGCTCAGGCCACTGAGTGGGTAGGAACTACCATAGAGCGGTCTTAAGTTTTACCCCAGGTGCTCTAATAGTATTGGTAAAATGATGATGGAAAATAAACATTATTTTAAAATGAGATGTGTATAGATTGGTGGATTCATCCAATCAAAGTCATCTCTTAGCCCTCATCTACTAGCTAACCCTCCCTCTTTCTTGAATTGACTACTGTCCATCAGTGAGCCCTAGTCACATGACTTTGGCATAATGGAATTGACTGTCCACAGAAATATACAGGCGTTCTTAGATTCCACTGTATATGTAACATTTTCACTCTGGACATAGAATCAATAAGGAAATAAACAGTACATATTAAAAGGGGAACAATGTATAATAAACATCCACTGAGCAGTTGTAAGCCCAGTGCTCTCCTAAATCACAGAAATTCCACCACCCCCCACCCTCCACCCACAACATAAACCAGAGAGTCAACTCCTGCATACATCAAGGTTTTCTTAAGGACCAAGCCTTAAATCCAAATCACTCTGGCTCTCATTGATTGACCAACAATAGGTCCCAGGGCAAGCCCCACATAGTCATTGCTTGGGCCCCATTGGCTCAGGGTGGACATAAATAGCAATTGTTTCTGTTTTGGCCAGAAACCCTGGGGGTCTTCCCTTCCCAGAATGATCTTTTTCTAAAAAAAAACCTAGGTGAAGAGATCATTTTCTGCCTCATTTCTTACCTAGCCTTAATCACTGACTAGGTACTGCCTCAGTCAGACTAAGTACAGTTAAGGACCTTAGCTTAAAAAGACCAAGGTCTCCCATTGCATCCAGGGCTCTGGAGGAGAAAGTGAGGCTGATGACTCTGCATAGCTCTCCCTCACTTAAATCCAATTCACTTGCATGTCATGGCATCACCTCTCTGATGTCATGGTCCTCTTAGAGAACAAACCTCTACTACCCTATGCACGATCTTTCTTTCCAGCCTTGAGCTCAGCACCACCTTGTTCTAACAGATGTTAGATGTCACTTCTCTTTTTCCACAATTTCAAAACCCCTTTGACCAGCGGTTCTCAACCTGTGGGTTATGTTTAATATGTAACAATGAAAATACATCCTGCGTGTCAGATATTTACATTACAATTCATAACAGTAGCAAAATTACAGTTATGAAGTAGCACCAAAAATAATTTTATGGTTGGGGGTCACCACTACATGAGGAACTGTATTAAAGGGTAGCGGAATTAATGTTGATTGCAGGAGAGAATAGGGGGGGACATTATACAGCAAAGTGTATTACATATACTATGTAATGTGCGTGTATATATGTATTTATATATATACATACATATATACACATATGTATATGTGCATGAACATACGCCAGGACTAGCCCTAGGAGCAGATAGAGTAGGGAGGGTCTATTTTGGTCTAATGGTCTATTTGAGACAGAGTCTGTTCTGAGAAGCATCTGAGAAATTCCTCTTTACTCAATAATCTCACCCACAAACCTGTCCTCAGGCCTGAAATTCTACCAATAGCAATTCATTCCTTTGTTGTTAAGCCTTCTCCAGGCATAGCTTTTTAAAAGCCAATACCGGTAAGCCACTAATACCACATTATGAATTGGGTTTATTTTATCTTTGAGAGAAGGAAGGTACAGGAGACAAATTTTCCTGGCTTCACATTTTTCTTCTGAGATCTCAGGTCCTTCTTATGGAAGCCAGCTTTTCCCTTTCAGTTTTCATTTCAAACACAGCTGCAAACAGCATAGGCTGCTGGCCCCAGGGTGACAATGGTGCATATGCCCCAGAAGGAACGAGGAGATCCTGATTGGTCTGTTCTTAACTGTGAGATCAGGAAAGAAGAAGCATTGGCATGAGCTGCTGGACAACACCCAGTGACCTGGCCTCCAGTCCTGTGCCCCAGGGCTGGCTCTGAAGAGGTTTTCTTCTCCTGGCAGACTAGAGGCTGCCTTCTCAGGAGTGCTGTCTCATTCCCATATGAGACAAAAAGTCTTAGCCAGGAATATTTGCCATTATCTCTCCCCTTGGCAGTTCCATGTAGGAATAGACACACACAAAGATGTACCCAGGTGGGCATGTGCCCACACAAGCATGGGAAAATAGGCATGGACACAAGTGTAGGTAAATTCAGATGTGCAAACAGAGGTAGATTGCCAGTTCACCCCCCAGGACCTCTGACTATTCCCCCTGAAAGCCTGTTTCTTTTTATTTCTATTAGAGGTTTCGGTGGAGGAAGTCTTACATTTTGCACCCAGCCTCAGCCCCAAAGAACCCACATTTGTGCTTAGACAGGGCAGGAAGCAGGAAATCAAGTTTTAGAGCTCACAGTTGCAGAGATTGAGTAGAGAGATGCCTGATTTCTAGGCGCCACCATCTGGACAAAATGATGCCTTACGTCTGGGTCAGACTGTCAGAAAAAAAGGAGGCCTGAATAGGGGAAGCCTTTTCTGGCCCAAGAATCAATCAATCACTAAGTATTAAGTGTTTACCATGAGCCAGGCACTATGTTAGGCCCCTGGAGATGCAGAAGCAAAAACACAGAGCAATTCCTATTTTCAGGGAACTTACATTCCTCCAGAGCATAGAGATTTCCTATGAAGAGAAAAGCCTCTTCAGCATCATAGAGAGTCACTAAGTTCTAGTTCTAACGTTCTAAGTTCTAGGCGTTATGCTAAACACAGAAATGATGCAATGCAAGATACAATAAAGGCCAGATTCAATATAATGAACTGCCAAAATGCCAAACTTTTTGTTAAGGAAAGTTTCATGAAGAAAGCAGAGTTTGAGCTGCATCCTGAAGGATGAGCAGCATTTTAATGAAAATGAAGGGAGAGCAGATTCAAGGAGGGAAAGGTCATGATAGGTACGCAGGGGGAAAGCCCAAGGTGCCTTCGCTCCCTGGATCTTACTGAATAAAGTCCATACCTCTTCATATGATATTCAAGGCTCTCCACAATCTGATGTCTTCTCCCCTTTCCATTTTACTCAAAGAATAAACAGATTCATGTGTGTGTGTTAGATCCATGCAAAGTGAACCACTAACTATCCTTTGTCCATTCTCAGGGCCTTCCCATCGCCGTGCCCTGAATGATTCCCCTATCCTTCCAGCTATCAAAATTCTACTTCTTCAATTTCAAGCTCAAACCTCTTATAAGAGCGTTCCTTGATTCTCTCCAATCAGAAATTATCATCTTTCTCCAACTTTGAATGATACTTTGTACCTACTTGTCACATTTTTATATATTCTGCACTGGATGGCCCAGTGGATAGAGCATTGGGCCTAGAAACGGAAAGTCTTGAATCCAGATACTACTAGCTGTATGACCCTGGACAAGTCACTTAACCTCTGCCTCAATTTTGTCAACTATAAAATGGGGATAATAATAGCACCTAATTCCCAGAACTGTTGTTAGGATCAAGTGAGACAATATTTGTAAATAAACAAATGCTTGGCACAGTGTCTGGTACGTAGTAGACACTAGAGAAATGCTTATTCCCTTCCCTGTCTCTTTCCCTATACCAGTTCTTGTACTAGATATTATATTGCGTATAAGTTGATCTCCCATAGAATATAAGCTCCATGTGGACACAGACCATGCTTAACTATCTTTAACTCTTTCCCAACACCTAGCACATGACTTTGCACATAGAAGCTGGTCAATATATGAACAGAGGGCAGGGAAGTAGGAAAGTAAGGATCCCTGTGACACATTCTAGCCAAGTGACCATAGGCAAGTGTTCTAATTTCTCAGGGCCTAGGGTACCATGTAAGTAGTTCCATCTGAATAATTTTTCTGTATTAGTGGGAATAGTTTATACATCAGAAGGTCTATACAATGATGAAATCACAAATCCTAAATAATAAATTACCAGTCATGTCATTTTAGCTCAAACTTTATAATGTTACAAGACATAATTAGAGTAGATACTACAAATCTTTCCTTCCTCACTGTGGTATTGTCAGGAAAGTGCATACACACACACATACTCACACACACACACACACACACACACACACACACACACACACACACACACACATTTCCCCTGGATGTTTTGGGAAGCACCTCTGCTGAGAGGCAGAGGGCAAGACATGCAAACTAACCAATATGGTTCAGAAAAAAAAAATTCCCTGGAGGGAATCATCACACATCCTTTGCTGATGCTCTATCCAGCAAATAAGTGTACTATAAGTGACCAGGATTACACAGACTTGTAGGAGCGGGTTACTGATTGTTGTTTTCCTTATCGGCTCTGTTCACTCTAACCTGTAGAATAAATCTGTTTGTTCTTTGAGCCTTGTGAACTTTTGTGCTTATAAGGGGTATTAGTCACAAACAAAAGATTGTCACACAGTGAAATTTCTACATAATCTGAATGGGACCAATAATCCCAAAGAAGTAAAAAGTCCCCCAAAGTATATATAGGTCCTTTGTTTCAAGAGGGAGCCTTTAGTAGGAGTGTTTAATAAAATTAATATTATTATAATAATGATCCTTCAATTCAATGGATCTGGAATCAAATCATTAAGAGTATCTATTTACTACACCAATGCATGTTGCAACCCCTGAACACCATCCTATCCAATGTGATTCTTGTCTATTTATTCTCATCTGTGCAATGGGAAGTATGGACAACATTACTTCTAAGGCCCCTCTTAGCTCTAAAACTTTGTTTTTAAGAAAATCACAGGTATCACTACTAGAGAAGACCTTATAGGAAACCTCCTTCATTTTACAGATGAGGAAACTCAGACCCAGAGATGTAAAGTGACTTGTCTAGGGTCGTACAGGGAATGTGGCCCATCTGACTTGAACCCATATCCTCTGAGTTCAAATACAATTTTCTTTCCACTGTGCTACTTAGAGCTAGCTACTCAACAAGCTGAAGGACTTAGCCTTGTTCCTTTAATATTGCAATTATACCGATGCAGAATTCATGCTATCTATTATCCATAACTCTCTTTACATGACCAACATATCTCCTTTGCATGTCTCATCCATACATGAAAATATCTCTTACAGCAGGAGTGTCAGACTCCAATAGAAACAAATTTCCTACCCCTCATATTGACTGAGAAACCTACAAATTAACGTTCTTATGTTGTATTGTGTTTTTATTTATTTTGTTAAGCATTTACCAATTACCTTTTTTTTCTGTTTCTGGTGCACTCTGTAGTTTTGCAGGCGTAAGTTTTGCAAGTATGAGTTTGACACCTCTGTTACACAGCACTCCTTCTTCATAAGTCAACCATGTAATGTGCCACAGACTACTTGGACACAGTGCACTCTTTTTATCTCAGCATTTTCAACTTTCATTCTTCTGAGATAGTGCCTAAGATCCAGATTCACATCTCCTACAGCCTATTGGAGGTTACTAGTTATGTCAAACCAGATATCTCATTGGAATCTCAAACTCAATATGTTCAAAATATAACATTCTTTTTTTAAACTTTTCCAAGCATTTTTATTTCTTCCTCTTTCTGTCCCTTCCCCACCCAATTATACAAGAAAAAGAAAAACTTCAAATAATAAAAATGCATAGCCCGGCAAAACAAACCCCCATATTTTCCATGTCCTAAAATGTGTCTCATTCTTCATCTTAAGTCCATCACATCTCTGGAAGGAGGTAATTAATGTTTCACCTCTAGTCCTCTGGACTCATGGTATATCATGGCATTAAATGAAGTTCTAAAGTTTTTAGAACTCATTATCTTTTCCTCAAATCCACTCATTTTGTAATTATTCGTATTTGTTCAATGGGCACCACCATATTTACAGTAACCCAGACTTACAACCTCAATGTCATCTTTGACTTCTCATTCCCTCTCACTTCACATATCTAATCAGTTGCCAAGTCTGGTCATTTCTACCTCCACATCTTTCCTATCCATTCTATATACGCATACAGCTATAATTCTGGTTAATGTCTTCATCACTACTCACCTGAACTATTGCAATAGCTTTCTAATTAATCTCCTACCTCAAGTCTCCCACCTGTCCATCCAACTCATTCTCCATTCAGCTGTCAAAGTAAATTTCCTAAAGTGCAGGTCTGATGATGTCACTGCTCAGGAAACTTCAGTGACTCCCTATTGCCTCTAGGGTCAAATATAAGCTTGTATCCTTGGCTTTTAAAGCCTCTTAGGTTGGTCCCCACCTCCTTTTCCAACTGCTATACATTGCTCCCCAGTGACCCAGCCAAATTGGCTTTCCTCTTGTTACTTATTCATCATGAAGCACTACTGTCTCTTTGCCTTTGCACATGCAGTGTCCCATGCCTGGTATGCACTCGCTCCCCACCATTGCCTCTTATAATCCCTTTTTTCTTTCCAGATTTTGATTGTGTGCTACATGAAGCCTTTCCTGCTCCCTTTTATTCTTAGCGTCTTCTCTTTAAATAATTACCTTGTAAGTATTTTTTACGTACTGGCTTTTCTTCATGTTTTCTGCTCTGACAGAAGGTAAGGTCCTTGAAGGCAAGGTCTGCCTAATTTGGGTATTTTATCCTAGTGCCCAACACAGTGCCTGCAATATAATAAGTAATCAATCAATATTTGTTGACTGATGGGTTGAGATTGATTTCATTATTTGCAGCCATGTACCATCATTGGGAAAATATTGGTGTTTAGAAGATGGGACTTTTGTGGCAATGAGCAGCTGGAGATTGCAGAAAGCAACTTCCCAAATGCAATCCAGCCCAGTTCCCTTATCTTATTCAACATGAGACCCAAGATCATCTCTCTGTAGCGCTTACCTGGGTGGTAATGCTCTGTTTATCCAAATATATGCCATGATCTGGATAACGCATGGTCTTGATCAACCTTGTCTCATCAGAGGGGAAAATTAAGCCAATCTCTTTTGAATGACCATGTTTCCCTTTAAAGCAGCCCTGTAGTGTTCTGAGACTTGACACAAGGAGCCCATCTGCAGACAGATGGCTGTTAAGCTGGTTGGTACAGTCTGTGAGTGCTGATAAAGGTGAGAAAAGAGGAAGATCAGCAAGAGCTAGTGTTGTTCTAAGCATATTGAATTTGAAGTGATGGGAAAATCCAAGTGGAAACATCCAGCAGGATGGTGGAAAAATAGTTCTAAAGTTTGCATGAAAGGATAAGCCAGGTTTAGATTCAGGAGTCATTTGTCTAGAGTTGGCTGATAGCTGAAACCAGAAGTCAAAATGGTCAGTGCGTATTTTTGTAGTTGGGAATGTTTTTATTTCAGTCCAATTTCTGGAGTTAAGTGTAACAGCAAGCACCCCAGCACACCCAGGGCGGCTACTAGCACAGGTTCTTAGATCTGCTTTTCTAAAGGAAAGCAACTCAAAATGGGTTAACAATCTTACTTTAATCAATCAAATATCATTTACCTAGTTCAGG
>CM053583.1:287989610-288029008 GCA_028627135.1 Pseudochirops cupreus | reverse complement strand
ATCTAGAATTTGAAGTTCTATAATCAAATGTTAAAAATATATATGTATATATATATATGTATATATGTATACAATTATTATTATCATTATTATTAACTACATCCAACTGGGACTTAAGATACACAGGCATTGTGGTAAGGAGATCCATCCTGCCCTACTGGAAAGTCAGAGGGGTGATGGGGGAAGACATAGGAGAGAATAGATTGGGGGAGGGGTTATACAATGGGATGGCTGTTTTGGGGTGGTGGATGGGGGAAAGATGGGGAGAAAATTTGTAACTCAAAATCTTGTGAAAATGGATGATGTAAACTAAATTTAATAAAAAAAAAAGTAACGGTAAAAAAAAAGAGAAAAGTGAATTGGTGAAAATAAGGCTTCATGGAAGAAGTGGCATTTGATTAGGCTTTAGATAGAAATTCAGCAGGCAGCATTAAAGGGAGGACATTTCAGACATAGGAAACATTATGAGCAAAGGCAGAAGATTTCTAGAGGTTAAAAAAGCATTGGAATTTACAGAGGGCTGAGTTGTCCAATCTGGCTATAGTATAGAGCAGATGAGGAAGGATTATAAGTGAAAGCTAGAAATTCTACCCTGCTATCCAGTTGGCTGCAAAGAGGCCTTTAAAGTGTGGCCTTTGACCTCTGTTTGTCATTACTGTGCAAGGGCTGTGGTATAGACTCCAAAGGATTGTGAGACTAAATTGGTGTTTGTAAGAACAACCCCAACGCCTAAACGTCTCTGTGGTGGAATGACACTGTTCATCTGCCAGGAACCAGCCTGTGGTGAGCCACTCACTGTGTTCTCAGAGGTGCCTTCTGATTATGGATGACGGCGTGAAATCATGCCTAATATTTGGGGATGGATAAATAGGAGCATACACCATCTCCCACTGCCCAAGGTGATGACTCTTAATTCACGGAGCTGATTATCTTTCTGCGTAAAACGGAATCCAGTCAGATCTGCCAAATCAAATCTACACCTCGTTGAAAGATGTCTTACTCTGCCCCTGCAGCACAGAGAAGTCAGAATGGGAAACTCTGGGCCTTAAGATTGGAAGCTAAATACTGGTAGCATACAAGAGGAAGCCACAGTTTGAGCCCCAGGGAGTAAAAATTATTTATACTTCACCTCAACCTTCCTTCAAAGCTCACTCAGCTCAAGGACCATCTCCTCTCCAAAGCTTTTCAATTGCTTTTCTTCTCCCACCTCCAAAAATAACTATTACTATATATTTATTCCAAAAATTACTAATATTATGTATTTATTTCTAGGTGTACATGTCCCTACCTTGTAAGCTTTTTGAGGGCAGGGATTGATTTATCCCCAATAGCTATCACAATGCCTGGCAGACAATGGATGCTTCATAAATGGTGATTGGTTGCATGCATTGTGCATGCATGCATGAATGAATGGACAAACAAATGAGTGAATGAATGAACAGCTTTCACTTGGGGAGGAAATATGCAAATTTTTTCACTTGTCAAAGTTCCTTAGTGGGGAAGACGATTTTCCAAATGTAACCATTCACATTCAGGGAGGCCTCTTGTAGCTTTTGTTTTTTTCCAATAATGACATAATAATGATAGTAATGTTTATGACTGGGGAGTGAGTCGAGATGTATGGTTTGGTTAGTGTGGGGAACTCCCTAGAATGGGAACTATCTCTACCTCTACAGTTTGACAACTGGCCTGTCGCTCGTCATCTTAGAGGGTTGCAAAGATCACTGGGAACCTAAGTGATTTTTCCATGGTCACCCAGCTAGTATGGGTCACAGCAGTACTTGAACTTGGGTCTTTCTGAGTACCCAAGAGGCTAGCCCTTTATCCATTATACCATTACCCCACTTCTCCATGATAGTAATTGCTTCTATTAATAGTGTATATGTTTCAAAGTGCTTTTCACTTAGGTTATCCAACTTGATCCTCAAACAAAGGTAGTTATCCCTATTTGATGGATGGGCATAGCAATCTTGGCCTGGAAAGATTAAGTGACTTATTTGAGGTCACACAGGAAGTCAGTGGCTGAGTGAGGTAGAGAACCCAATCACTCTTCTGACTCATCTCACAGATCTCCAGGACACATGACCACCTCAGTCAATGATGGGGGTTGTACGAACCATCCAGATTCCCACTTAATGAGCTAGAGTACAATTGCTGCTGCTTGGTTGCCTGGCTACCTGGCTGCCTGAGGTTAAAGGGGCAATCTGCTTACTTCACAACATAGAAAAAATCTAACTAGCTCATTTGGGAGCTGGACCTAAGACCCTGACTTCCTTAGCCCTGTTCTCTTTATCAGCTGAGATAACTGGCCCACATTGGAGAAATTTTGCTGTGACTATACTAGTCTTGAAATAGGGGTAGATGGTTCTAACAAAATGCGATGGGAGATCTCCTATGAGATTCACAGAAGAAATTATACTAAAGTCCCTTTTCCTACCCATCCTTCAAGGGACAATGCAGGTAACCAACTCCAGGAAGCCTTCTCTGATCTCTCTCAATGGAAATGGTCTCCCACTTATGTGTGTAAAGCACACTGCAGATTTTAAAGTGCCATGTAAATGTTCGTTTCGGTTTTGTTGTTATTATATTTTGTCTCACAGAGCCTTGTAGTGCTTATGCATCATCCATATACTAATTTGCATGAAATATATTTGTACAGCAACCCCTCTGGGCTACTACCTCAGATAGTAGCTGCTGCTCTCAGATTCTAAGGTAGGCTACGGGTCTGAATTCCCAAGACTATGGGTCTTGAGCTACCACTAGTAAGCTCCCTGTTAACAGTCAGCCAGTAGACATGGTAGCTACCATACCTTCCTCCTATAAACCTGAGGCATAGTCTGCACAAATACATGCAGCATGTATGGGAAGAGCAGGGACAGAATATAAGAATAGTGAGGTATTCACACATGAATGAATCACATGGGCTCAACAAAAGCTATATCTTTGTGACCGAATCTCAATGCCCTTTCTCTCCTCCTGGAGTCCTCGTATGGTTTGACTTTCGGTTTCCAGATCTAGTTCTCCCTTTCATACACTCTTATCCAACAGAGAGTGCCAAGAGTCACCCTCTTTGTCTATGTATGACTAGACTGTGACCCTCCTCCATGCTAGATGAATCTCAACTTTATCTCAATTTTCTTGAACTGATGCACTTAACTTATAGATAGGGTGCCTCCTACTTGGTAAGTAACTCCATTGCTAACCTCAATGGCTAATGGAAAATTATCTGCTCCCCCTGTCCCAGTTGCCCTCTGGCATAGGTGAAAAGATCACAGTCTATAAAATTGCACTCTGTCTAGACTCATTCCAATAGACAAACTCTCAAATTATTCCACTATGTTCCATGCTACTATGCTGATCCTCCCATCTGCTTCCAGTTCCCTTTTATATGTTGTCTTTCTCAATAGAAGGTAAGGTCCTCAAGATCAGGGACTGTCTTGCTTGCTTCTTTTTGTATCCCCAATGCTTGGCACAATGCCTGGAATGCAGTAAGAGTTTAATAAATGCAGTTCCTTTCATTCATTCATTCAGAAACAAAGGAAATATTAATGCAAAATATATCAACAATAATTTTTTAATTAACCACACAAGTGTAGGAAAATGGATCCACAGTTAGAAAATAATTCATATGAGACAAAAGAAAATCTGGGACTTAGGGAGGGTACCGGGTTAGTGGACCACTTATTTTGTTTAACCCAAAAGAAAGAATTAGTAGCCATGGATTAGAGTTACAGAGAGTATATTTCAGTTTGAGATGAGGGAAAACTTCCTAACCATTCGAGCAGTCAAAGAAAATTAAATTAACATGTAGTGAGCTCTCCATCACTAGAGGTTACCCAGTAGAGGTTGGGTGGCTACTTATTCAGGATCTTTTAGAGGGGATTCCTGCTCAAAAAAAAAGGTTGGTCTAGATGATTTCTGAGGTCTCTTCTTCTGTCTTTTACAATCTCTATTTAATATTTTTCATTTATTTTCAGATATCAGGCATTTATTTTTGTCTCTTAGATTCCATTAAAAAAGATTAAGAAAAAAGTTTTTATTAGAAGACTGGGAATAGTTATTGGGATCACACAATAGCACGACTAGGGTAAGACTGCTGATTCCCTGACAAGGACTATCTGTCCTCTGCTCTGGCTTTGAAGAACTTTCCTGGTATGCACAGATAAGAGCTGGCATAAATGAGCTTCTCCCCAGAGCAAGGCACAGCCCGGGAGGTTCTGGTGGCCTACAGAAGTTTCCAACTTCTGGGGAAACCTCATTTGGAACACCAGGGTTCCCAGCCTCCCAAGCTGCCAGAATCAATGCAGCACAGATGTTTCTTCTTCAATTGCTGAGCCTGTCCTCAAGTCTAGGATAGCAACCATCAGGCTTCTGTGAACTGAATGTGTTACACCATCCATCCCCTCCAGTCCCCTTCCTAATCAACACCTCATCATTCCTGGTTGTTGGCTGAAATTGGCTCTTCATGACCCAATGTTTTTGTATTTAATCCCTAGAATTTTCCTACATGGACAGGTGGCTATTCTGAGAATAATCGATTCAAAGGAAAAACAAGCAGGTAAAAGACCAAGGAAAAGAGGAGGAAATTTTACCTTTTGTTGCTGACTCTGTGGCCTCATGGTTGGAGGGCTTGGGCAAGTTAGTCAGTGATTCAGTCAGAAACATGATGATGGAGGTAACTACATATTTAATGAGGGGAATTTGAAATAGGAGAGCCACATTGGAAACAAGAAGCAAAAATGAAAGAAGAAGAAGAAGAAGAGAAGAACCAGAGAGAAAGACCCAGTCCTGAAATTGCCTGAACTTAGTTAGCTGGACTAAAGAACCAAGAGATCTCTAAATAATGTCTTTGTATATAGTAAATGTTGGAAACATTTTTGTGGAATTGCGTTAAATTGAATTGAATTCTCTATATGACCAGACAAAGCTAGACTCACTGTCCCTGAGTCCCAGATCCCTATCCCTTTGGTTTCAGCTTAAATCTGTTCTCCTTACAACCATCAGATCCAGTATCCCCTGAGCTCTGCCTGTATAAGAATCCTCTGACAGCCTTTCAATTGATTCTGGGCACTCATCCGCTTACTTGGTTTCCCTGAACTGAGCCTTCCATCTCCATCAGCACATTCTGGGTTCTCCATTTAGTTCAATAAATTCAATTCAACAAATATTTATTAAGTGCCTTCCACCCACGGTGTCTGTAAAAAGCCTTTCTATATGTTGTCTGCCCCCGATAAACCCTCAAGCCTGTAGTAAAATAGTCTTTGTAACATTCTCACAATAATTGCACTGAGCATATGTTGCTGTCATGATAATGCAATACGATGGGATGAAGCAGGAAACTGGAGGGCTGCATTCTAAGGCTATAGAGCCTAGGAAAAACTCCAGCTCTTGTTTAGGAGATGTACAAAGGCTAAAAGCTTTGGCACCACAAAGGGTCCTGGTATGCTTAGAATACCAGGTGGGGTAGGGAAACAGAGGGTAGATGAGGGCAGTATCTAGATTCCAGCCCTCTAAGAAAGAGAGTTTGCTTTAATCTTGTTTCTAATGACTACAGTTCTTCATAGAAGACTTACCAGTATGATGACATTGAGAGATCACAGAATTTAGCAGCTTAGGTAGCACTAGAAATCAAGAATACTTGTGTTCAAATCCTGCCTCAGACTCTAGCTGTGTGACATTAGGTAAGTCACAAGTTCTCTATGTTTCAGTTTCTTCCTCTTTAAAATGGGAGTAATAATAACATCTATCTCATAGGGTCGTTGTGAAAATCAAATGGGATAATATATGTGAAAGCATTTTGCCAACATTAAAGCACTATATTCTTGTTATTATTAGTTTATTACTATTGCTATTGCTAATTATTGCCATCAGAAAGAACCTTAGAGATCGTGGAGACCAATGCCCTCATTTCACAAATAAGAAAACCGAGTCCCAGACTCAGGAAGTGATTTGCCTGGGGTCACATGGGTGATAAGTGACAGTCAGGATTCTAGCCCATTAGGTTGACTATTACTCTTTCAACTGTTTGACTTCCCTCCTAAGACCCAAAGAATTACATGACCTAATCAGCCCCTGGATACCATAGAACAGAGATCTTATTGTGTCTAGAATCCTGTAGTGTGAACTGTGCGTAACAGGAAAGATTTATACTACATGGTTCCTCTCTTCAAAGAAAGATCAGGTAGAAATGCACAATAATGCTAATGAGAGAGAGAGAGAAAGAGAGAGAGATGGACAGATAGATAGATAGACAGACAGCTTTTATATATCACTTTAAGGTTTATAATATATTTATATTTTCAAATCTTATCACATTTTATTCTCATAATAACTCTGGGAGATAGACACCATTATTGCCTCCATTTTACAAATGAGGAAACTGAGGCTGACTGTTTAAGTGCCTTTCTAGGGTCACACATCTAGGAAGTATCTGAAGTTGGATTTCCTGATTCAAGTCCAGCACTCTACCCACACTTTGATGTAGAATGGAAATTCTCCATTGTGACTTCAAAGAGCCACAATGATGAAGAAAAAGAGTTGCTGTTCATTGAAGAAAGTTCTAGAAGAGCAGACTGTCATGGAACTTTGCCTAGATAAGGGATTACATCAGATATTGTGAATTGAGAAAAGAAGGAAAGAGAAAGGATGCCACATAGAAGGGGCATAGAGGTAGGACAAAGGAAGGAGGTGGAGTCCAGAGAGAGTTGAGATGAGAGTTAGGTAAAGCATGGCTGAGATCCCTCCCAAAATGGTAGACCCTGGGAGGAACTTGCCAATGAGAGATGAGGGCCCCTGGGTAGAGACTTCCCCAGGAAGCAACGTAAATGAGAAGGAGGTGGAATCTGGAGAGATGAAGAGAGAATGAGGTATATACGGAGGTATATAACTTACATGTAAACATATATACACATATTTGTGTACTGTGCACATGCATATGTAGTCAAAATAAATTCAAGGTAATGTGGCGAGAGGGGAAAAGGCATAAGGAGAACAACTTGGGTATGAGCCCTATATTTACTATTTATTTGCTAACAGTGTATCCTTGGGCAAATCATTTCACTATGCTGGGTCCCAGGTTCATCATCAGTAAAATGAGATGGATGGACAAGAAGATCTCTAAAATTATCCCTTCTAAGTCTAGCTCCACAATCTTATGTCTATTTTACATCTAGGACCTGTGAATCTGTTAGTGTGGGAACTCCCTCCTGCAATGTAGATTATAACCCATCTTTAATTTCTGGTCTTAAAGAGTTTCTTGGGGCTGAGGGGGGTAAAGTGACTTGACCAAGGTTCCATAGATAGCAAATGTCAATCAATTAATCCATCAATAAGCATTTATTAAACACCAACTTTATGCCAGGCACCGTGCTAAGCACTTAAGATACAAAAAGACTTTACAATCTAATAGGGGAAACAACATTCAAACAAATATAAACGGGGGCTGCTGGGTGGTGCAGTGAGTAGAGCACAAGCCTTGAAGTCAGGAGGACCTGAGTTCAAATCTGGCCTCAGACACTTAACACGTACTAGCTGTGTGACCTTGGGCAAGTCACTTAACCCCAATTGCCCTGCCTTCCCCCTCCAAGAAGCCAAAAACAAATAAATATTAAATAAAGCAAGCTATAGATAACGATAAATCAGCCATTTAGTCTGACCCTACGTGACACCATGGACCAAGGCTGTGGGGTCTTCTTGGCAAAGAACTAGAATGGTTTGCCATTTCCTTTTCCAGCACGTCCCCATTTTACAGATGAGAAACTGAGGCAAATAGGGGTTAAGTGACTTGCCCAAGGTCACACAACTAATAAGTGTCTGAGGCCATATTTAACCTCAGATCTTCCTGATTCAGGTCCAGTATTCTGTCTACTGCACCACCTGGCTAAACAGTAAATAATTAATAGAGTAAAGGCACCAGGATTAAGAGGGGCTGAGGAAAGCTTCCTCTACAGGATTTTAGTTGGGACTTAAAGGAAATCAGAGAGGTTAGTAGCCAGAGCAGAGAAGGGAGAGCACTCCAGGCAAGGAGGAGAACCAGAGAAGAGGGCCATAGCCAAGAGGTGGAGTGTCCTGTTTGTGGAACAGCCAGGAGACCAATGCCACCAGATTGAAGAGTGTGGGGGTAAGGAGTGAAAAAGACTAAAAAAAGCAGGAGGGGTCTAGGTTATGAAGGGATTTGAATGCCAAATGGAGAGTTTTGTATTCTATTGGAGGTATTAGGGAGCCAATGGAGTTTATTGAGTAGGGAAATGACACGATCAGACCTGTGCTTTAGAAAAATGAATATCAGAGGTAGGATTTAAACCCAGGCCTCCCTGACTGGGAGAGCTGGGATCATAGAACCATTTATCTAGAGCTGAAAGCAAACTTAGAAGACATCAGGTTCAACTACCCCATTTTTTAAGTCATTTCCTTGTTCATTAGATTTTAAGTCAAAATACTTTAGAATATAAACCATTTGTTGAGCACCTACTGAATGTTCAGTATAATGTTAGTCTGTGTAGAGGAGTGGTGGTTTCCCTGATTTTTTTTCCTTTTTTTCCTTATTTCTTTTGCAAATTAATTAATTTATTTTTAGTTTTCATCATTCACTTCCATAAGTTTTACATTTTCTCCACCTCTTCCCTTCCCCCCTCCCCAAGACTATATGCAATCTGATATAGGCTCTACATATACAGTTTTATTAAACATTTTCACATTAATCATATCGTATAGAAGAATTAGAACCCAACTACCCCATTTTAAAGATGATGAAACTGAGATATAGATAAGTTAAGAACCTGCCTGAGGTCATACAGATGGTACCAGTGTTTTACTAGGTGGGAACTCAGACTGTGATTTGAATAACTGTTTCCCCAAAACGATGATCCAGAACCTGGGAAAAGTAGGAAAGGGCTCTGGAGTCAGTCCTTAGAGTCTTCAGCAGCAAAATACAGACCGGAAGAAAATGGAAAGCTTTTGCCTGGTGTCATGCATAGAGTTCTTCCTTTGAGCCTGAAGGTGAAATCTTCTGCTGCTTCAGCATCAGCCCTTTTTCCCTTACCTTCTTGAAGTGATCTATTTATTTGCATGCTTAAAAGTCACTCAGATCAGGCTGACACTGTGTTTTCTGATGTCCCCTTTGATCTTTCACTTTGGGTCTCTTAAAGCTTAATGCTTTTAAACATCTCCTGTCTGATCTCCATCCCTTTTATCCAGTTTCTTTGATCCAGTTGGTTCTGGTCACTTGCTAATCCCACCAAGGTTCTTGCTTCACATAAGATTTTCTTCTTATTCCTCATGCATCCCCTCCCCCTTTTCCACCCTCTCACTATGTTAAAACGCTGTGATAGCAACTCAATATGATGCAAGAATACTGGACCCAGGAAGAGGAAAACTAAGCTGACCATGAGTAAGTAACCAGAGACAAAATTTGAAAGAAATATAAACCCAAGTCTTCCTGTCTCCTACCCTAGCACCCTATCCATTATGCTATACTAGCTCATAGCTTACATGTGTCTAAATGGGAACACCCACCAAGCAAAAGGATCTTCAGTATTGTCAAGTCCTGAAATAAATCAAAGTCATGACTTGAGGAATAAAGTGTCTTTAATTGAGATACAAGGGTGGCAAACCTGCCGTCCTGGAGGATGTTCCATGAGTGCAGAGCTCATTGAATTTCCCACCCAGAGACCCATGAAAAGGGTTTCTATACCTTCAGAAGGAGGAGAAGAGGTAGTATGAGATAGCAAGGCTCTTGGCAATCTGAGCAAGGAAAACTGCTTCATTCTGACTGCTTTTGCCCTTCATGCCATCAATCCAAAAGGAAGGGGACAAGGACATTAGGAACTTAGATCCAGCTTAAGCTAGGTTCCTTTACAAAATAAAATCCCAGCATAGCAGTTTAGGATGTAGTTCAGTTCAAGCCAAACGACACTATCTTAAGGGTAGGAAGAGAAAGACGTTACTGGAATTCTGACATTGTTAGGATGGTGACATTGCTAGGATCATTATGAGTTAGTGGCAGTGAGTACAACATTTTGATAGTACAATCTTCTGTCAGTATCAACCATATGGCATTGGAGAGGACTGTATGTAATCTGATATAGGCTCTACATACACATTCTTATTAAACATTTTCACATTAGTCATATTGTATAGAAGAATTAGAACCCAACTACCCCATTTTAAAGATGAGGGGCCAGTGAGAATTTAGCCTTTTTTGCTGACCATTTTCTTAAGCAATGCAATTCTTTGGACCTTAGGTTACCAGACAGGAGTGAACACAGTTCTACTCCAGAACAATAAAAAACAAGGGGTAGGTTCCTGCTACCTCTTACCTTCAATAAGTTCTTGTGTAGCCTCTTCTGCAAGACAGAATGATATGTCTTCAAAGCCAGGAGGAGATAGGGTCAAGTTCTGCCTGTCATAGTGGCTGTGTGACTCTGGGAAAGTCACTTAACGTAGACAGTTCTCTAAGACCAGAAGGTACTTGGTGATAGGAGTTCTCTTGCCTAGGAGTTTCCTAAACCAGTGAAATCACAGATCTAGCTACTATCCTTACCACCATCTGAGAAATCAAAGACTAGAATGAGAGATCTTGGAATCACTATCTTTCCCCAGGTTCTTTTCTCTGGGCAGCAGCCCTGCCGCACCCTGTCCACTGAAGGACAATACTCTCAGAGTCCCAAGAAGTATATAACTAATCTTTACTGCAGCATGAGGGAGTTTGGAGGGACAAATTCTCAGAAGTGACATTTGGCTTGGCATACCATAAAGTATTTTCTTAGAGTTCTTTGTTTTCATTCTACCAGTCTTTGGGACCCTTCTTTAGTGCCAACTCTTGTGTATGGAGGATGAGGGGGAAGGATAACTGTCCTTTTTCACTTCTAATCCCAGGCCTAAACTGAACTCTTTCAGGTCCTTAGGTCTCTGAAAAAATGGCATCCTTCCCCTCCCCTCTCCCAGATCCTTTTGGTCTCAAGTCTAAGTTGCCTTCTTTGAAATCACACTGTGTAGGCATCCACTTACTAAATAATGCACATGAACAACCCTGATCACTGATTAGGGAACATGGGGTTTTGCTCCAAACAGATGTCAAAGTCCTCTGAGGGTGAAACACAGTCTTGGAAGCCCAATCATTCAGCCAGATACATGGAAATGGCAGCCACCCAGAGAATAGAAACTTTCATTTCAAAGAGGTAGTGATCATCCGAATCAAGATATCCTTGACGAATCTAAGAATTCTGGCCAATTTTGGCTGTACCAGTGATAGGAACAGAGGATGCTAAAAATCCAGAATAATCACACTTCTTTTCTTTACTCCTTCCTTCCATTCTTCCTTCCTTCCTGTCCTTCTCCTTTTTCTTTCTTTTCTTCTTCACCTCCTCCCTTCCTCAAGTGTTGCTTCCTTTTCTTCCTTCCTTTCTCCCCTAATTATTTCCCTCCTCTATTCCCTCTTTGCTTCCTTCCTCCTTTCCCTTTTTGATTCTTTCCTTCATTTCCTCCTTTTCTCATTTTTTTCTTACTGAGCAAAGCACCAGGTTTCCTGATCAATACTCAGGATATGCCATTGCAAAGTAGGCAGCTGCCTACCTGACATGACTTCAAAAGTGCTATGAAGTGCTCCCTCCTCCCTCCCTGAAAAAAAATTTCCCCATCATCTCATTGAGGCTGGGGAATTTTATGATTTAAGGTTCATTTCTTTGACTTAAGACATCATGCCCTGTTCAAACACAAATACCCCTAGGATGTATTCTTACCAGCCACTTATACTTTAGGCAGAAAATGTAATCTTATAAGTAAGATTTTATAGGGCCTAGAAGAAAGGAGAAAGAGCATGGGGACAATGGGCACCTGAGATAGGTAAGAAGACACCTTCACAGGGCAGAGAAAGGAAAAAATGGAAGGGAGCTTCCAAAGACAAGCTATTTGTTTGTAGGGTCAGCAGCCACTTCCATCTTTCTACTATTTCATCCATGAAAGATCATGGGTTACAAATCATCTTGGTTAAGCCACTAAAGGGGCATTATAATACAATAGAAAGATGGCTAGATTTCAGAGGATGGAGGCTCAAGTCCCAAATTTGCTGGTCAATAACTGCAACATCAGACAAGTCACTTTACCTTACTGGGCCTCAATGTCTTCATCTGGAAAATGATGGGATTGGGTTGAATGATCTCTAAGTTAGTCTATGACCCTTCAATCCATTGAAGATTGTGGCTTCTCTAGCTTTATTCCCAGTACTGACCCACCCCCATCCCTAAACACAGCAGTGGTGGTTGAAAGAACTCCATAACTGAGTCTCTTCAAACACAGTTGTCCCATGGTAATCAGACAAGCTTCTGATTTTTCCCTACCTTCTCCACCCCCAAAGCACTTGACTTGTGATTTTTATTTTGACAGATGTGCCATATTACTCTGAGGTACTTTCCACTAATTCTAGTTTTATGAAAAGGAAAAAAGCCAGCTCTTCACATATCGACTTACTGTTCACTAAGCTCTTATTAGATTGCTTTATATTGTGGTGACCAAAACAAAAAAAAAAATCAATGGATGTTTTGAGGGTTTCTCAGAAGGGAATACCCAATGTCTTGACTCCCTCTTGTTCTCCAGTGATAGGTGAAATATCCACCCAGTGCTCCAAGGTGTATCTTATTAACATTCAGCCATATCGTACTTTGCTAGAGGACTCAAAGTTCTATATAAGTGTAAACTCAGACAGGACCAGAGGGGTAGATTGAGAAACCCAAGCAAAAAGAATCAGATTAATACACTGACAAGAACCCTTGACTGGAGAATCAGTAGACCAGGGTTCTAATAACCATGTGACTTTGGACAAGTCACTTTACATACCTTGACCTTGGTTTCCTCATTTATAAAACAGAAAGGGTGGGAGGAGAAGTGAAACAGGAAAAAGAACTGAATGTTCTCTACTATCCTTCCCAGTTCCAACATTCTGTAGGAAAAAACAACAGCCTGTCAGCCAAGCCCCTTAGACCCTAGACCCAGGGAGTGTTTGACAGCACAACTTGAATTTCCTTCTCTTTTTTTTCCTCTTTTGCAAGAAGAAACTCATGCCCACTCACTGAATTCCTTGGCTGAGCTCCCCCCCTGAGATCTAAGGGATGGGTATTGATCACACCAGCCTCTGTTTGCATTATTTAGCTCTCGAGAAACATCTGCTTGCTGTTCATTAGCTTTGTCTGGGTGCTGCTGCCAGATGGGAATGCCATCTGGTGGTTGAGTCCAGGATGTGCATTTATGCTCCCATATATTCAGATCCAACAACACCATTAACATCTGGCATGCTGTGGTGCACAGTTCCTTGGGTGCCATAGCAGCAGGGAATATGTCACTCTTAACTGTACCAAAGCACCCTCCTTTGAAGTCAAGTTAAGAAAAATGGTTTTCCTGGGACCACCTTCCCCTGGGATAAAAACTGAGAGACTTCCTTTCAATAGATCATAGAACCATATGTTGAGAACAAGAAGGGAGGTCAGAAGCCATCTAATTCAAACCTCTCATTTTACAGGTGAGTAAAATGAGACCCAGAGGGGGGCTAAGTGTCTTATCCAAAGTCACAAAAGCAGTAAGCATCAGAGTTAAGATTTGAACTCAGGACCTCTGACTTTAAAGCCATTATTTTTTGCTAAATCAAATTGCTTTTCTTTTTCCAAAAGCTACAGATCCTGTCACTTAGGTTTATTCATGAGTCATTCTAGCTAAAACCCCTTTGATCAAGAAGTCTTTATAATGTCTTTTGTGGCATTCTGTGTATTGTCCTGTAATACAACTTTTCTCAAACAATTCAACAAGATCATAAATTGATTTCAGAGATTAGAGTTTTGTACTTTCAGCACATAGGATAGTTCTAGCCTTGTATGCTCCCCTATCCAATGGACTTTTGATCTTATCAGCAAAGATTTTCTCTCTGAACACAATTTAACTATGCCTTTCTATCCATGTCCTCTCATAAGTTCACTACAGTGGGTCTGACCAATATTGGGAGGTAGGGAGGTGAGGGAGCATTTTCTTGCCATCATAAGTATACATATAGAGCCTACAGATGGCTGTTCATTTTCTCTCTCTTTTATGATGAGACATTTCCTCAATGACATCCTTTACACTTCTGCTCCCAAATAGTTCTTGTTTGCAATGGGTTGCCACCTGCTCACTCTCACCATGTACTTCGACATTACCCTTTGGGTGATCTTCAACTTCAATTCTTCAGAAACTAGTGTTTCATGACACACAACAATAAAACATAAAGAAAGAATATTAGTGGGGCAGCTAGGTGGCACAGTGAATAGAGCACCAGTCCTGAAGTCAGGAGGACCTGAGTTCAAATCCAGCCTCAGACATTTAACACTTACTAGCCATGCGACTTTGGGCAAGTCACTTAACACCAATTGCCCCCCTCCAAAAAGTGGAAGGAAGGAAAGAAAGGAGGGAGGGAGGGAGAGGGAGAGAGAGAGAGAGAGAGAGAGAGAGAGAGAGAAAGAAAGAGAAAGAAAGAAAGAAAGAAAGAAAGAAAGAAAGAAAGAAAGAAAGAAAGAAAAAGAAAGAAAGAAAGAAAGAAAGAAAGAAAGAAAGAAAGAAAGAAAGAAAGAAAGAAAGAAAGAAAATTAGTGTTAAAGTGATGAACCTTTGTTTCAGGGAGAAACTTGGCATCATCAAAATAGCTTTTTAAATTCCCCAAAGGCATTCTAGGTCACTCTGTTCATTCAATTCAATCATGGACCCAGTTCATTGGCCATTTGCAGTATGCTTCCAAGACATATGTGTTGATATATCCATTCTCTAGGTTGTCTTACAGCATTTCTTAAATGGTTTAAGAAGCACATTTAGGGGTCTTGAGTAGAAAAATTTTAAGAAGCCCTGAACTCTATCCAACTGCCCAACACAGCATAGGACAATGAGCATTCTTCATCCACTTGTTTATTCCTATGAGGTACATAGCAGGTACTTAATACATGCTCATTAAATCAGTGAATCAAGGTCTCATGGTATAGTGAAAAGGGCACTGGATTTGGAATCAGAAGACCAGGGTGCAAATCCAATTTCAGCTACTTATTATCTGTGTGACTTTGTGCAAGCTGTTCAGCCTTTCTGGACCTCAGTTTTCATGTTGTAATGTGAAAATGCTACACTAGATAACCTCTAAGATGACTTCCAGCTCTTGCTTTAACTAAGTGCCTGCTGTTTGGTAGCTGGTAATATTCCTAATCTGCATGTAACCAACACGGCCATCTTCCGTCAATCCCAAATTTGAAGTCCATTCATCACATATCCAAGGAACATTTCTTGGGACCTCTTCTCCTACCCTCTTACATTGACCATCAGTCTGAAATCTTGACTGCCCGACAGCATCTCCACTCAGCCAGGCTAAGCCATTATTTTGCTGTGAACTTTCTTTTTCATGTCAAGGAATTCAGTTGTCATGTTCAACTTTTTGTGAACCCATATGGGGTTTTCTTGGCAAAGATAATGGAGTACGTTGCCATTTTCTTCTCCAGCTCATCTTACTGAAAAGAAAACTGAGGTAAACAGGGTTAAGTGACCTACCCAAGGTCACACAGCCAGTAAATTTCTGAGATTGTATTTGAACTGAGGAAGATGAGTCTTTCTGATTACAAACCTAGTGCTCTATCTATCCACTACACCACCTACCTGCCCCATGTCAAGAATTAGTTCCCACTATTCATCTCTTCCTTAGGTGGAGGTGCTGTTCCCAGAAGGTCTCTATCAAAATGTAGCATTTTGGGGGTCATAGGATCATAGATTTAGATCTGGAAGAGATCTCAGAAGCCACCTAAGCCAACTTCCTTATTATACAGATGAGGAAGGAAAATCCCAGGAAGATCCAGTATCTCACTCAAGGTGACACAAATTATAAACATTAGAGTTAAAATGTGAACCCCATTCCTCCAATTCCAGAAACAGTCCTCTTTCCTTTGTACCAAATATCTTGTTAATTCATTCATGTGGATAAGTTTGGAAACGAGGATCTTGAGTGAATGAATGGGATACAAGAAGGGCATATTTAGATGGGAATTGATTAGAAATATGAAAATGAGGAGCACAGAAAATATGAAATGAAAGAAACATGAAAATGCTGCCCCCAGGACAAGAATGGGTAGTCATTGCCATCACATCAACAGGGGTCTCTAGACAGCAAGAAGGCAACATGAGATGCCTTGGATCTTAACAGGGGACCCCCTAAAATGGAGAGGGTAGTGCTGATGATAGACCTTATGTATTTCTTCCTTTTCTCAGGAGGCACCCAGTTGGAGGGAATATTTCCTAATATGTTGTCTGCTCTCCCCTCCCTACACACACACACACACACACACACACACACACACACACACACACACACACACACACACACATTCTGCCACTCATTTTTTTTAAAAAGCTAAAATTTCATAGTTGGGAGTTTTTGACTTTGGAAAAAATAGGGGAGAAACAGGTACTGGCCCAAATTCACCCTGAATTGGGCCCACATTGATTGGAACTCTCACTCCATTAAAGGTTTAGAATCAGAAGCAGGCCTAACTAATAATTCAGGCTTAAGTCATAAGTCATCCTTTTCCATAGTCAGTTGTTCCAGAACCCAAATGCTACCCGTGCAGCCCTGCTGCTTTTTTTTTCCAGGGGCCTGGATTCATTTCATTCACCACTCTACTCCAGAGGAACTTTCCCCATTGTCCTCATCCTTAAAGGAAGTAACAGAGTAGAGGTGTGGCATCCTAGACATTTGTAGAGTTGCCTGAAGAAGGCATTCTGACACCTAGCAATGCAGAGCCAGGTAAGCTATAGATGATTAGAGATCTTCCTAACAAGAAGATCTGTTTGTGCTGTAGTAAGCTATATGGACTATTTGGCAGATGCCACCAATATCAAGTCTTTTAGGTATCTTTAGGTTATGTACAGCTATATTGGACCAGACCTATCTCAAGACAGTCCAGTGATTAAAGCTTAAGACTAGAATACAAAGACAGGGTAACCAAGGCTGATGTCCAAGCTCTCAAGGCCTGTGGCTACCTAAGAACTGCAAGTACTTTCCTGGGGGTGATAAACAACAACAAGTTAACTAGATATATAAAATGCTGAATGAGACATACATTTTCAGACACAAGGAATGTGGAAATTTGTTTTGCTTAACTTTAAATTCTAAACTTTAATAGCGTCAAATTGTGCTAGAACTTTTGGGACACCCTATATATTAGTTACAAGCACTTTCTTTTTCTTTTTTCTTTTACTGGGGGGGAGGAGGTTAAAAAAAGGGCAAGAAGAGAAAGAGCTAGGGTAACAAAAGGAAAAAGAAAGAAAAGAGGGTCATTGAGGCATTCTTTTAAAAATAGAAGATAACAGAAGGAAGGCCAGAAAGAAAGCCAAAACAAACAGAACAGCTTTGAAAACTTCAGACTGAACTTAGCATGTACTTAAAAAAGAAAAGCAAACTGTAGTTTCACATACAATCTTATATATACAGAAGTCCATCGTATTTCATATTTATGTTCAGAATAAAGATAAAAACTAGTTTTAAAAATAAATTTTAATTAGAGATCATAGATTAGCTGGGTATGTTACATGCACGTGTATGATATGTGGCTATATCTGTCATTCCGCGTCTTGGTGTGTCTGTATGTGTCTGCAGTGTGTGTGTGTGTGCGTGTGTGTGTGTGTGTGTGTGTGTGTGTGTGTGTGTGTGTTTTCTGCTGTTTGTGGGTCTCAGTGTATGCTCTGGTTTACATTCACTGTTTTCCTCTGGGAGTTATTTCCCTTGAAGTTCTTCAGCAGAATTGGTCAATAATGTGAAGTTTCTTTCATTCTTTGCTTTGAAAAGAAAAAACTCCATGTAGTGGAGGTGCTATGAAGAGTGGGTTTTTTAACTAGAGAAGGGTCTGTTTGTTTGAGTTCCAAGACCACTTGGAGGAGGGTGGCATTCTGCCACTAAAGGAATCCAACTTCCTTCCCCAGATCCTATCTCCTCCTTGCCAGGCAACCTGGACTGAAGATTAAAGTAATTGGGGCCATAGATTCACCATGGTCTGAAAGGGAGAGAAAGCACATATGTGTACTATCTCTCACTCTTCCTCCAACAGTGTGGTAATGGACTTTGGCTGGTGAGGCGTGGAGAACTGAGCTAGAGAGAGGAGAAGGCAGGGGCCTGCATGCAATCAACATTGGAAACTAGTTATTGGCATAGTTCTATCCTCCACTACACTTGGTCCCGTCCAGTTGTTGCTGGCACCTCCCCATTAGTGTAGGGGCCCTGAGTCTATGCCACCTGCTTCCCTGAGCTCAGCCAGCAGAAATCCAATTTGTTTGGTTGTGTTTTCTCTCACCAGTTCTGGCAAATGTCTAGGATTTTAGGGCTGATGTCTTGGAAAATTCCCAGCTCTAAGAATGAGCCTGAGTGTAAGGGCTGCAAGGATATGATTCTGGTTCTGTCTTCCCTAGAGCTCTAGGATGAGGAAGATTAGGGAAATGGCAAGAAGGGATTAGCAGCCTGGGTTCTATCCATAGAAGAGATAGGAAAACTTAAAACTCTCTGCCCCTATAGGGCAAAGAAAGCTCTTGGCAATTGCAAAATGGAGGCAAGACAGTTTTGCAAAGAAGGGACTCTTAAAGGATGAACATCAAAAGCCCTTGTTAACTTGCCAATAGTGAGAGAAGGAAAATCACACCAAGGAGAAAGTTAGGACCTTTTGAGAAGCCAAGGTGTTCCAACATAAGTATAGGTACTCAATTTTTTCTTCCTGATCACAATGCAAATATCTTTGTTTATGTTATTGAGATCATCCCACCTATTAAATCCTGAAGGTACTAGAGGCATCAAGACAAACCAACCATCTCCTAACCCCAGTCATAAGATTTGAGTAAAAAAATAAAGCCACCCATGTGGGGGTATAAGAATCCAGGCTAACGAGACCAAAGACTTAAGCTCAATGTTCATATGGATCATAGGAGTCAGTTCTAGATAGATAGATAGATAGATAGATAGATAGATAGATAGATAGATAGATAGATAGATCTTTAGCCACAAGAAGAAGTCCATGACACAGGGAAAAGAAGGCTAAACTTGTAATTACAGGGTCAGAGTTTGAATCATGACTCTGCCTCTTATTACCTCAGTGATCATAGACATATTATTTCAACACATTTGTTCTCAGTTTCCTTGAATCTATAATGAGGGGATTGAACAATGTCCCTTCTGGCTATAGATCTATGATCCTATATCAGAAGCAACACCTACTCATAAGGGCAGATCCCAGATTATGGAAACATTGATTTACTCAGACCAAAATATTCTTTCCAGAAAGAATTCACTAGGAACTTTGGAAATAATGTATGTCACATTAGGAAATAGATGACCCTAGTCAAGAAAATTCAGAGACAAAACCAGCTCTCAGCATCCACCATAAATGTTTTTGTATCCTCAGGAAAGAGAAAGAATATAGTCTTGAGTGATAGCCCCTTCTTCTGAAATAGTTAGATGTTATTCTTTGCACTGGCCATCTCTAACCATAGAGACACTTTTCAACAAAGATTCATTTATTTCATTTCAGTCATAGATAAGGTTAGATCAAAGGCAACACAACTTTTGGGGTAGAAAGATTATAGTTCTTAGAGATTATCTAATCCAATTCCCTCCTTCACATAAAACTGAAGACACTGAAGCCCAAAGAAGTTTAGTGACTTACCAAAATAGAGTATGTACTGCCCAGCCCTTCCCAATCTCTGTATCTTTACACATAATATTCTTTATAGCTGAAATTTCTTTCTCCCTGACAACTTTGGTTTTTGAAATCTGATCCATTTTTCAAGACCTCCTTCAAATGTCATCTCATCCATAAAACCTTCCATCATCCCCTCAATTGGGAATGACCTTATACTTATTGTAAGCTCTTATTGCTTTGTTTTTACCCTACATCTATTATGTAAGGAAATTAGAAGTGTTTAAGCTGGCCATAAACAGCCAGCAATTTTATTGTGGGCAGATGTGAATGATTAAGGAAAGAAGATAAAGTAGGAATGAAAGTGTAGCCATGGTGACTTCACCTAACTCTTTCGTCATTGTCCCTTTGTTTATTTGCATGGTAATCACACAACTCCTTGTGGTTTTCTTGAGTTTAGAGTCTCTGAAAAGGATTTTGAGAATCCACACTAACAATCAGGTACTTGATGAGAATTAAAAACAATTTCCTAGCTTCAAGTCAAATAGCTGACTGGAGCTGGGGGATTTGATTTAACACCCCCCCCCCCCAAAAAAAGCAATTAAAAGAATAGAATTAATCTTTGCAAATGGCTTCTACTAGCTTCTCTTCACTGTCTGAATGAATGTGGTAGCAAAAACCCTTAAACTATGCACTAAAAGGGTTTTAGGTTTCCCCTGACAGGGAGAGGCTTACTAGTTGCTTCATCCCAAAAAACTACTGGAGGATGCTGATCCACAAAATACCTTGAAACTAACATAGTTTTCTAGGAGTCTACAGGTGAGAGGGACCATGGATGCTACTATCATATAATATTGCATATTTATGTATTGTATTCCCCCTTGCTAAAATGTAAACTCTAAGATGGCAGGGACAGTAATTTAATTATCTTTTTATCTCCATCAGCACTTTAACAAAGTGCTTTGCACATAGTAAGTACTTAATAAATGGCTGTCAAGTAAATGAATAAATCATAAAATATTTGAGTGTTAGAATTGGGAAAGATCTTGCAAGGTCTAGTCAAACCTTCTGACCAATGTTGAAATCTCTTTTATTGAGTTCTTAATAAGTGGCCATTCAGCCTCAGCTTGGACACTTCTACTAACAAGGAATTCACTACCTCACAGGGCAGATAAATCCATTATTGATCAACTAACCTCTTTATATTGAACTGAAATTTGCTTCTCCGTAACTTCCTCCCATTGATCCCCATTCTGTTCTCTGAAGTCACAAAAAAATTCAATCTTTCAAAGATTTGAAGATAATTCTGTTTCCCCTAAGGCTTTTTTCTTCTAACTCTAGATGTCAAGATGGTAGACTCTCTTTAAAAATCTGTTGACAGAGAATATTACATTCTTGCTATATAGTTCTATTGGGTGAATGTTACCTGCTGAATACAATCACTGGGATCATAAGTCCATATGAGGACTCTCCTATGTTATCAGAATTACTTTGCCACTCAGTGGCTGCCTCAGTTGGAATTAGTTTAGTTTTCTGATGCTGAGGCAGACAGGGCTTCTCCATTAGAAAAGAAATCTTATACTGGATTTTTGTCCTTTTCTCCCCTTTTCCAGATGTTGAGTGCCAGAGATAATTTAATTCCCCTTGAGATTAATTTGGGCTGAGAGAAGGGTGTACTATCAGCCTCCATAACTCACAGTCTACATCACATCAAAGAACACAGGTACAGCTGAGACCTTTGAGCAAGGCATTTTTTTTAAGCTTCTGCCTTGAAACTAGAGGTCTTCCTTGTGACACAATTTTTCAAAAAAAAGTATCATTGCTATTACCCGCTAAAAAAAAAAGAAAGAAAGAAACATGATCTATCAGAGGTCATTAGTGTTGTAAAGTGGAAAAATTGCTGTCTTGGAAGTCAGAAAGTTGAGGTCCTAGCCCTGACTTTGCCACCAACTGTTGTGTGGCCTTGGACAGAACAGTTACACCCTCTCAGTCTCAGTGTCCTCACCTATAAAATGATGAGGGTGGACTAGACTGGGAAATGAAAACTTTTCCCGAGAAAGGACTATGCTTCTTTTACCCAAAGCTATGTGCTTATGTGGAGATGTGGTGGTAAATGTATGGGGGGGGGAGGGGAAGAGTAATGATGAAAAGGGAAAGGAGCAAAGTCTTTTACTACAGGATAGGGATAACCATGCAAAATGTGCTTCCCTACACACTACAGATCCTGTTAAATTGGAGGAAAAAAAGGCAGAAAAGGGAAGAGCATGTCAGAGAAGTGGGGAGATAGGCAAACAGTAAGCTTGGAGAACTACCATGTAAGATTTTAAGTTTTACCAAGGAATCATCTATCTACTCTGGGAGTATAAGAGTATGTAGATTATCTCTACATTCCTTCTAACTATTAAAATTCTATGTTAAGTGAACTGGGAAGTGACTCTTAACTCTTAGGAATTCTTAATATTCTATGAACTTAATATTCTGTGAACCTATAACAAAGTAATGCATGCCAGTATGTTGATGGACCCTTTTCCCTTTACCCTCCCACTTCCCTCTGAGGAAACATGTTTATTTTGATAGGGGGCTAGCTTTGGGAACAGTAATTGTGCCCCCTCCCAAATAATAATGCATAGATGAATATATGCAACTGTTTGTGATGTAAACTTCAACAAATTGAGGTGATATAGAATATTTCCCTTTCCAGTTTGGGTCCTAGAGCTAAGAGAAGTTAAAAGCCACCTGAGATCTAAAACCCATCCCAAAATAATCTCACATTTGTTTGGTGCTTTCCATCTTTCATGTGAGGCAGCTAGATGACACAGTAGATAGAACACTGGGCTTGGAATCAGGAAGACTCATGTTCCTGAGCTCAAATTCATCCTCAGACACTAGCTATATGACCCTGAGCAAGTCATTTAACTCTGTTTGCCTCAGTTTCTCATCTGTAAAATGAGTTGGAGAAGGAAATAGCAGGCCACTCTAGCATCTTTGCCAAGAAATGAAGTTGGACACAACTGAAATGACTGAGTGACAAAACAAATCTTCCACATAGAGTATATCATTTTTATCCTCACAAGAATATCCGTAGTCAGGGAGAGTAAGGAATATTACCTCCATTTTACAGACAATGAAACCAAGACATAGGAAACTTAAATGACATAGTGAAGTTACAGAGTGATCTGGAATGGAGCCAGGGATTGAACCTAGGTCTCCTGACTCCTATTCTAATGCTCCCTCTACACTGGCTGTGGTCAGGTTGATTTTGCCTGCAGGCAGTGATCTTTAGATTGCTAAAGTGAATGGAAGAAGAAAGGAGAACATGGACAAAGGAGAGATCATACTCTTTAGAATACTGAATTCTCAGTTCACTTCCAAAGTCACCTGGGATTGTTGCCAATGAACGCTGCAATTAGAAATTGACTGCAATTTGGCTTGAAAGAGGCATAGGCTCAGACCTCTGTCTCACTCCCAAAGGAGAAAGTGGTATTATAACCCATTGAACAGGAGATGTCACTCTAAAACATGTGGACCAAAGAGAGAAGGCCTTGACCACGGCAGGGGAGAGCATTTAGAAGGTTGTCACTCGGAAGAGGAATCAGACTTGTTCTTCCTAGTCCCACAAGGCAGAAGAAGGAAGAGCAATGGGTGGAGGTTGTGCAGAAGAAGATGTGAGCTTGATGTGAAGAAAAACTTCCCAATAATAAGCTGTCCAAGAGTATAATGAGCTTCATTAGGAGGCAGTGGTTTCCCCCTCATTAAAGGTTTTCAAGCAGATGGTGGAAGACAACTATTGAACATAAATGACAGGGAAGTTTTGTTCAGCTTTAGTTTAGTTTGTATTAGATGGTCTCTGAGGTCCCTTCCAACTCTAAGATTCGATGATTCTGAGACCCTACCACTTTTTTCAAGTAGTTTTTCTCCATGACAGTCTCCCCTTACTGTGATCCCCTTGAGCATGCCACTTACACAAACACACATCATGAGAGTTAATGTGATCCCTCCCTCAAGCATAATATTCAATTAATCCTTTATTATGTGCCAAGTAGTTTGATAAGAGCTAAAGATTCAAAGAAAAAACAAAAAACAGCCCCTGCCTTCAAGGAGTTTCCATTCTAATAGGGGAGACAACATATATGTAAATAGGTATATGAGAGAGAGAAAGAGGGAGGGAGGGAGAGAGAGAGAGAGAGAGAGAGAGAGAGAGAGAGAGAATAAAGGAAACTTTAAAGAAGGCTGTCCTAACACCCAGAGGAAATTGGAAAGGCCTCCTGCAGAAGGTGGCATATGAGTCAACTCTTGAAAGAAGACAGATTCCCAAAAGCAGAAGTGAGGAAAGAGAATGTTCCAGGCATGGGGAATAGCCAGTGTAAAAACTCAAAGATGGGACCTGGAACATGATGTGAGAAACAGGAAATAGGTCAAGTATGGCTGACCATAGAGTGCATGGACAAGAAGAATGTATAAGAAGACTGGAAAGGTAGGCAGGTTCAGGTCATCAGGAGCTTTAAATTCCAAAAAGAAGAGTTTTTATTTGATCCTAAAGATAATAGGAATCCACTAGAATTTATTGAGCGGGGACTAGAGGAGGGAAAAAAATGGTTAGACCAGTGCTTTTAGAAAAATCACTTTGGCAATAGTGATCAAAGCATGAAGATTCTTGAGACAAGGAGACCAAGTGAGAGGTAACTGCCAAGAGTCAGAGACTTGGTTCCTCAATTTTGAAAGGAGGAACCAATCCCTACCCTATAGATTGTATGTATGTGTGCTCCCATGTGTGTATATGTTCATGTGGGGTTGTGTCTTCAGCAAACCTGAAATATCCAGATGAAAAGTGAGAAAGTTAGTCAATCAGTCCAAATTGATTTTGGTAGACAAGTCTTAGACCATATGCTCCTAGAGAATAAGAACTGCATATAACTCTCTTTGTACAGTACTCCCCTACACAGAGAGACTTTTAATAAATGCCTTAGGAGGTTGATTCATGTCTGGGGAACAGCAAGCTCATGTTTTATTAACATGCTGATGTTCTTCTGAATAGATGCAGGATTTTTCCCTGAGGAATTTTACCCAAAACATTTGGGGAACCCATCCTGACAAAAGTGCACCAAGGTTCGGGTTGTGTTAAAAATCTTCTAAAGCCTTGGTCATAGGTTCTGGGTTCAGAGCAATCTGTGACAGAATGCAATCATTTGACAGTCATCCCTGGTTGTTACAACTGGACCTTTGGGTATCAAACAAAAGAACACTGGGTCTCCCTGCTGCCTCACATGGTCAATTTTTACCACCAATTCTCTCTTTGGCTAAGGAATAAAGACAATGAAAACTGCAGCCTATTTTCTGAAAGCTGAGCTCCATCATCAACATGCCATTCTTTATGGTAATGAAAATAATGGTCTTTTTATAGCTCTTGTCACTGGAGCAGAATGATGCCCTGCCAACTGGGCATGTTTGCCAGTGGCTACAAACGAATCCATTTAATCCAGAGCAGTAATTGGAAGGGAGACAAGCGGAGGGGGCAGTAAGGCCACAATTGCCGGGAGGGCTTCAAACAGAAATATCCCATTCAATTAGTAAAACCCAACCAAATGCACAGACGTACACTGTTTACTCAAGTGTCTTGATGCAGAATGAACCAGTGTGGAGAGGCAGCCTTGCTGCGTGTTCACAGGACAAAGATGATGAATGAGAGGGATGAGTAAGGTTGAATTCAGTCCCTTCAAGGAAAGTGACCCCGTAGGGTTTCATTCCCACCTGGGGCCTGTCCTCCACCTCTGTCAACATTAATCTGACATTGAATCAATGAACTACTAACTCAGGGCTCCCACAGAGACAGGCTTGGTCCTAGGACTAGAGGTTGGATTGAACTTAAGGGTTGGTATTAAGAGACCCCAGGTGTGAAGGTTAAAAGACCACAGGAGGGCAGAACCAAATAAGTTTTAACCCCACCTCTAAAATTATATCTTTATACAATATTCAGGAAGATTAAAATTGACCTATTGTTTTCTAACTTTTTGTGTGTGTGTGTGTGTCATGAACTCTTTCAGTGATCTGTTGAAACCTACAGAATCCTTCTCACAATAATCTTTTTAGACGTATTACAAAAAAAGTCAATAATGTTGAAAATAGTTATCAAGAAGTGGCTAGGTGGTGCAGTAAATAGAGCACCAGCCCTGAAGTCAGGAAGGCCTGAGTTCAGATATGACCTCAGAAATTTAACACTTACTAACCATGTGACCTTGGGCAAGTCACTTAACCCCAACTGCCCTTCCTTCCCCCCTCTGAAAAGCAAAAAAAAAAAAAAAATTAATATAAAAAAGAAAATAGTTATCAAATTTTTTAAAGAGGTTCACAAACCCCCAGATAAAAACTTTTGAAATTTAACCTCTTTGTGTCAAACACATTGTTACACCACCACTGACTTTTGGATCCTGGCATTATAGTCAGTAAAATGATAGTAATAATAGCACTTAGGTCATGGGATTATTGGGAAAGTCACTTGAGATCATATATTTAAGCATTTTTTCAAACTTTAGAGGACTATATTAAAGCAATTTAATAGAAGTAATAGTAATAGCAGTAGTAGAAGTAGTAGGTAGTAGTAATAGTAGCAATAGTAGTAGAAATACTAGTAGTAGACAAGCAGCTTGCCACAAGCAATTTCCAATACTGAGCCATACAGTAATAGAATGTAGAAAATATAAAATGCAGAGAATATAAGGTTCGATTGTGTTTATTACTTGTTGATTAAGAACAATTGTTTGATTCAGTAGAACAAAATGCCATTTTATATGCTCTTTTACAACAAAGTATCTCTCACTCACACATCAAGACCACCCAAGTTTCCTGGAAGACACAGCAACTGAAATTACCTCATTCAATGATTGATAATAAACACCAGGCAAGGCACAAATAGGAAGATGCAACTTACCAAAGACATTCCCCATTGTGTTAAAGGAAATCCAGCACAGAGTCCAATCAAAGAAGAATTCCTGTGGATGATGAGGTCCTCCAGATGCTCTTGTTTTCCAACAACATTGTACCATTCTTTATGGTATGTTGTCAGGACATTTCAGGGCGTCCTGGAAGTGATCTGTAATCACTCAAAGGAATTTACCTTGTCCATCCACAAAGAAAAAACTAAATGGATAAAAAAATCTATTGCCCAGATTTCAATATGTATTTGGACACAGAGACCCTGCAGAGCTTGCCCAACTATATATATGTCTATCTGGAGCAAACAGTACAGATGGAAAATTAGCTAGATCTAGAGTTAAAAAAGAGATAGAGAGTACAGTAGGCTACTTTTGAGAAGTGGCAAAGCCATACTTCCAGTGAAAACAAAGACTTATCTTTTCAATTCTGACATTTCATTAGTGTTGCTATATAGTGGCTAGACCAAAGACCACTCGTCTCTGAAAAACCAAAGACTAAGGGCGATGAAGAGACAGGCATGGGGTAAGTTTATCATTCTACAATATATAAACAAAAAGGAATTCTGAAGAAGAACAAGAGTAAAGGACACCATCAAGGGATTGTATGACAAGAAGAGAACATGGTCCAGTCATATGGCAAGAATGATGGATGATAGGTGAACAATCATAGAGCAACACTGGCACCCTTACAACATCAAGAGAAAGTGAGGAAGGCATCTATTTCTATGTGAATCTATTTCCTATTGTATTTGCCTGCCTTGTACATCATGCTCTTCATCCCTTGCTCTCTGCTGGGATTTATTGAATGTAAATGAGTGTGTAAGTCAAACCAAATCCTACTAATTGATTAAAGCTATGGCTATCTCTAAGGAGGAAATCTAGGGGCAGAGGAAGATTCCCATACCCTATGGTAGACTGGTGAGGGAAATATTTACGGGGAGGGAAGAAGCCTTGTGATGTGCCCAGTCATACCACATAAGTGCTGCCCATGAGAATAGCATCCTACATTAGACTCAAGGAGTTGAATGTTCTTTCAATACTTGTTTTATTCACTTGTCAGAGACAAATGAAGAACTGTGGGTGAGTGAAATTGAATACCTTTTCATACTAACATAGGTCTCAGAATGAATAAAACTCTCCAAAAGATAAAATTGAGTATTATTGTTATAATAATTACTATTATAATAGTTTTCTGTTACTGAGAGGGGTGAAGTATGGAGGAGAGAAGTAATAGTCCTTGAGACCTTTTTACTGAGTTTAAAGGGAGCTTTCCATTTTCTATACTTTAAAAAATTGACAGTGATAAAGTTTGCAAATATTTTATAATAAATGTTTATTGGTTGACTATGCCATCAGAAAGAAAGAGAATTGGGTTTGGAGTCAAAGGTCCTAGGTTTAAATCCCACCTGTGAAAGTCATAATCAATGTGACCTCAGGCTAGTCACTTAAACTCCTTGGCCCTCAGTTTCCTCAAAAGTAAAAGGAGACAGTTGTACTATATTATTTCTGAGGCCCCTTCTAACTCTGGATCTATGAGTCTATGACCTCATTTGAGTCTCATAATGGCCCTGTATGGTAGGTACTACAGTTAATGTGATTCCCATTTTGCGTACAAGGAAGTTGAGGCACAGGGAGTTTAAGTGACATGTTCATGGTTATACAGCTAGTAAGTGTGAGGGATGAGATTTGGACCCAGTTCTACCTGACTATGGGTCTATTGTTCTTTCCACTGTACCAAGTTACAGCTCCCTTCTCCCTAGAATAATAATTAACATTATCCTCATCTTAGATTTAGGCTGACAGAAGGGGTTCTTAAATATTTCTCTATCATGGACCCGTTGGTCCACATGGTAAAGCCTTCCCAGAAAAGTGGACTCCTCAGGGGCAAAAAAAATGTTTTTAAATGCATGAAAGACGATACATAGGATTGCAAAGGAAATCCATTATATTGAAATATAGTTGTTTTTTAAGTTCATGAACTCCAGTTTAAGACTCCTTTGGCAGGGAGAAACACACACACACACACACACACACACACACACACACACACACACACACTGCCCCAGGACCCAAGGCCTCTCTGCTTTGCTCTAACCTAGTATGTCCTGGGGAAAGGCAAAATTACTCCATCTGTCTGAGGTGCAGGGGGTGGGTATTTCAAAAGTTCAGGTGAGAGATCTGGAGGGTCTACACTAAGGTGGTGAAAGGGAAGGGGACCTATGGGAAGATGTATAGAGACAGAAAGGACTAGGTTGATTTCTTCATAAGGAAAATGAAGATAATAATACTTGCACCATCTAGGTCAATGAATAGGTTTTAGGCTCAAATGAGATAATGGGTATGAAATGCTTTGTAACCATAAAACACTGAATAAAACATTAAATACAACATAAATACAAGCTATTAATAAGATTATTGTAATTATAACAAATAACAAGAACCACCTCTGATCCTGACAGTCTGAATCGGTTACCAGGGCACCTGTGATGCCAAGAATTCACCGACTGTGCCTAGTGCTAACCCAGAAGCTGTGCCCAGTGAAGGAATTAGATTACTTTGAAACAGGGACAGAGTCACTGGGGCACAAATTGAAATGAATGCACCCATAAGTGCAAAAGGATTACCTCTCCACCTCAGCTCCATTAGACCATAGGACCCCACTCAGTAAAGAGATTTTGTAGCATCACAAAACAGATACACTGATTGAGAAACAAGACTAAAGTATTTCATGTGCATAAATGTTTTATAGGTAAGAGAGTATGTGCCCTGGGGGCTTTGAATATTACATTAAATTATACATTTCTAATAAAGAAAATATAAATGAATATGGAACAAATGTCAATTTTCTGATTAAAACCCCAAATACCACTTATAGGACATAATTTACCATTGTACAGGAGTTGCAGTCTAGTCTCATTTAATAGCTTAAATGCTTTGTTGACTAAATAGCTACGTGTATGAAAGTAAATGGCCACCACTATTAAGACCTATGGAGACTCTAAACAAAGAAGACATTTTAGTGCCATTGGATGCTCTTTAAAATCTTAGCATAAATACCTCAGCTCAGGGGGTATGAAAGGTTGCATTAATTGGTCACCAATATTTTTTGACAGATCTTTTACTAACACAAATGAAAATTACCTAGACCCTCAAAGTCAGGAATTGTCTTAATTCTCTAGGAAGAGTGCCCAACAAAGGATAAAAGAAATAGAAGACTGGGGCAGGTCCCTAATTCACCCAGCCCAAGACTTGGGCCCTGATAAGAAGACTGTGGGAGAGGATATGAGAGGTCTTAGCAGTGGGATAGGGAGGAGTGGGAAAAGTCACCCATAATGAATCAGGAAATGCAAGTTCTCCCAAGCTTATGATCCATGTGACTCTAGGCATTCAATCCAACAAAATTCAGTGACCATTTATTAAGAATCTGCTAGGTGTCAGACTCTGTACAAGATTCTAAGTATACAAAGACAAAAGCAAAACAGTTACTCCACTCAAGGAGCTTATATTCTATTGGATACAGTCATTCGCACACACACATATATTCAAAATAACGGCAAAGAATTGGAGGGGGCAGCAGTAATAACCTGGAGAATCAGAAAAGTCCTCTTGTAGAAGGTAGTATTTTAGTTGAAACTTTAAGGGAGTTAGGGTTTGCAAGAAGTGGAGATAAAGAATATTCCAGGCATGGAAAATAGCCTATACAAAAGCATGAAGTTAGGAAATGTCATGGATAACAGGTCTGTTTGTCCTGTTGTTTTACCTCTTGAGTCTTCATTTCCCAAATACATAAATGCAATTAATACACAAACTTCCCAAATACACAAATGGAGTTTTTCCCCAATCTTTCCAATGGGTGTTATTCATATAAAAGAATACAAACATACTTAGCAACTATAGGATAAGGATAGAGATTAGACCCATGATTTCTTATATTAAAGGGAGGAAAGGGATTAAGAGAAGGAAACTTCCTTCCACAGGAGGAAACTCCCTCTACAAAAGCAAGTAGATGGTCTTATGGTCTTAGAGAGTTGCTGAGAGCAACAAGAGGTTAAGTGAGCTGGCCAGGATCACAACCAGTATGTGTCAGAAACAGGACTTGAATTATTTTATTTCTAACTCAAAGACTAGTTCTCTCTCCACTGTCATGTAAATCTAAATCTACTTTGTTGTTGTTCAGTTGTTTTCAGTCCTGTCCAACTCTATGTGACTCCATTGGGGTCCTCTTGGCAGAGATACTGGAATAGCTTGCCAATTCCTTCTCCAGCTCATTTTATAGATGAGGAAACCAAGGCAAACAAGGTTGAGTGGCTTGCCTAGGGTCACACAGTTAGGAAGTGTCTAAAGCCATTATTCTACGTTCCTTACAACATCCCTGAGGGTAACTAGAGGGAATGCTGGAGTTCAAGTGGACCTTAGACATCATCAAGTCCAACTGCACCCACCCAAAGGAAAATTTCCCCTCCCTCTGTTGACAAATGGTAATCCACCAACTCACAAGAAAAAAAAAACATTCAATACCATTGTTGGACAGCTCCAAATTTGAGAAAGTCCCTTACTTTCTTCCATAGTCTACTTGCATTTAAGTTCTGCCCATTGATCCTGATCCTTTCAGAGCCTCAGAGATTCAGACAGTAGTATTTTCATTTTCTTAGCAACAATTATCCCAATTGTGTCATGATATATGGTGCATAAAGCACCATTCTTGCAGGGATCATTGATAAGTAATATAAAAAAAAATCTTTGCTCCATTTGACAAGAAAAGAAAAAAAGTACTTAAGTGCCAGGCACTGTTCTAGACACTTTACAGATATTTTCTCATTTGATTCTCACAACAACCCTGAGAGGTAGGTGCCATTACTATAATCTCTATTTTGTAGTTGAAGAAACTGAGGCAGGTAAAGGTTAAGTGATTTGCCCAGGTCCATACAGCTAATAAGTGTCTAACGTCAAATCTGAACTCAGCTTTTCCTGACTCCAGGTCCAATGCTCTAACCATTGCATCATCTAGCTGATAAAGTACAGAAAGATTAAGTACCTTGCCCACAATCACGTAGCTAGTGATAATGCTGAACATTTATTCAGTTAGTACTTTTTTATAACAAATGTGAAAAGGTAGTTTAAGATGAGTATTTTAATGTCAATATCCAAGATTTATAGATGAGGAAACAGAGGATCAAGGAAGTGATATGATTTGCCAATGGTCACACAACTAGTATGTATTAGAACCAGGAAGAGAACCCACATTGTATGATCCCAACTCCAGTATTCTTTCCAATATACTCTACTGTCCCATCCCCCTCAACTGGATGAATGAAGGAAAAAGCATTTATTAAGTGCTTACTTAGCATTGTGCTGAGCACTGAGATACAAATACAGGCAAGCAAGACAGTCCCTGCCTTCAAGAATCTTACGTTCTAATAGATGAAGATAGAATATAATAGAGTCCTTTATTCCTTAAGGAACAATAACAGTACTTATGGTTTGCCTTATGGTTTAAATAGGGAGGATATGAAATATAGATACCTCTGCTCTACATAATCTTGGGGTTCTCTTGGTCAGCTAAAAAAATATATTTCTATCTTTCAATCCCATTAGATGCTATAAGACCCTCCCCCAGCCCCAAGTGCTGGAAGATTGGAAGCTGCTGCTTCCAGTTGCTTTGCACTCTTCAGGATCAGGTTTCTAGTGACTCTGGGTGTTAAGTGATTGCAAAACGCATCTTAACGTCTAGCTCAGTCTTTGGGAAATTAATTTCCACTTAGTTCCTGGACCATCTCCTGCTCATCCCCCTGAGTGAAGGATGGGCATCAGAAGGTGGAACAGAAAATACAAAGCTAATGATCTGATTCGTGTTAGTTAGCTCTCTCTTAATCGTTTGAAAGATTGCACACTGTGTCTCTGCCATTTCTTTTCATGATCAATTTTAAGAAGAAAAGAACAATATTTTCCACTGAGAACAGATTCATTGAAAGGGCAAAATAGAATTTTGTTTGTTAAACCTTGCTGTCCATTTGACACAATTAAATGTGAGATATGAAGGGCAAAGATTGGGTCACTTTGTACTAATTCTCAGTGAATTCCAGCCATTTCCCCAGTTGAGGACACCTAGCCCCTAAAGGCTTGGACGTTTGGCCAGGGAGTATTAATTTTGATATCAGAGTGGCCTCAGACAGCACTGGAGCATCAATTATTTGTCTAGGCTCACTTCACCATGTTGGGAGCACTGGTTCTCTTTGGGGCATTTGCTCTGTATTCCCTTTAATTCTTGCTGTCAATTAACCTCAGCTAGGGTCAGATGATATGGACCTTGAGCAAATCATGGTCCCCTTGCTGAGCCTGAACTTCCTCATCTATAAAATATGAAGGCTGATCTCTAGGATCCCTTTCAGCTCTATGATTCATTCATTCATTCATTCATTCATTCAACAAGCAATTTAGTAAATACCTTCCCTGTGCCAGGCACACCCATAGTTCCCTAGCTCTGAATATGATGGAGATGAATTTTCTCAATTTGTCTCCAGGTCCAGTTCTTTTCTTTTTTTAATCAAAAGTAGTGAATTTTGCGGGGTGCACTGGCTTCACCTTTGCATCCAACATACTGTGTGCTTGTACTTCACAGTCTCTAGATCTTTAACCCTAGATAGCTGATGGCTGATGATTCCTTTCCATGCCCCTGATTTTCTCTTTGAAACTGGTCTCAATTTTAGGATATGGCAGGAGGCAATAGGATTTATCTGATATCTTTCCAGATTTTCAGAGAAAACTGAGAGAAGCTTCCAAAGGAAGGAGGTTCTAGAGAAAGGCCTCAGTTAACTAACCCACCCTGAAACAATAGTCAGCATTTATATAACTCATACATTTGCAAATATCTACAAAGGTCACTATGTATGTTATCTCATATCACCCTCACAACCCTATGAGGTAGGCGCTACTAATGTCCCCATTTTATAGATGAGAAATCTACTGGTTAGTATTCAGAGCCGTTTATAACTTAACCTTCTCCTACCTTTCCAGTCTTCTTATGTCTTACTCCCCAACAAGTAGTCTTAGGCCAAGTGACACTGGCTTCCTGGTCATTCCACACACACACGCAAAAAAAGTCACTATGTCTCTTAGTACCAGGTGTTTTCTCTGGCTATCCCCCATGCCCTCCTCTGCTCCACTTACTGACCTCCCTGGCTTTTTTTAAGTCTCAAATAAAATCCCACCTTCTACAGGAAACTTTCCCCAACCCTTCTTAATTCCAACACCTTCCCTCTGTTGATTATTTTTTTTAATTTAGATTGTATATAGCTTGCTTGGAATATATGGGCTTGCATGTTGTCTCCCCATTAAATTGCAAGCTCCTTAAGGACAGCAGCTCTCTTTTGTAACTCCCTGGTACTTAGCACAGCACCTGGTATAGAATAGGCACTAAATAAATGGTGATTGATTGATTGAAGAAAGATTTAAGTGACTTGTCCAGGGTCACACAGCCAGGAAACGTCTGAGGCAAGATTCAAACTAAGGTCTTCTGACTCCAACTCTAGCACTCTGTTCACTGAGCTATGGAAAGTGTTATTGATGGAAAAGTTCATTGCCTTGTACTCTGGGACAAATAATCAGAGCCACCAAAGCATCAACCTGAACTGCATTGGTCTCTTGCTGCCCCTGTCTTCACAAATGGGCCCTCCAGCAGGTAATTGAGCCAGAGATTGAGTCAGACTGGTGTGGAGGGCCAGGGCAGAAGCCCACACTGGTATTTTGGAGCCCAGAAGGCTGTTTCCCTGAAGTATGCATCTGAGACTAGTGCTCCATCATAAAATCATGCAAAGAAACAGATGCTGGTTGGAACTGAGAATTTAATTACAGACCCAAGCCTCAGAGTCTTGGTTGGATTCCTCTGACTATGCAAGACTCTCTTTAGAAAAGTGTAGAGGACTTTTATTAATTGATCAAGAAGAACTGACTGAGCACTTTTTGTGTACACAGAACTGTGCCAAAGACTAGGGGATCCAAGAGGGAGAAGGTATCACAGCCCCTGACCTCAGGGGGCTTATAGTCTAATTGAAGAGAAATGAAACAAGAAAAAAATACAAGATGGTACAACAATAATATGTTGTAGTATCTCAAAGAAGGGAGAAGTCACTATGATTTGGGATGAGCAGAGAAGTCTTCATGGAGGAATAAAAACCTTGAAGTGAACTTGAAAGCTTAAATAGGAATATGGAAAAGGCAGGAGATTCCAGCAGGGTTACATTGCATCAGCAAAGGTTAAGAGTTGGAATGGTGTGCTCAAAAGGGATAAGGAAAATGGCCTGACTAGAGTATACAGAGAAGTAGAGTGAAGCCAAGTTTTAAAGATCTTGAGTTTTAGTACCTCTAGAAACTATCATTTCACCCATGGAGGTTGTCCCTCCATCTATACAAATTGCACCCCATCTCTAACTTTGTCAATGATCTTCAAAATTTCTGTAGCTAAAAAGTTCATTAGCCTTGTGAACAACTTAGTGAGGAATCTCTCCAAACTAACCTGGTTCAGGCTTTTGACAAGTCAATCTATCAGCAGACATACATAGTCTTTTCAACTGGGTAAAACCAAAGTTACTTCTGCTGGCATAGCCTTCAAGAATGAAAGGTCATTGCTTTATTGCAAATGAGGCATGATTTTAGTGAAAGGTCTTTAAGGCCAGTTCAAAGTCCCCTCCACCACCACTACTACCTGTGGTATATAAACAGATATGAACTCACCATCTCTCAGGTTCATTTTCCTTAACGTTTCCATTGGACAAAAGTCCAATTTCCAATTTCTTAACAACTTGGGCCTGTACTAATCTTTATGGCTGGGTTAATTCAGGAATCATTTATATAGCACTTTAAGGCTTACAAAGAGTTTTCCTCACAACAGCACTAGGAAGTGAGGGATATATTTAATAGATGGCATTAAGTTGTTTTCCAGGCATATCTAACTCTTCATGACCCCATTTGGGGTTTTCTTGGCAGAGATGCTGCAGTGGTTTGCCATTTCCTTCTCTAGCTCATTTTACAGTTGAGGCAAATAGGGTTAAGTGATTTAGCCAAGGTCACACAGCTAGTAAAGTGTCTGAGATCAGATATGAACTCAGGGAGATGACTTTCCTGACTCCACTATACCACCTAGACTCCCCCATTTTATAAATGAGGAAGTTGAAATCCAGAGAGGTGACATGATTTGCTTTGGGTCACATGTCTAGCCTAGATTTGACCCTCCCACTGTACAACACTTTCATTCTCATTCTCACATTTCCCTTCACTTCTATGCCATGAGGAAAGACAGAAATGTATAACTTCTTTCTGCAAGGCATCTTCTTCATCAGTCACTCATTAATCCAAAATACCATGAGTAAGCATCCTTTTTCCACTTACTCTTCTCTCACTACTATCCCATTCTCCTTAATTTTATCTTCTTTCACCTTCTTCCTCTTCTCCCTTTTCTTAGATCTCTTCTTACCATCTGCTTTTCCATTAAACCTCAAGGACTACAGAGACTTTTCATCCAACTTGCAGATGAAACCTCCTCTATGTGAGTGCCTTCAAATTTCAGAGAACCCGAGAAAGACTTACATGAACTGACACTTAGGGAAGTGAGCAGAACCAGGAGAACATTATAGACAGTAACAGCAACATTTTGTGATGATCAGCTTTAATAGACTTGGCTCTTCTAAGCAACAATGATCTAAGACAATTCCAAAAGAATCATGATGGAAAATGCCATCCATATTCATAGAAAGAACCAAGGCGTCTGAATGCAGATTGAAGCATACTATTTTTTCTTTTGTTTTGCTTTCTCGCTGTTTTTCCCTTTTGTTCTGATTCTTCTTTCACAACATGACTAATATGGAAATACGTTTTTTAAAAAAGTGTATTCCTTCAGAACAGAAACTGACTTGCTTTCTTATTTGCATTCCCATCACTTAGCATTGTGTTTTGCACATAACAATTACTTAGTAAATGCTTTCTCATTTATTCTTTCATTTATCCTTTCCTTATCTTCCTTCCTCCTCCATTCCTTTCCCCCCTCCCTCAATCTCTTCCATGTTCCTTCTCTTCCTCTTCTTCATCGTCTTTTTTTTCTCCTTTCTTTGTCCCACCCTCAAAGAGCCCCAGAACCGGAGCAACAGGAGGTGAGCTTGGGAATATGCATCTCCTGGATATTTGAAGATCTCTCAAACCCAGTTCCCTGATTTACAGGAGACAGAAAGATAGGGACCAAGTGTTGCCCATTACTGAGAAACAAGGTAGGGTAATTAATGATTCTCTGTTTAAGGCAAGAGGAGCCACAGATGTTGTTTGGCAGTTGAAGAGCATATTTATGGGGAACGTGTGGGTGCAGGAAATGGTGTTGATATGTTATCTTGACAGATCACTTACCACTACCTAGTGACTCTGCACTACTGCCCAACCTCCATAGCTTGGGCAGCCTGGGCATATTGTGATTCAGCAGGCAGTGATGGATTTCAGGTGCCATGAGGGGAGGAAACAAAGCATCAGTAACTATTCCTGGGGCCCTGCCTCTTCCTAAGCAGCTGTTCCTGAGCAACAATAAGCTTCTGAGTTAACATGGATCAGCAAACTCAGCTCATAACTGTTTTCTAAGAGGAAATCTATAACATGAGATCACAGAAAAGGAGAGAAAGTGGGGGAAGAAGAGAAGAGGAGACTATATTAAAAATGAGAAAAAAGTATAGTAGGAAAGACAGGAAGATATGCTTGAAAGAAAGAAATGGAGAGAAGTAGGGAGTGAAAGAATAGAAGAAAGGTAGAGGGAAGGAAATAGGAAAGGAGAGAAAGGAAGAGAAAGGAAGAAGGAGAGAAGTGAGGAGAGAAAGGATAAGTAGGAAAGGGAAGAAATGGAGAGAAATGAGATGGAAAAGTATAAAGTGAAAGAATGGAAGAAAGACAGGAAAAGAGATAAGGAAATAAAAGTAGAAAAGAAGAAAGAAGTAAGGAAAGAGAGAGGCATAGAATAAAAGAGTGAGAAAAGGCAGGAAAAAGAGAAAAGGCAAGAGTAGAAAAAAATTGTGGAAAGGGAGAGAATGGGAGAGAGTCTAAAAAGAAGAAGAGAAAAGAGACAAGGAATATAAGAAAGCAAGAGAGACTGGGAAATGTGAAAAAGGAAATGGGAAAATCAGGGGAAAAGAAGAACAGAGAAAGGTATGTAATGAGAGAAGAAGACAAAGGTAGGGGAAGCAAGAAAGGCCAAGAAGAGGAGAAGAATAGAGGAAACAAAAGTTATACAAGAAGAAAGGGGGAGAGAATTAGAGAATGTAAAATTGGGGGAAGAGTAAAAGATAGGAAAGGAGGACAGGAATAAAAAGCAGAAAAAGTAGGAAAAAGAGAAGTGGAGTTTAAAAAAAATACAAAGGATGAGGAAAATTAGTATCTAATTTTCCCAAAATTAGTATCTAATCTTCCCAAACTATTTCTTTGCTGACAATGGCAGGGGGAAGGATTTACCAATGGATGCAATCAATGAATCTTGGACTGTAAAACTGAAAATATAGGTAGTTGTGTTTTTTATTTCCCAAGGAACTGAACAATATGCACCTGGTGACTAATGGTATGCAGACACCAGACTTAAGAGTAAGAGAACCTGATTTCATAACTTGAATCTGCCACTAAAAACATATATGACCTTGGTTAACCATTTTTTTTTGCTTTTTTTTTTTGGAGGGGGGAAGATAGGGAAATCGGGGTTAAGTGACTTGCCCAAGGTCACACGGCTAGTTGTTTGTGTTAAGTGTCTGAGGCCAGATCTGAACTCAGGTTCTTCTGACTCCAGGGCCGGTGTTCTATTCATTGTACCACCTAGCCACTCAAAACTAGCCAACCTATTTTTTTTTCTTGGTTAACCATTTAACCTATTCTGGGCTCAATTTCCTTGACTATAAAAATGAGGAGGTTGGACTATATGATCTCTAAGGTACATTCTACCTCTAAATCAGGTTTTTTTAACCTGCAGTCCATGAATTTGGTGTTTTGTTTTTGGGTTTGGGGGTGTTTTTTTTTTAGTACTTTATTAACTGCAATTTGATATAATTGGGGTTTTTTTTGCAATCTTAGGTATTTTATTTTGTTCATTTAAAAACAATATTCTGAGAATAGATCCATTGGTTTCATCAACCTGCCAAAGAGGTCCATTACAAGAAAAAGTTAAAAGCCAATGAATCTAAATCTATTACCCTATGACCAACAATGATTTGGAGAAGCCTCGCAACTGGTCAAGAATGTGATCATAAATATGCGAGTGCACTATGTCAGAAGTTGGATGGTGTGAGTGCCTAAGGTTGGACTACTGGAAGAGAGTCTATTATAAAATAAAGATGACCTTATGGGAAAGCAACTGAATAGATGAATAAAGGGAAACTTCTTCAGGGTCTTGACTAGATTATGAGGGAGATCATAAAGGCAATGGGCCAGTGGGGAAATATGACACAGGGAAAGTCTAAGAAATTCCAGAACCAGTTATCACTGGTCAGATACCCTATTAACAATCTGATATTTCTTGTACATTGTGCGTATGTATATTTATATGTATAATTACATATATACGAACATACGAGGTTGTATATGTTTACAAATATATACATATAAATATACACATATAACTCTGTATGTGTATAATATACATATATATGCTTTCTCTATTTTTATATATGCATATATACATACACATATAATATACATATGTATACCTATATATAATACACATACATATGTACATGCATGTATGCATGTGCATATTTATGTAATAGTAATTAGTTTATCAGGATACTTAGCACTTAGT